>PVKB01000627.1:324037-648086 GCA_004027205.1 Ctenodactylus gundi | reverse complement strand
CCATAGTGAGTGCTATTTGATTAAGCTCTGGAATTTGCTGCAACCCAATATTTCATCCTTTAATACTCATAAGATCAAATTGCAACATAAAGGGAGTGATTGACTCTCCCTCGCTCTGTCACTATGACTTTGATGATTTGAGGGCTCAATGGGTTCAGTAAAAAAGCTAGAGAAAGTATCACACTGAGGATCCAATTAAGAGAGCGATAGATGTATCCACTGTGACAATCAAAGTTGGCACCCTCCAGGGCGCTGCTGTCTATAAGAAACATAAAGAGAAACTGTCGCATTCAAGCTTAGGGCACTAAGGAATGAAAATACTGCCTGGCAGAGCTACATGAAAAAACTCTCCATAACACACACTAGAAAGTCAAATATTTGGAAGAAGCTAAAACTCTTAGGAGATAGACACTGGTGTCACCAGATAAAGGTTGCAAACCAGTAAAATTATGGTTTTAATTTTAACATTAATGGGTCTTCATTTTTATGGACTACTGACATTTATGCTACCAAATATTTTCAGGCTATTCTTTTTAGAGTCATTTACAAACAGAAGCATGTTATTCTCTAATATTGTGCTTGTAGATTCATAAGATCTTCTCTCAAAACACATTAAGAAAATAATTAGTTCAGATTCTGAAAGCACTGCACCAAATTCAGTCTTCTTTTGTAACCTTCTAATAGATGTTAACTTAAAAGATCAGGGTGAAAGTCAAACTTCGCTTGTGGGTTCTTGACTGATGTAGTCATTATTGTTATGTCAATGTATTTTCTATGTAGCTTAGATAGTTACAAAATGTTACAAAAATAAACAGTAAGGGTGAAGTCAGGACCAGCCTGGACTGCAGAGAGAGACCCTGTATCAAAAAAGGGTAAAGGGTAAGATTATATATATATATATATATATATATATATATATATATATATATATATATAAATTTTTCACCACAGTAAAGTAACTCAATTTAATTTGACATGAATTATGGAGACTTGCTCAGTGCAGCATATTGTCCCTACTTGAGGTAACTATCAGAAGTCCTGTGGGCAACTAATATCGCTAACTTATCAAGTCTAAATTTGAAGGTCACCACTGCATGTTTCCATGATAGATAATTCATCACAATGATTCATAAACCGGATGAAATTATATTAGTTAAGCTAAATGGGTTATTATAAAGAATACATCTTCAGAACATTGAAAAGCAAGAGATGTGTAGGGTAAGGTAGGGGTTTGGGGAGGCACAGAGATTTCTCATCCTCTTCTATCCAAGCCACTTTTCAAGCACATCCATGCGCATGCGTTCAACAGAGCTGAAGCAACCAAAGAATCTTCATCTTGAGGTTTTGAGAAAAGGTTTAATTACCTAGTCATGGTTGGTTAATTGATTGATTAGTGATTAAATTTAAACTTCACCTACTCTCTTTTTCCCAGAGGTGTGGAAATGAAAACTCTGATCTTATAACTATTTGTCTTTTTGATAACTGTTCACATTCTGACGCAACAGAGTGCCCGCCACATCAATGCCCTCATTAGTACATAAAAAAACAACCGTTTCCAAAGGTTTAAGAGCTGTCGACAGAGACAAAGACCATTTATTTATTTATTTAGATTATAAAATAGAAATGAAATATATTTTCCCGTCTAGAAAATGACACAGCTCATAGGAAGGCAAGGTAATTACTCATTCTGAAGGCAGTGAAAATTATCTAGTAAGGTCTAATATATTATACTCTTAGACGTTGAAATCTTGCAGAATTGTTTCTTTGATCACTTATTATTCTTTAGTGATTATAAGCAAAATCTAAAGGAATGTTCTGAACTTTGAAAATGTACCTTTCTAGACAAAGAGAATAAGTCAGAAATATAACTTCCTTTTTCGTGGACGATTGGACAATGATCAAAACAATACGCAGCAGAATCCATGTTTGCAATTTTAAAAGCAGAATCAAGAAGTGGAATTCTGGAGATGTGAAAAGAATGAAAAGGGTATTAAACAGAGGAAGGGTGGAACCAGTAGACACGGCTCCAAGTCAAGCCCCAAGCGTCCGCCTCTCCCAGCTAGGCTCTACTCCAGATAGTGTACAGTATCCACAGGCACATGAGGCTTCTGGGGGACACTCCAGATCCAAACTATAAGAACTAGCTAGACACATACACATAGATGACTGACATTTTGGTGAAAAGTCTGGTGTGATGGGTGGCACATGTCTGTAAACTTAGCACTCTTCAGAGTCTGAGAAGAGCAGGATCACAACTTCAAGCCCAGACTGAGTAACATGGGGATTTAGACTTTGTCTTAAATTAAAAAAAAATAAATAAATAAGTAAGGTTGGAGATCTATCTCAGAGAATGTATGTTATCTGGCATGTACATGGCAGCTTGAGAAATTTATCACTTGAAAACAATTATGATTGCAATTATTTCTATTCCACACACACACACACACACACACACACACACACACACAAAGAAGAGTTTTTTTGTTGGGAAAAAAGTTCAGTTAGGTTCAAATGAGATTCTTTTGAATAGTGGAAGTTCTAGTCTACGATGCAAAAACATCTAGTAAGATATACTATGCCCTAGAGATTTCTTATCTCGGAAAATGTGCATATGCCCATTACATCTAAGAGAAGGGATCCAGGGACGCTTTCAGCAGAGGTAATTCGCCAAACTTCCTTCTCTTCACTATTGTATCGGCTAGGTTAAGTTTGCTTTTCATTAGTATCTACAAAATAATTAACTGGGATTTTGATTGTAATTTTACCAGTTGTTTTCTGTCTCTTCATCTCTTTATTTTTATCTTTTTTCTTTCTTTCCTTCTCTGCTTTTTGTAGCGTTGGAGGTCAAGCCCAAGGTCTCCCTAGATGATTCCTAAATTGGCCTTGAACTTGCAACTCTCCTGCCCCAGCCTCTAAGTATGTTGAGATCACATTCCGGTGTCACCAGGCTTGGATGATGTATCAGTTCTTTAGTTCAATTAGTGAAGAGTTGTTACCTTGTTAATATTGTCATAAATCATAATATATTTAAGTTTTATATTTTACTTGGTCATTGCTAATATATAAAAAATCAAAATATTTGGTAATAATACTACGTTTGGTGTCTTACAATGTTTTTGTTATCACTCATTCTTTCCAAGAAGTATTTTTTTAATTCTTCAAATTTTCTATGTAGATAATCCTGTCATCTGTGAAATGCTATAATTTTATCTTTTGTTCTAAATTTGTATTCCTCGTGTTTTTTTTTTTTTCTATTGCATTGGCAGAAACTTTCCAGGAAGATGTTCAAAAGTAGTGGAGTGAGTGGACACCCTCGCTTTCTCCTAGCTTTTGTGGCTAGTTGCCTTCTGTTGTAGAATGCTATCAGCTGCTAGTTCAATATCCTTTCTTTCCTTTTCCTCATAATACCAAAGAACTAACCCGAGGCGTTTGTGCTAAGGTTCTTTCCCATTCTGTTTTTAAGTTTTGACTTTGAGACAAGGTCATGGTAAGTTTCTAAGTTGCTCAGGAAGAGCTTGAACTTGCAACCATACCACCTCCAGCCCCCAGAGTCATAGCCTTACAGACCTTGACCACCAGAGCTATACGTTTATTTGGATCATCTATTTCTTCTTATGTAAGTTTTGGTAGATTGTGTCTTTCAAGGATTTTACTCATTTCATACTACTTATCAAAACTGAGGTACTAGAATTTTTCCTAATACTCCTTTATTAGTATTTTAAGGGTCATTAAATCTTTGGGATGATGTTCTTTCATTTCTGATATTAGTATTTTTTGTCTTTTCTCATTTTTTTTTCAAATTAGACTGGTTCTCTTGTTGGTGACTTTATAAATATTTTCCCCAAAAAAGGCCTCTTGGTTTTATTTTTTCTATTAATTTCCTGTATCTAATTTCATTTATTTCTGCTATAATTTTCTCAGGTATTTTCTTCTAAGTGCCTTGTATTGATTATTATTTTGAGGTCTCTAAAACGGAAACATAATTATTTATGTTGAATATGCAAATCTGAAGCTGTAAATTTCCTTTAATATTTACTTTCCCTGCCTCCCATATTTCTTGAAAATTTGTCTTTCCTTTTCCATTCAGTTCACTTTTTAAATTTCTCTTACATACTTCATTTATAAAGCTATCTAAAATATTATTTTGTTTCTGGGAATTTTTCATTTATCCTTCTGTTATTTACTGTTATTTCACTTCTGCTGTGCTCTGTGAGTAGGTTTACATTTTAAAAAATTGATTCATGCATGTTTTATGGCCAAGAATGTGTTCTACCTTGGATTATGCTCCATGTGAGAATCAAAAAGGATGTAGATTCTGATCTTGTTGTAGGGACTGATCCATAGATGTACCTTTTATTCCATTAATTAAGAGTGTCATTGGGTTTAACTACATTTTAACTGATTTTCTGCCCTTGCATGCTTTCACTTTCTATGTAAGAATTGTCTGAGTTCTTTTTCATTGCTGTGACTTAAGACCTGACATCCACAAATCAGGGGAAAAATATTTATTTTATCTTATAGTTTCTGAAGTTCACAATTCACTCAGGGAAGCAACAGTGGAAGTGCATGGCAGAGGCAGAGGTGGAGGCCATTCCTCACAACATTACTATTAGGAAGCCAAGTCAAAGTAAGCTGAGTCTAGTCTCCTAAGGAAGGCAGGGAGCAGCTCACATGACCTTCCGGGCCCATCCCAGTGATCAGCCCCTGGTCCGGACTTAATGTTTGTTCTGTTCTTTCCAGATGTGGAAAATGTTGTAAACCCTCACCGCAGGTGTGTGATCATATCTACACATCTGCAATCCACCCCTCCAGACCAGGCTCCAATCTCCCAGCAGCACATGGTTCCATAGTCAATCCATGACATCCAAATATATGAGACTTTTGGGGGACATTCATGGTATAAACCACAATAAGGATGTTAAAGTTCTTAACTGTAAAAGTGATTACATACACTTATTCTTACAGACATGCTTTAGTCTTGCTTTAACCTCCCACATTTTAAAACTTTGTTGTTAGGTCCATAAAGTTAAAAATTACTCTGTCTTGTGCCCTTTTCATTATGTAAATTCCCATCTGTAAATGCACATAGTAATTTTCTGACTTTAAGGACTGTTCGGCCTAAAATTAATATTGCTAATTCAATGTCTTCTGATTAGTAAGAATTTAGTAATGATTTATAAAGTAGTTTTTTCTTTGATTTTGAATCTGTAGTGGAGTTTCTCCAGAGAGGCAAATTAGATCTTTTGTCATTGTTGCTGTTCCAAATTCTTTTTTAAGGGACTTTTCTTTCAAATGTGATACTTGGATGAAGCCTTCTCTAGCCAACAATTCTAACACATCTACCTCTCTCTCTCTCTCTCTCTCTCTCTCTCTCTCTCTCTCTCTCTCTTGGATTCTTGAAGTCATTGGTCTCAAACTGTGAAGTGTTCTGTGAAATTTTCCAATATCGGTAAATAATACTTCCTTTTCTTTCTTATTTTTAAAAGGTTGGCTAGAGTCAATTTTTATTGTTTGTCTTCTCCAATGTATTTGCTTACTTTCATAAATCCTAAGGCACATATGATAAGGCAGGAAATAAAGATATAAACAATCATATCAAAATTCTAAGCAAATTTGTAAAAGAATATGAGCACAGAATAGAAGTTTTGTAAAGAAAATGCAGCTGGTTTTGGGTGTGTAAAATCAGACAAGAAAGATCAAAGCCAACTGTGAACAGTGTAGGTTATCTAAAGTTTAGAAAACCATTTTTTCTAGGAATACTTGTAAAAGTTGATCTTTTTCACCATAAATATTTTGTGTCAAATTCAGTATGAATATATTAGTGGAGGAAAAATTCTTTCTGAGAGTTATTAATTTTTCAGTACTTATTTTTATTGTTATTTATTGGTATTCGTAATTTACATATTATTAATTTTATAATAATTTGATTGACACTTAATATTATTGCTTATGCTCTAAGAACTTGGATAAAACTATGAATGAAACTTAGTAGGAAAAAAGTAGAATGTAACAGAAAATTTATTTTTTCCCAATAAGGGAATAAAAATGGCTGACATTTGATCTTATTTGCATGTTCTCTCTAGTGCTTCATGAGACCTTCCATACCTGGAGCAGGTGGGTGAGAATGAATGAATGAATGGTCTAGCGTTTCTTCCAAAGGGTGCTTTCTGTAGCCAGATGGTGTAAAAAAACAGGAAAAATATGTTGTTCACTTCCAGTTTCTATGACGTGGGGCCCTTTCTCAATATTCCATACTTTTACTACCATCTCTATCTGATTTTTGAATGCCGCCCGAAGCTCTGCGCATTTCTGGGGACTGGGACATGAAATTGGGTATTTCTCTCATCTCACTTTTTGGGCAGGTGAGAAGTAGCACCTTCTGTAACTCTGCTCTTCGGAATCAAACTTCCTCTTACGTGGGCTTCTAAGTAGACATAAAAAGGGAGCAGGATGTGGAGAATAGGAAAATCCATTTTCACTCTCAAATGAGCTCCAGCCCCCACCAGCCTTTCAGTGGGCAGGTGTTATTTTCCGTGTCTGATGAGTCCTTCCAATGTGTGTCTGAAGTTCAAGATTCCCGTGAGGAACTCGATTATATTTTCACATCTTAAGAATGCTCATTTTCAGCTGAAGTGTAGTTGTTGGTCAAAGTTAAAAACATACAATGTAGAGTGATGTGTTTTAAAAGGAGTCAAAATTTCCTTACTCGATGCCGTTAGGTGCTGCGCTGAGCTTTATTCTACGACATACTCCGGCCGTGGTGATGATACGGTTTTACAAAGAGGGAGCTTGGAAGCTAACTTCTAACTCATGCCATTCTGCTGACCTTTTCGGAAGGAAAAATCAGCGTGAAAAATAGACTGCCATCACGAATTACACAAGGAGGGTAAAAGGAAAGAAATGCCTCAGCAATATTATCTCATCAAGAGTGGCGAGAAAGTAAATTAGTTGGATCCCTTGTATTATTTTAATTTATTTTCTCTTTATTACAGTTGAAGTTGTCAATAAAGCTTTAGCATAGCTGATTAAAATGCGGCGGGTCATCATTGAAGAAAGAAAAGAATTTGATGACCTCTGTTACTTAGGTCCATACAAATCAAAATAATCCATAGCAATCGCTGTTCGGTTGTTTCCTCTGCTGTCATTAGTTTCCAGAGACTGAAAGAGCAAAACACTTGCAGATATAAGTAGCGTTCAAAGTACTGATCTAAAATCCACATTTAAAACGAAATTTAACATATCTTTTGCCTTGATGACAGAAACCTTTCTTTTTCTTTTTCTTTTTCTTTCTTTCTTTCTTTTTTTTTAATCATGTGTGAAGAGTTTCTCCACACTGACCTAAGTAGCAGGACTTAAAACAAAAAGAATTTACAAAGAGAATTTGTACTTTCACTCTATTTTAACATATCAAAGGGCACTTTTTTCCTTTTCTGCTTAAGACAGTTAATGTTATTTTTTTAATTATAAATACTACTAACATCTTTCAAATCTTGGTAATTATTCATAAAGAAAGGAAAATGAAGAATGATCATTCTAATTTTTACTTAGTTATATTATTGGGATTTCATGTATGCATTCAGTTTATAGTAAGAAATAAAAGTAAAACTCCTGAAGTTAATGTAATTTTTTGAGTTTGCTAACTAGTCTGGAAGCACGTATAAATCAAGTATATTTCATAATTTCACACAACTTCTAAGTATTATATCCACATTCAAAGTAATAACATTCTAGTCATCAAAGCAAAAAATTTACCTGTATCTTAATGTGCTTCTGTATATGTGTGTATGTGCTCAAAATTGGACCTAAATGTGAATTTTAACTTATATTTTTAAATTATATTTCTCTTTAAATTACTTAAAATTCTGAATAAAATTTCAATGCATGTGCTATCAATATAAGTACAATCTCACTTTTCCCTACATTTTCTTTCTTATAATTATAGTTGTGGTGACCCTCTTTGCACTTTAACTGGTATTTGTGTTTCCCTTTTATTTATTTATTTATTTATTTTTCGCAGTGCCACAGGTTGAGTTCTGGGCATTTACTATCCAGGATCTTTTTATTGTTTCTTTGAGACAGGATCTGATGGAATTACTAAATTGTCCATGCCGGACTGATTGCCGGCTTCCTACCTCAGCCTCCGAAAGTGCTGGGATTACAAGTCTCTGCCACCTGACTCAGCTTCACTTTAACTATTTAACTATTGCATAGGTCTTTGAGTTAAAGTGAATGACTAAATCAACTGGTAAAGTTCGTTTTTCTATGTGTGTTACAAAACAGTCATATGAAAGGTAACAGATTGTCTGTCTTTACCTTTGCAAAGATATCTAAAACATGAGTACAACTGAGCTGCAAAGAAAGTATGAAAAAGAGGGGACCCTAGGGTGACTATAGAGTCTGGCCCTTGGAGCTGAGAGCCACTGCTAGCAGGAGATATGGACACTGCCACCAGGCACTGGTATCCAGCAGAGAGGGCTTCAGGTCCTGAGCACACAGGAAAAGGGATCTCGCTGAAGCGCTCAGGTTCCTTCTTTGCAAGGTAGGACATTGCAATAGAAAACTCCATTTAAAGAAAAGTGTCTTCTGAGCATCACACACCTCCCCTGGCTAGACAATCTGTAGAAATCACTTATGCTTCTTCTGTCCTGTGTAGAAGGAAGGACGTCCTTGCTGAGAATTTTTAGGAATAAGCTGATACTCATATGGGTTTTGAAGGAAATGCGCTCCCTATTCTTACGCCCTGAATTTCTAAGCTGAATCTAAAATCAATTTAATGTTGGCACTGCCTATAAGGATTCTGGTGGAGCCAGAGTCTCTGAGGAAGCTCTACGTGGCAAAGGAAATGCTTAAAATGTATTTCTTAGACAATCAGCTCAAGTCTTCAAGGCCAGCCTGGGCTACATAGTAAATTTAGGACCAGACTGGACTGGACTGAAGAGTAAAACACTGCCCCCCCGCCCCCCGCCCAAAGCTCGAAATTAAGTTCTACTATATTAATAAAAAGAAGCTACATAGTCATTATATCCTTGCATATGTTTGAATGAAGAATATGAGTATAGTTCATATATTTTTTAAAATCAAAGCAATAAACAAAATATTGAAAAAAAAATGGCCAGGTAGGTTAGACAAAAGAAATATATTTAGATGTGGTTCTAGAAGTAGAACTCTTAGAAATGAAAATTCACAATAATTAAAGTTAAAAATTCAACGTTGAAGTTAAGTTAGTTGGAAAGGATTTGAAAATTAGTAGATTATAAATTATGAATAGATACAATAAAATATCTCTAAAGTTCATTAAAGTAGACAAGCTGAAAGAAATTTTTATAGATCCTAAGTTATCTAGAGTTTTTTTGTTTTTGTTTTTTGAAATGGGGTTTCACTTTGTAGTCAGGCTGTCCTTGAGCTCAACACAATCCTCCTGTCTCAGCCTCCTGAGTCGTGGGATTACAGGTGTGAGCGATCACCCTCAACTCAAGTTTAAGTGCTCCTGGGGAATTGAACCCAAAGCCTTGTGCTCAATAGGAAAGTGCTTTAGTCTGTGTCCTCTTCCAGTCTCAGTAACTTTATTCTTTAATTTTATGCTTTTAAACTTAGAAATTGGCATGTTAAACATGTACTGCAATTTTTTCTACTCAATAAAAGTGAGTACTTTATATACAATATATATGGATAGATGTATATATATATATATATATATATATATATATATATATATATATGTAAATATCTTGCATATTAATTCACTACATACCCATTTTTCTTGGGGTCTCGGTGAACACAGACAATACAGCCTTAGCATTTTTTCTTCCCCATCCCATCTCCAGTCATCAGCTGTTCTTTCTGTTACTAAAGACACTTTCTCCCTGTTTCCTGTTCTATTTCATTTTCATTAGGTTATTAATATTCAATGTTTCTCACATAAGAAAACATGCAGTGCTTAACCCTCTGTGCTTGACATACCTAACTTTAGCATTATGGTCTCCAGCTGCAGCTGTTTTCCTACAAACGATGCTAGTTTATCCTTCTTTATAGCCAAGTAGTACTCCATTAGGGTAAATCTAAGAAGTACATTTGGAACCCAAGGATGACAAAGGTGAGTGACTATTATCTGAGGACAATTTCTGACCAAAGTGCAACTCCTTCAGGTAACTCCTCCAGACTTGTGGAATTGTAAATAAGAGATTTTGGTCAATATTTATCTCTTTTCTTTCTGTGTTTCAGACATGGAAGTTGTAAATGTATAGAATTTTGATTTTAGAAAATTCCTGCATTATAAACTCAATTAGTTATTGTCTTTCATACTTAGTACCTAATTTAATCTTCAGTTTATCTACATATAAAAGTAGATTAATAATGAACCTTATGATGCTTAAAGTGAATTGATAAATTATACAAATGACAGCATATTAAAATACACATCACATGTCACTAATACTTTTCAGCTATTTTAGAAGACTATGCTTAATATATTTGTTGTTTATTATTCCTTTTATGTTAGGGAGAATAATTGAAAAAGTAACAAAATACGGAGACTGAGAGGCTTCCCTGAGTTTCTTAACAAAGCTATACCTTTAAATCTGAGTAACATGAATTCTGAGTTTCCATTTTTAGTTCAAAGAAGCATTTTTGTTTTACCTGTCAAGATTATCATACCAAAAATATGCTTAAAGAGCATACTTAAGTATAACCTCTTTATCCATCAACAGATTAATGGATAAAGCAACTGCAGTGTACATAAACAATGAAATTTAATAATTATTTTTAAAAGAAGAAAACCCTGTGATTTCAACACCATGAATGAACCTGGAGATTACTGTGTTAAGTAAAATAAGCCAGACACTGAAGAAAAATACTTGATGATCTCAGCTGTATTTAGAATCTTTGTAAGTAGAAATTAGAAGAACATGGATGGCTCTTACTAGGATTCAGGAAGGAATATGGGTCAAAGGATATAAAACTTCAGTTAGAGAAAAAGAAGTGTTTAAGAGTTATACTATGTGGTGAATATAGTTGATAAAAATTGATCATGCCCTTATAATTTGCAAGTAATTAGTGCCAGTTATTTAGTAATTGGTTTTCCTTAGCAGTCTACAGTGGCTAAGTGTATATTTCCAAACACAATGCTGTGCATCAAAAATATGTAAGGTTTTTATCAATTATTTTATTTATTTATTTTCTAATGTATACTCTAATGGGACCTAGAAAACTGCTTATGCCTGTTTTCTTTGTCCTCATTTATGATAATATGCAACATAGACTAAAAGACTGGACAGTGGTGAACACCCGGAGAGTCATTTTGGGTCCTGTCTAGGAACAGAACCCACAACTTTGCTGACAAAGTCACAATAAATATGGTATTTTCCTGGATCTACTTTAGAATTATAACTAAAAGCAATTCTGCTTGATCTCAAGCTGTTTTCCCCCAATTTTTATTAGTGTATACATGCAACACACAGTGATTACATTAAGCTTGAGAATTTTGGGCACACATGCATTGCGTCATGTTGTCATCTAAGGATTTTAAAAGCTGACTATATGTTAAACCTCCCAGAGGCCTCTGCTGCCAATAGGAAGCCAAATTACAACTATTAAATGAAAACATGAGCTGCTTTAAAATAAGAAGCTTCATGTCTTGAGGTCCATCTATATCAGGTGTTGTTTTCTATTCTCTTAGGGGAAAAGTGAACAATGCACAATCTCACTGTTTTACATGTATTCTGGTTATAACTTGCTAAAAATAAGCTTAACATATAAAGTTCAACCACTTTCATTTTCTAAAAGAATGAGGATTAAACAAAAATTACTAGGATAATGATAACGTGATTAATTTAAGTTATTTTATCAATAGTGCTTTTCATCAGCAATGCCTAATACTAGGAATTACTGTAGTTAAGTCCAAATACCATAGTTACATCTAATACCATATGCATTACAATACATAAAAAATCAAACACTCTTGACATTAAAGATATTTTCATGTATTCTCAGTGGCTGGCATCAAGGTTTACTTTTATTGACACATAAAAAGTTATTGTAAATTGTTATGACACATTATTTCTTGCTGCCTTTTCTTTTCTTAGTGACTTTCCTCAGACAATGCGATATAAATTTCAACTTGCACAAAACGTACTTCCAGCAGATACAAGCATTTTGTTTTGTCTGCTTACCACCTGTTACAGGCAGAATACATTGAATTTAACACCCTGCATTATTATTTGAGTATTGTGACCATTGCTATTTCCATTTGGTAAACTAAAATACTAATATATTAATTTTTAATATATTAATTTTTGAAGCATCAATAAGAGTTTAATGAGTGAGACATAATTTCAAAAATTGCTATTAAGTTACCTGTAGAGTCTTTAATAAGAAAACAACATGAACTCAAAACTTCAGAAGTTTTCCGTGCTCACCCTAAGAAAAACTATCATTCTCTTTAGAATTGTAGTCAATAAAAACAGATCTTTTAGTCACAGAAGCTAATTTTCTATAGTTGTAAAAATTTTAAATGAAAACTATAACATCCTACAGCTATACTTTATTAAATATAATTATTAATAATGTTATGTTCTTTTCGGTAATTTCTAGAAGCATAAATGTAAATAATTCAGTCAGTCCAATTCAATAATTTAATCGTAGACTTCAAATTTGGTTTTTAAAGCATTTAAACAATTCATTCAGTGGAGGTCGTGTTGAATGTGGCAAGAGAACTCGGGAGGGTCTTGGGAATAGAGTGTGACAGACTCAGAGAAAACTTCCTAAGATTTTTATCGTCTAATCTGGCTGAGGGCGAGTAATTCCTCTGTTGTTGTAGAACAGTGTGACTACAAAGCTCATCAGGAGAACTTTCGACCCCGGAAACGTTCTTCCGAGATACAAGGAAGAGACGCTAGGTGAGGGCACATCCTGAAATAGGTCATTCACCATATCAGAGAAATCTTCTTTATCTTGAAAACCATAAGGTGCTCATAAAGACAAGTTTAAAGGTAGAACCTTGATAGGTTCTAATCTGTTCCTCTCATTGGTGGCACAAGAGGTGGGGACATGTCACGTGTTACATTTATCCTAGCTGCAGATGACAAGAGCCGAACTGAAGCAAATACCATGTAGTAAGGCAGAATTTTCCTAATACAATTCAGCTTTCTAATCATGTTTAATGAATTTAATATATGGAATAATTTATAGGTGATACGTGAATGTTAAGGGGACATGACCTGGAAGGTACAGATCAATAATACATGCATATATAAAATATAATATTCCTTGTCCAAGGTAGAAAATAATATCGGGTAGTCCTGTGCTATGAAAAATGCAAAGCAAGTTTTCCTTTAAGCACAGCTTCCAATCCACTGTGTGACCAACGCTTTGAATTTATTTCCTTTAATTCTGACCAATAACTAAAAGTCATGGAGGCCCTATTCCTTTTATAATTATGACAAAACTAAGTACATGAATTTGTGTGAGTTTCCATGGCTTACCTTCATATCAGGGCCTAGAATGAACAGCAGATCTACCTGTTTTCATAGATAATGTTTTAATCCTTATGGACTATTCCCTTCTCCTAATTTAAGTATCTGGAATTTCTGCCCATCAGCACAATGAATTCTACACAGTGCTGATATGACCAAGAGAGTAGATAAGACCTTCATCAGCAGTATGAGCCAATTCTGGCTCAGGCAAAGACTTTGGTTACAGATGCAGGCTGGGTTGCAGGTGCAACGGCTGTACATTCACAGCTTAATGACCAAGGAGGACTGACGAACTCCATGTTGGCCTTCATGGTAATAAGCAAAGGGGATAGAAAAGAGGCCTGACTGCTGGGAGGGGAGAGCGGAGGTTGGAAGCATCGATGCCATCAATATTAATGCTGTTTATAATGTGAGCTTAGTGCCAGAGCGGCTGGAGAAGCAGGCACCCAGGAGAGGCTAATAGCCGTATCTGATCATCACAGGGCAGATGTTAAATGCAATTCAGATGAAAGGGGAGAGGGAGTGCTGACAAGGGCATGGCTGAAGACTTAGGCAGGGACATGTGGTGGAAATTGTCAGACACAAGTGTCATGTTGGAGGAAGGCAGACGAGAGGACAGGGACTCATGCCTCAAAATCTGTGCTTCTGTTTTTAGCCTAAGCCAGTGGCAAGCAAGAAATCAAAACAAAATGGTAAGTTAAAGATATTCACCACATCAAAAAATAAATAAAAGAAAAACGAGTAAAGACAGAGTTTCCTTGGGCTTTATATTTGGAATAAGTTTCTTTATAAAGAATGCTAATGAGCAAAGAAAACAAGAAAAATAATAAAATTAAGTTTTCTTTTCTTTACTTTTACCCACATAACTACAGATGTTGTTAAAAAGGTCCCCCACTCGGATCTCACGCGATATTTGTTTGGCAATGAGACCGCCAGGCATTTCTTGTGGGTAGGTGCTGGTGAAGGAGTGAGCGGGAGTGGTTAACCAGGGGACAGCAGAGCTCTTTCTTAACAGTGACTCATAAACATGAAGATCCTTGTTTCAAAGATTACAAAGCAGTATGTAATGTTGTTCCAGAAAGCACGAAATTGTATTTGACTTTGACCTTCCCAATGACTTCTGATGGAGTGAAGAATCTTCCACTACACTCCTGCTAACAGCCCTTCTCATGTTATTGTTTTACTTCTAAGGCTATTGCAAATCATAGTTTATAAATGTGTGTGTGTGTGTGTGTGTGTGTGTGTGTGTGTGTGTGTGTGTGTGATCTGCAGTTGTAGCTGTTAGTGAATTTCTTACCGAGGAAAGCAGTTTCAAAAGTAAAAGAGAAATGACCATTTCACTCATTTATAATCAAAGGGACAAGGCAAAATTATTCTCCATCTTGGAGGGAACTGCGCTGAGAATGAGAACAAAATTATAAAGCCTGGGCTTATACTGATGATTAGCATCAGAGCAGCTGAACTTGCTTTCCGTAGATGCAAGTGCATCCCACTCTGTTGATGTAAGTATGAACAGACAAGACACGTGAGCCAGAAAATGCACAGAAATGAACAAACATAAGATGGTGGACTATGAACCTAAAAAGGGCATGGATATCATGAGTGATGGAGTTAGAGATGCACATCTTTCATGTACAAAGCTTGTGGATAAAGAAGTAAGAGAGTCTGGAAAATGGGAAATGGAGGCATGTGGTTTTCAGTGCGCTATTCTTGACCTGTTTATTTCAATTCCTGCTCCCTGTAAATGTCACAAGGCCCATCCACTAGTTTAGTCTGATTGATTGCCTCACACAAATCACCCGTAGCTGTTTCTTGACAGTGACTTTCATATTATAAGAAGGCAACAGATATTTGTTGAGTGAAATAAGAAGTGAAACCTGAAATGCTCCTCTCCTTCCCCATAACTTCCACTTTGGTCCTGCTTTTCACCCTTTAAGATTATTTTCTTTGAATCTGTACATCCTCCTCCATTTCTTTCCTTATTTAAAAAAAGATTTTGATCACATTTAAACCAAAATGATTTATTTTATAAAATTAAGACATTCAGTTTTGCTTATATTAACAAGAAAACTTATATATTATTACAGAAAATTTTACATTTTGTAGTACTTTGTTTATATATACCTATATCTATATCTATATATGAACATGAATATATGCACATACATATTTACATCTATGGAATCTATGATTTACATGATTGTGCCCTCCCCAAATATATTTAAATGCATCTTTATTATATTGAGACCTAATATAATAAGAAGAAATTAAAATATAGTCTCTGTTAGATTACTGGGTCATGATGATGAGACTAGTATTCTTACAAAAGAGTCTTGGAGCACCAGAGCACTTCTTGTATTTGAGGACACTGCGAGAAGGTATCATCTGTAAACTAAAAAGTTTATTTTACTGGATAGAAAAGTTGCTAATGCCTTAATCTTGGACTTTACAGCCTTCTGCATGGTGATGAACACACTTCTATTGTTATGAGTTACCCCCAGTTTATAGTTTTTGTTTATTGCCTTAAACAATGTACATCTATGACAACAGGCCTATTTCTATAAGATAATATGGTGAATTACTTGAGAACCAGAAGCTTATTATTATAAATTATGAGTAATCATTTAACTCTAGCACCATATTGTATCATAATATTTCTTCAGTAATCATTAAAGAGAACATTCAAGTCATCGAGTCAATGGTTACATTACAGGAGAAGAATGGAGGGGAACTCTTTATATATTGCTTCAGAAAATGAGAGTGATTGTTGATTTTTAATTTTTGCTTTGTTTCTTTTGATGTTATATGAAAAAATGTCAAAACCAGTGTCATTAACTTCTTCCACACATTTTTCTTCTAGAAGTTTAATGTTTTAAAAGGTTTGTTTTTATATTTTTTATATTTCATTTAAATTTTGTACATGTTTAAAAAGAGTTCAATTTCATTCTTTTGCATAGATATAATCATTCTCCCCAGCATCGTTTTTGCTTTCCATTGGGTAATCTATAATTTGCCAAAAGTTAGTTGACCATATGTGTATATGTGTAGACTGAAGTTCTTTACTACATTTCTTCACTATTTATGTTTGTTTTTATAATAGTGTTTTTAAAAATTTTTTTAGACTTACAGTATAGTTTGAATTCAGGAAATATGATGTATTCAATTTTGAAGCTTCTTTACTATAAAAGAAATAGCCAACAAATTGGAATGTCTATATAGAAACTCACAGAACAGTTTCACTCCATGGATCTGGTAAGGGATTAATATCTAAAATTTTTAAGGAAGGCTGGAATGTAGTACAGTGGTTGGATCACTTGCCTTGCATTCTCAGGGTCCTGGGTTTGATTCTCCAGCACACATAAGAATGAACCAGGGACCTTGACAAGATACATAGGTGCACAAAATGCTAAACTTCATTGTAAACCTTAAATTTTACACACACAAACACACACACACACACAAACAAACACACACACACACACACACACACACACACACACACACACACACATATATATATATATATATATATATATATATATATATATATATATATATATATATGGGAGAAAAAAGAATGAACCAGGGTAGTGGCACATAACTGCAATCTCAGTACTGGGGAGGTTGAGGAAGGAGGAATGCTGTGAGTTTGAGGCTAGCCTAGGCTATATAGCTACATAAAGAGTTTAGGACCAGGCTACTAATAAAAGTGAGATCTTGTCTCTAAAAATATGGAATGTGTGTGTATGTGTGTGTGTGTGTGTTTATGCGTACATACACATATATATGTAAAAATATATGTGTAGAATATATATGGAGTATATATATATATATATATATATATATATATATATATATAATATACTTGGCCTATTTATCATATATACATATATGAAACTCAATACAAAATCTTAAAATGGTTAAAGAAGTTGGAAAACATTTTTCAGAAAAGACACACAGATGATTGACAGGTATAGAAAATGGGCTCCACTTCATTAAAAACAAAAAGTTATTTACTATGAAAAAGATAAGCGATAACAGATGTTGATGACAGAGTATCAAAGAGACAACTCTTGGGTATTATGGCAACGTGAATTGCTACAGTGACATATTCATAAACAAAAGTAAAAATAGAACTACTCTGTGAAATTAGAAAACTAATTTCTAGATGTAGGACATTAAAAATACAATTAATACCCCAAATAGATATCTGCACATTCATGTTCATTGCATTGTTATTACTAACACCCAAAATATGAAAACAATCTAAGGATCCATCAGTCTACGAGTGGGTTAAGAAACTGTAGTGCCTACACACAATAGAAGATTTTATATCAACAAAAGGAAGAACATTCTAATATGGAAGGACCCAGAAGGCATTATGCTCCGTGAAGTAAGAAAATCAACATTGAGATCACCAATACATATAGGATCTGAAAATGAAGAATTCATAGAATCAGAGAAGAGAGCAGTGATTGCCGGAGACTGGGGGGCTTGAAGCATGAAGAGATGTTGGTCAAGCTGTACACAAAATTTCAGTTATCAGATGAGCAAGTTTTAGGGACCAAGTGTATGCATGTCATAAGTGGGAATGAATGTATCTATTTAATTGGCAGGGGTAATTAGTACACTTTGTATATAGATGTCAAATTACACATTGTGCATCTTTAATGTATTTTTTGACAATTAAATTTTTAAATAAAATGAATAAAAAGTCACTTTAAAGTAAGGTGAGAGAGAAAATTTTTAAATATTTTGATAATCTCAAGGCTTAGAGTGGTTATTCAAAGAACAAGAATAGCATATTATCATACAAAATGAAATTGCAAAATAATGAGAGTCTCTTTTGTAATGATACTTTTTAAATTTTCCCTTGCCAGGGCCTGAGGGTGAAGCTCAGATTCCACCTGCACCGCCCTAGGTTTGACTCCTCAACACCATATAAAAATTGAGTGGGTGTATTGGCTCATTCCTTTAATCCCAAGACTCAAGAGGGTAGGACAGGATCATCATCATTAGTTCAAGACCAGCCTGGTCTATATGGTGAATTCGGGATCTGCCTGGACTACAGATCAAGACTAAGTCTCAACTTTTTTTTTATTGCAGTGCTAAGGATTTGGCAAAAGACATTTGTATTGAGCTACATTTTAATAAATAGCCCAACTGTGTTTGAAATTGATATCTTCCTGCCTCAGGTTCCCAGACTGACAGATATGTTCCATCACACCAATCTTATAATAATTAAACAGTTAAAGACAGGCACAAGGTTTTTTTTAAGGATAGTCATTCTTCTCAGCAAATTACTCAGAAAATAATAAAATGTTATTATCAATCTATTTAATTTATATGCATATGTAAATCTAATAAATGTATGCATGCATAATATGAATTTATGACCTATACATAGTTTTAAAATACATGCATGTAAATATGTATACATATATAACTAAGTCAAGTAATTATAAAGATCAAAATATAAGTACCAAAAGGGACAATTGGAGAATTATTGTATGTGTGTGGGGACTTGGAATGCAACCCAGGGCATTTGCAGTGAGCTATATCTCCTGAACATTGTTTAGTTTTCCTTTGAGACAGGGTCTAGAAAAGTTTCCCAGCTTGGTCTTAAACTTGTCTATCTCCTGATTGCCTCCCAGAGTGCTGGAATTACATACTTGTACCACCAGACCCAGTTAGAGGAAATATTTTTAAAAATAGTGAATAAAATTAAGAAAATATCCACTCAAACATGAACTAGAGAAAAAATGAATCACAAATCACTGAATACACAATAGCAGGAAAGTTGTCTACAGTATAATCCAATTATCTGAAAACAACAAAGGTTCATAGACATCTCAAACAGGTAGGGTATTAACAATGCTCACATATATTAGTATCACAATGAATCAAATCAAAGTATGCTGAAATACACATATAAAATGATACAAAAGTAAATGAAAAAGAGAAGTAGAAGAAATCAAAATCCAGAAAGCACATTCCAAGACAACAGCCCTTCAATCAACTTGGAATTTTACACACAGGTCTTCTTTATGTTTTCTTTTCACGTAAGTGATGAAAAAGATTACAATAAGCTTAAAGATTATCGAAACTAGGGTGTATGTGCCCGAGATCTGTCGTAGTACAACACTTCCAGTCCAATCTTTGAACTTTAAAACACACTGACATGAACTTTCTAATTCTACACAAAGGAGTAGTTGAAAAATAACTTCAAAATGCTTTTAAATATAGATTTGAATTCCTGCCAAAAACTTTATCTGCCATTCCCACTTCCTTTCCATCCTCAATGAACTACATTTTTGGTTTGAAAAGCACAAATAAGTAAAAGCATTTTCATTTTAAAATGAAATAAAATTGATAGCGTATTATCATAGCTTTCAGAGAATGTATGTGAGCTTTAAACATTTATTGTGAAGCAGATTATTTTTATGTCTAAATATGCAACTGGTTCATAGTATTGATTTGGGACAGATTATATACTTTTTTTTCTTATTTTTTAATTATAAGGTAGCAATTATGTATTTGTAAAAATATAAAATGACTTTCAGCAAAACCATCTGATTCTTTGTAAATGTGTCACATTAAAAGAGTTATTCAAAACTTTGGACAGATAGTAATTTTAAAAATACAGTTTAATGTTGAAAACCAACTATTAAAGCAACTGGAAAGTACTCAAAAAAAGATAGCAAGCAGAAGCAAAAGTAGACTTTTGAAAAATTGCACCTAGAGAAAACTAAGAGAGTAGTGGTAGATCAGTATATTATATTAGTAAAATAAAATTTAAAAAGAATTACTTAGAATAATATATGTGACAAAATACAGCTAAACAAAAATTAGGAAAACCTCAGGCCAGCAGACAAAAGCTATGAGAAACACTTTAAGAAATCTCTGAGACCAGAAGTCAGCTTAGATTGGTGCAAGCAATAAACACAAACCATAACAAGTATATGAATAAGAGTAGTATTTTGTTACCTGATTGCTATTTTTTAATTTATCTAAGTGAAACATTATCTTTTAAGGCAAAATGATAAGACACTATTAAGGGATAAATAACATACGTGCAATAGTAATACAAAGTGTGAGGAAAAGTCACAAATGGAAATCTGTTACCTTAATGTTTCGATGATTTTTCAGAAGTATGTAAATATTAAGTTGTAATCCTTAAAAATTGATAGTGCAAATATATTTGTAGAGCCTTAAAAACAGAAATGAAGTCAAAGACTAAAAGTATCCTATTAACAAAAGATAAGGCAAGAAATGAAAGAACAGAAAAATGAGTAGAACAACAGAAGACAAATATCATCGTGCCATATCAAGCAGTGCTTCTATTGCTGATGAACAGACCCAGTAAAAGGAAATGATTTTCAGACTACTTTCAAACGGCAAAGTCAACAACAGGTTGTCTAAAAGAGACATGCTTTAGGGGCTGGAGGCGTAATTCAGAGGTTATAGCACTTGGGTTCAACTACCCAGGACCTCACAAGCAGGGCATGGTGGCACCTGCTTATAACCCTTGAAATGGAGAGGCTGAGGCAGAAGGACTGCTGAGAGTTTAACAGTAGCTCTTGTCACGTGGTAGTAACTTCAGGACCAGGCTAGATTACTACAGAGGGAGATATTGTCTCATAAAAAGAGAGAGAAATAATGCAGACAGATTGAAGTTAAAAACATAAATATATACATAGTATATAGGCAGAAAGCTGAAGAAGGTCAGAAGAGTCGTAGTATATTCGATAAAATACAGGGTAGATAAGGAGAATATCCAGAGATAAATAGGGGTGCTTATTGATGGTAAAAGAATAAAATCAGCAAAGTACTGTTACAAATGCATATGTGCATAGAAACAGACATTAGATTTAAAGGAGGAAATCGACAATATTACAGCCATTTTGCAAACAACACTACTACAGAATTATCAGTATTTTCTAGAAAACCAGCTAAAGTATACTACCACTAATAATAATAATAATAATAATAATAATAATAATAATACAAGTAATAAGACTATAGATGATCTGTTGAAACTATTTATTGTTTTACCCTATCAGTCTTTACAGAAGACTATATATACCCACAATACAAAATGAATGTGTGGTAGAAAATAAACACTAAATCCGTAATATCTTTCTTTAGGAAAGTAGAAAGGTAAGAAAAATTAGTTCCTAGATAAGGGGAAAGATAAAGATAAAAATAGGACACGAAAATAAATAAAAACTCAATTAAAACGAGAGGACAAATCTTTAGGTGTACCAAGAAAGCGCTCTTGGTCAGTATGCACTGGGAGAACAATATGGAAACACCACGCTTGCAAGTGCTTGACGTTCCAAGTTTCGGAAGAAAAACTACTGGGACTGGAGTACACAAATGAGTCTTTAAATTGTCACCTTAAGGGACAAAAAAAGAAACAATGTATGTGCTATATGACTCTTTGTACACTTTTTTTTAAAAAATACACTTTATTTTTTATACTGACAACAAAGAAACCAGTGACTGGTATTGAGATTCAAGACAGCTTGACTATCATGGGACGTTGTCTTTAGGAAACTTGTGAGAGTGACCAGGTTGATCTTTACAGTGACTACAGTTGGGACTTTGTGAGTGTACATGTCTATTGAACTCATGGATTTTTACATTCTAGATAAAGAGTGTATTGTATGTCAGTTAAATCATAGTATGGCTCATTTTGGAAAAAAAAGTAAGCAAGAAAAGCAAGTGAAATCATTTCTAATGACATTCCTCCTGCAAATCTTCTGCAGTCAAGCCACTGGCAGTCACAAGTTTGTTTTTCCTAGGAGAGTTTTCAACAGAGAGTGAGAGAGGAGAGAGAGAAAGAAAAAGAGAGAGAGGCAGAGAGAGAGAGAGAGAGAGAGAGAGAGAGAGAGAGAGAGAGAGAGAAAGGGAGAGAGCGAGCATCATGTATCTAATGCCTGCTGTAAATACCAATTTATCCTATTGATATGATGATCAAAGTTAGTACTTTCCTCAACTTAAAATTTTGTACTGGAAGTTTACAAGATCTTAATAGCACAGTGCATTTCCCTAATTCTCTCAGAAATAAAATACTGCTTTTGGTTACACCTCACGTCTTCTTACTGATGTTTGCTTATGGAGAAGGATGGGAAATAATCAATTTAAATGATTTCTTAGTCACCGCTTTCCCTGGGACACACCCCTGACCTCTGCAACTTGAGGGAGGATTGTTTTTTGGCATCTTTCAAAGGTCTCAGTCCTTGCACTACGGTAGCAAGTGCATGGTGGATGGACCTCGCAGAGGAGAGCTACTTGCCCCATCATGGCCAGAAAGCAAAAAGTGACAAGGGTAGAGCTGGAAGAAAACACATATCTTTCCAGCCATGGCCCCAGGAACCTCCCTCCAAATAGGCCCGGTCTCCTAAGACACAAGAAACCTCAATGGATTAATCCATTTGTTTCAGTTAACCTCCCTAAACCTATCACCTTTAAATACATGAAGCTTTTGGGGGATAGTACAGAAACAAACCATACAGATGGCGTATTTTATTTGTAAATGACTTAAAGTAATCAAATGAGTAAGAAAAATATTTAAAAAGCATCAATTGAACACAATACCATTTTTTTTTCAATTTGGAATTAAATTCTGTTGTTTTGTTATTGTAGTTAACAGCATTGAGCAATTAAGTGTTTCACAACCAGGAGCAAACCGAGAAACTAATCTGTTTTGGTGGCATTTGATGAGTTTAATGATTGTGAACACTCCCAGCCACACCATTTTGAAGCTAAAATGTGATGTAACTAAATATCAAACTGGGTCAAAATGCACACCGTAAGATTAGCTGGGGAAAACCAGTTTCTATGAATACCTATTTTTTTTTACCCAAGAAACTAGATAGATTGAGATTTTGGTATTTATTTTATTTCACACTTTTGTGTTAATAGCAGATTTCTTTGACAGGTGTTAAGCAAGTTTAGTTTCACGGTGCTCAATGATAGAATTTGAAACTCATTAGCAGGTTTGCGTTTCTTATGAAAGTGAAACTTCTGATAGCAAGTTGAGTTTAGTGCATCAACAACCTAAGTGACTTCAGGGTCCACGGCCTAACCGTTACTGTAGTAAGAATGGTTCCAGAAACAACGCTGGCTTTCCTGTTCTCGTTTTCAT
Source organism: Ctenodactylus gundi (assembly GCA_004027205.1). NCBI lineage: Eukaryota > Metazoa > Chordata > Mammalia > Rodentia > Ctenodactylidae > Ctenodactylus > Ctenodactylus gundi. The sequence goes on along the minus strand of PVKB01000627.1, from coordinate 624,464 downwards.
TAATGGCTCGCTTTCAGTTCTTTAGAAAACGCTACCGATTGTCTTCTCAGCATCTTTCCTCCATCACCCCCACTGCTATACTTGGTTGGCAAAAGCCACATCCGTGTTTCTTACACTAGGCTACCAATTTCTCTCTCCTATTTTACTCTTTCCCTTGATCAGCTATTCCAAATACAGCCATCAAAACTAGATTTTTAAGATGTGTATTAGATGTTGATACCACTCGGCTCTCACCTCTTTGACAATTCTGCAACAGAAATGTGGTCTGAGGCAAGGTTCCAAACTTGAACTCAGATGATGTCGTCATGAGCACGGTACTGCTTGTCCTGTCGCTCTGTATCTCCTAGCGCTCTTGTCCCTCACACATGCCTCTGACGGCTTAGGCCCTTTAGGCAGTTCCCTCTGCAAATACAATCCTCCTCTGGAAGATGGTCATACGTCAGAGCTTTCTTTTCCTCTTTTCTTCACTCAAGCATGACTTTCTCAGTGGGATCTGACCCTCACGCCTTCGGCGCGCGGTACAATTGCCCTCTTCCGTCTAGTCCTTACCCCGGCTCTGACCCCGGCGTGATCAATTCTTGGCTTCCTAATTTCTCTACCACAGCTCTACTTATCTCATTATAATAACTCTAACATTTATTCATTCCCCTTTTACCCGCGTTCTATTTCCTCACTGAGAAGGACCTCAGTGAGGTCAGGAATTTTATCTATGTTGAACACCTTGAATAATATCTTTATTAAAGTGCTATTTCATTTCTAGTTGTCATATAATAATTATAAAGTAGAGTGTAATGCTTGCTATCTGCACACAGGTGCAACTGCCAAATCAGTGAAAGTAGCTTGCCCATTGCTTCCAGCATTTAGCGTTTCATTGTACCGTGGACATTAATAATTCTTTTAGCTATTTTGTAATCTGCAATAGCTGATTGTCACCTTGTCACTGTCCTGTGCATAATAACAGCACAACAAAGCTTATTCCTTCTAACTAGCTGCAGCGTGGCACTCATTAACAAACCTCTCCTTGTCTCCCCGCCCTCCGCCCTCTCTCTCTTCCCTGTCCCAGTCACAGGTAGACACTATGTAACTCTGCACTTCTGTGAGATTGGCTCCTATGAATTCCACATACAAGTGCAATCGTGTTCTCATGACTTCCTGTACTTCTTTTATTTTACATAATATATTGTTTCTCAAGTTTAGTTATGTCATCACAAATAAAAGAGCTCATTTTAATGCTAATTCTCTGTGTGCATGCGCCTCCTTGTCGTGATCCATTCACACTAGTAGACTGAAATTGAAACTGTATCTTAGCTCTACTGTGCAGAGTGCTACAGTCAACACGAAATAGTGGATATATCACCTATTACGATGTGTATGTATGGTGTGTGTGCATGTGCGTGTGTGTGTGTGTGTGTGTGTGTGTGTGTGTGTGTGTGTGTGCATATGATATTGCTGAATCATATGGTAGGCTTATTTTAATTTTTGAGAAACCTCCATACTATTTTTTACATGCATTAACATACTCTGTCAGAGTGTACAAGTGTTCCTCATTCTAAAATCCTCACCAAGTCTTGTTCCTTTCTGTAATTATTTTTATTTCTTGATAATAAGCACTTTAATTGAGGTGAGATGGCATTCTGTTGTGCCTTTGGTTTGCACTCTCCTGATGATCTGTCATTCTAAATATTTTTCACCTGCGGCTGTATTTCTCCCAGTTGCATGGCTTCTTCTGGAAATATTTATTCAGGTCTTTTTTCAGGCTTTTTGTTCATCTGTTTGTTTGTTTTGTTTTTAACAAATTATTCCTTTCTCACCAAGGAGTCTTCGAGCTCCTTATATTTTCTGGATATTACCTCATTGACAGATGAGTTGTTTGCAAATATTTTCTTCCAGTCTACCTGTAGTATCTTTGCTCTTTTGACACTTTCCTTCGCTGTGCAGAATAGTTTAGTTTTGATCTTGTCTACTTTGTCTCTCTCTGCTTTTGTTGCTTGTGCTTTTGAGGATGTAACTAAAAAAGGTTCCTCCAGACCAATGTCAAAAGCATGTTTCTTGCATTTCTTCTAGTAGTCTCATTGTTTTGGATTGTGCGTGTAAGTGGTTGATGCATTTTGAGTCTGATATTGATAAGACCTATTTCCATTCTTCTTAACTTCCATTTATTGAAGAGACTTTCTGTGATGCATATTCATGTTGCTTTTGTAAATAAACAGTTTACTTTACAAGATAGAAGGAGAGCTGGCCTGCCATGCAGAAGGCCCTGGATTCAATTGCGGGCTTTATTTTTCTGAGTTCTCTTTTCTTTCCATTGTTCTCTATGTCTGTTTTTTATGCCAGTATTATAATATTTTGTTGTAAGAGGTTGGCATGGTATTTTGAAATCATATAATGTGTTTTACTTTTTTCTGTGGGGCTTCAGCTATTTGAAACTGTCTGGTTTTATACAAAGTTTCTGATTTTTATTCTGCCTATAAAAAATTTCATTGGAAGTTCATAGAGATTGCATTAAAACAAAATATAATTTGGAGATATATGGAGATATTGACAACACTAATTGAAATCAATGAATACAGAAGGTATTTTCCCTTATTTTTATTGCTTTTAATTTCTTTCATTAACGTTTATAATTTTCATTTTAGAAAACAAAGCTCATTTATCTCCTCAGTTTAATTTATTCCACTTCCATTTTTAAAATTATTATTGCAGATGGGATTAGTTTATTGGTTTTTTTCAGATAATTTGTAAATTGTTTGTGGAAATATTATTGATGGAATAAGGCAAAATTTAACTGAATAATGCCCCAAATTTGCACATCATATTTCATGAAAATGGCAGCTTTTGGGAAGTAATCACTTACACATCATGAATAGAATCCTTAGGTGTCTGCTATTGAATAGAGTTGTCACAGAAAAAAAATAGCCATTCTTTATTTTTGTGCAATAAATAATAAAATTTTCTAAGTCAGAGTAAAGTCTTTCCATGGTTTAAGTCAGGCCCACCAAAATTTTAGGATGAAAATCAACCATAACTACTATCATCACAATATCACCTACATGAGTTTTGATTTAGTAATTGGCAACCACAGCCTTACAAGATTGATAGATACAGCTGATTGTCACAAACAAAAACTGATTCAGTTTTTTTTTTTCCCTGACTTGGTTATCCATTCTGGCACCTTAGCATTTGAAGTTATAAATTGCAAGTCTAGTTTTATTTAACCAGGACTATTGTTGTGAATTTTTTTTCTGCACTTGTTAAAAATTCCAAAGTTTACCTGTATGCAGCAGTCAAAAATCAATCTGAAAAGCCAGTCATGACAATTGCATTTATCAACAGCTGTCACTCAGGGATGTATTTCTGAATCATTCAGAAAGAGGAAGAAAAATAAGAATGTTTTAGAACCTTGTGTCAGACTGCTAAGATTGAACTTCACAACTGGTTTCTAGAAATCTTTACTTAATAAAATGGTCTACAATGACTCTGATGCATAATCAGTTCTAAGAACCATTAATATACTTTTATGTTGGTCAGACTCGTCTATGTCATGTACTGAGTACCACAAAATTAACTCTCTCACCTTATTTTTTATTTTCCTTATCATTGTCTTTTCTGTTTGTTTTGATAAAGATGGAGACTGAAGGTATGTCAGAATGAAGTCTTGTTTGGAATTGATTGAAAAAAGTGACCAACTAAAAAAAAACTAAATATGAAATTGTCTTTGAAATATCAATGAGCACATGGCATGGCCCTTCACGAGAGCCCAGGGAGGATGTTGGGTGTTAAACAGTCAATATGCTGTATGCTACATAAAATTGACATGACTCCAAAACTACGAATTAGTGTTACCTTTTCCTAGGATAAAGTGTGTAAGGAGGAGGAGGTCCACTTATTAAGTACTGAGGGACTTCTCTCCTCTCTGAACTAAATATCCACATGGGCAAAACATCTATCTCTTTCAGCTTGTCAATCCCATTCTTATGCTTCCAGCACTGCGTAATTGGTCTACAACAGGAGCATGATTTGACCTTTTCATCAAACAACTGCAGATGCAATAAAGAAAGGTCAGCGTGGCATGACAGCATTAGGACATGCATTAGCATGTCCTACATCACTTCAGGGGATTTGTCTTTTCTTTTGATATTGGAAACCTCAGTTTTGTGCAAGATTTTGCTTTAGATTTTCTTGACACTTATGGAAAAAAGTAAAGTATGTATACTAATATTCCAAGTACTCCTTGTTACAAGACAAGTGATATTTATGTGCAAAATAGGTCAGGAGAAGAAACATGAACTCTATAATGGAGAATAGCAGAGCTGCTAATGACTAGCTATTAATTAACAGTCTGAGACTCATGTTGCAGCAGCCAAGGTTTAGGCCTTTCAAGAATAACTTCTTTCAAGCTACTGTAATTCATTTTCTCTACTTCAAAATAGGTCACTAGTTACTACGGTAGCAAGAGGCAATAGCTACTTAATCAATTGAAATTATATCTTCATGTAGGTAGACCACTGGGCTAACTCTTCACTGATTTTAGAAAACCTGTCATTGCCAATTCATGTGTTGAAGATTTACTTGCTAGTTTTCCATGACAAGTCCCCAGTGACTACAAGAGAAATTATAGCTCTATTGCTGAGTGCTGCAAATCATAGATACCGATGTATTGAAGTTGATAATGGTGAGGATAGCTGTAAAAAGTTATATTTTTCAGATCTGGCTATCAGATACAAAGCCTTACACTGCTAAGTGCTTAAACATTGAGCTACAGATTCACACTTTCATCTTTTTTGGAAGAAATTGAGAAAGCCTTTTAGATGACACCATCATTTTCGTGTGAGCTTAACAAATCCATATATAAGTGGATTTTTGCTGATAGCTAATTTAATGTTAACATTGGATTAGTCTTCATATTTAGGATGAGATGAAGAAAAAAAATCCATGTTGATCAATTTGATCCTAAAATAGAACTATGCATAGATGACTAGTGATTTTTTTCTACAGTTTGTGCTTTGTCACAGGGAAAAATAGAAATTAAAATACCAAGGTAAATTTTTCTTTTAAGACTTCAGTAAGGTCGATTTTCTACACTTGAACATGCAAGTCTAAGAAAGTGTGTGGTGAGGAATTTTTCTATTGTTTGACAGAAGGGACTTTTTAGTCAAGTGTGTGTGTGTGTGTGTGTGTGTGTGTGTGTGTGTGTGTGTGTGTTAAAGAGGAAAAGTTGAGACAAACAGGGGCTGAGCAAAAAAATTCAATACAGCACAGATATATACGAGGAAAATTTGGACATGTTGGAATGAGAACTAAGTAGTATAAATCTATGAGATAGAACTTTAAAGAAGAGTCCCATAGTGGAGATATCAGAAGCAAGAGATTCTTCAGAATTTCTCTTGTCAAATATCAGAACGTCCAGGTCTGAAGTTAAAATTAAACTTGATGAACCACACACTATTATTACCAGATCTTAAATTGCACACATGGTTTTTATCAAAGAAAATGCTTTAATATATTTGGAGATTTCAGAACCTGTGACAGATTGCCATATATAAGAATGTTCTTCTAAGGAATCAGAACCATTCCTACTGATGTCCGAATGAAAATACATGAAATGCAACTTTTGTCTCTGGCTTATTTGCAGATTCTGTCATCTCCCTTTCCCTAAAGTTCCAATGAATTATTTCTTTTATTAAAACTAATGCCAAGTATTTATTTATTTATTTTAGGTAAGTGAAGATGCGCTGTCTAAATGTAGTTATCAGTTATTTTCTTAGTCCTCTGCGTTAAATTTATCCCGCTTCACTCTCACAGTCATTTTAGAATTGAAGTCAGACATTTTATATGAGTGACTTCTTTGGTCGCTAGAGAAAGGAGCTAGGTTTTTTTTTTTTAATTTCCTCTTTTTCTCCATCATTCTTTGTGAATATCCGGACAGGTTTCTTATTTTTAATTATTTAGATTTTTTTCCAGAGATGTTTGCAAAACTGCTTAGGATAAAGGCTAATACTTTGATGCCAAGAAGAAAAACTCACCACAATTACAGAAATAATTAATATTTTCAAAGAAGATAAATTAAACTTTAAGCTTAAGCAGAAGAAAAATGTATACATTTTAATTATCGTTATGCAATTCTAATAGAAAATGTCTACTTTCTGTGTTGATGGTTGGAATATATGAGGATGTGGTTTGTCAAAAATCAATCAATAAATAAATATTTAAACAAAAAATTAACAAGCAAAAATTACTGGATTCATTTATCGGTATTTGGCTTTACTTGAAGGTGGACTTATATACTTTCTTAAGGTGGTCCTACATGGCCTTCAAATGCTAGATAGGCTATGCTCCATGCCTTGCTGTAAATTTTGTAACTGGATAAAAATCTGGAGGATATTTTGTTATGGTTAAAAAGGATGTAATATGACAAATGCCACTTATGATTGGATATTATAGGGAAAAGATAAGATCATTTGTGTGATCATAAGATTTGATAGGAAGCACAGTCTGGCATTACAGTGTTTGAAAAATAAATACCAATGCTGAGTGGATGGAATAGAATTGAGAACCAGTCCTCCCATTAAAAGAGAGATTAATACAAACAAGAAAAGAACCTTCAAGTGCTTGAAACTTTTAATTTTCACGGGATATTAATTTTAATGACACAATTCAGGAATCTTTTAAAAAGTAAATTAGATTTTATTCAACCTAGACTTTTGCATTTAAATACACTTCTGACCCTCCATAAAAGTTGTCAAGGTGGTTTCTTTCAGAAGCATTTGCATTATATTCTGAAGAAAAAAAAGATTTAGCCAGAGAATGCAGTTGATAACATTCTATTCATTTGAATAGTTACATTTGGAATGAGACCTCTGTGTGAGACAAAGATTAAAGGCATACATGAAAGACTACATCAAGGACCACATATCCTTGGAAGATAAAATAGAGACAAACACATAGCTATGAAAATATTGGATATAGTGTACTCTATAGGGAGGTACTGTGAAAATGTTGTGGGACAGCCTAAAATATATCAAGTTTGGGCATTAAGCAACATAGAAAGACATCTAAATCATTGATCCTGTAGTTAAACCCATTAAAAGAAAAAAAATGAGATTGTTTATACAATGTTTACTTTCAAAGGCTTGGAAAGAGCTGTCCAAGTAATTGAGGTGTGATTCTCTGGGTGACCTTAGTTCTCTTCCCCAGCAAATTGTGCAGAAGTGTGGTTAAATTATTTTGATTCACAAGCCTCATTGGATACAAGGCAAAGGGAACCACAGAAGTTACCCCTTGTGTTTCATCATAGCGGAATAAATGTTCACTCTACAAATTAGCTGAAACAGTCTTAAGGTGGACCCCAATGGACTATAAAGAAAAACCAAGGCTTCTGAATTGTAGCATTTCAATAGGTAAGTGACAAAAACCTTTCACGGACAGCATGGCCTACAAATGTTCATTAATTGGGGGTGCTATTGATATCGCATCCCATTTTAATGACAATAAGAGCCTTGATTAATATGTTGGCATTGGAAATAGAAAAGAGGGTGGAGGTCCATATTAAATGGAAAAGCCTAACTGAATTGATCAAATCATTAAACTGGGATAGGAAATAGAAAATGTTGACTATTCTGTGCATTGCATAAGTTTTTGTACAGCAAAGTCTTTGTGATGACTAGATTATCCATGATAAGGCAAATTCATATTAGTTAAAAAGTTGCTTTGACTTAAAATGTACTACATTACAGGCCGAGTTACCCAGAGAATAAGGAAAGATCAAGCGTTTTGTATAAGCCTTAGAACAATGTAACTTAAAAGCATCGATGTCATACCTTGCTGAACACAAGTGTTGGGATTTGCAGATTTAGGAAATAGAGTCTCAGTGGAAAATTGTGTTAAATTTCTGACTTTCAGAGTCATTGTCATAACCAACCTTGTCGTGGTTGCCTTGCCATCTATAACACTAAGACTGGGAAACTGGAAGCCAAGTCGGTCACTCAGCACTGCTCATTGGATAAAGATGTCGTCATAACATCCTCCATCTTTTCTTGCAAAGTTAGTCCTTAGAGGAGTTATTTGTTTTTCTCCCTTCAACAAACCTGTGACTAGTACAGACTGGACTTACCATGGCTTTTCTCGTCATCACAAGGTCTTTCAAATTTTTAATGGGTGCATGACTCTGGGATATGACTAATAAATTATTCATTTACTCATTCAGGCAGAACTGAGTGGTCACTCTGTGCCAGCAACTACCTAAACTCTGGAGCATAGGGACTAATAAAATTCCATCTACCTTGAGAAATATGAGTCTTACTGGGAATTCAAACGTAGCAGGTGTTGATCAGTGCTTAGGTAATGAGGTAATAACTACACACTAATATAGGTAAAATATACCACAGAAATACAACAGGTCGAGTGTGAAACATATGATAATAATGAGGTAACATGATGGTTACAGTTTCTCAAAAGCATAATAAATCAGAGAATTAAAATATTTTGACCACTTTTACCCTCTAGATACCATCCCACTTCTTTCTCTGTCGTACGTCACAGCAAAACTCCTTACCAAATATTGTCGATATTTCCTCTTTCGCATTTTTCTGGGCCCATTCCAAATTTTGTACAATTTGAAAATGGTTTTTCACAAACACCGATCATAGAATTTAAATGAAGTTTTGTCTTGCCAAATTCAACTGTTAATTTTCTTTCCTTCATTATATCTGTAAAATAATTTGAAATGAGGCATTATTTTCATCATGAAAAATTTGGATCTCTGGATTTATGTTATTAGTCATTTTCTCATTCCTGGGCCCAATACCCAACACCTACAGCTTAAATGAAGAGAAATTCATTTTGGCTCACAATTTTAGTCCATAATTGACTGGCCCCATAACAAACTTTGCAGGACAGAGGCTCATGGTGGAACCAGGACTGCCAAGCCTGTGACTACCAAGGACAGAGAAAGGAGCCAAAGTCAAGAGTACACCACTCGTGCCCCTGTGATGCATCCCTAACCAGATCTCACCTCCTCAACATCGCCTGCAGCTACTGAATTGATGAACATAATGCCTCTAAGAGCCCTCCATTATCCAAAAATATGAGATGTTAGGGGAATGTTTTAAATCTAAACTAAAAAAAATTCCCTGATAACACTTACTTTTGCCACTCTTTATTTCCTACAGAACATTTTTTCTCGGTCTACTTTGTTTATTACTAGGGTTTTATTTTGCCCACATCTATATGATAAAGTACACTATTTTCAGTAGTTTTTCATTTCTCTAACTATAATATCCTTTTTTTCTGATTTAATTTGCTTAAATGGCTTTAGATGTCCATTTTATGCAAAATAAATAATCCTACATACATTATTTTCTATTGCATGTCTTCTCTGGCTTCCAGATGAACTCATTTAACATTTGTCTATTTCACGTCAGCCTTCTATGTCTAATGTGCATGTGAAATTAGCATATTTCCTCTTACTTTCCTTTCTTAATTTTTCCACACTGATACTCCCCCGTTCTTTCCATACCACCATTACCTCACGAGGTCAATAAAAGGGACATTTTTTGTTTTCGTTTTTGACCCTATGTCACATGCAATCTATCAGAAGGTGGTTCTGTTTCTAGTTTCTACACAAATCTCAAATCAGAAAGCTTAGCTTTGTCTTCAGCATACTGCCAGTGGTTCTAAACTAAATTACTTCACAATCTCACAGATTCTCTCGGGGTATCACTCCCACCTCTTTCAAAATACTTATTCTAGTCATTGTCCAAATAACAAGTAATCGTTTCACCCCTCAATCAAGTGGAAATTACCACCTTGCCTACTAATCATCCCAACGACACATAGGGGAAAGCCCAGAACCTGCACAGTCGCTCTTACCTCTCTTAGGGGAGCAGCTCCTGCCTTTTTCCTGAAGTGTAGCTCATGGATCAACATTTTACTGACTTCATACTCTTTTTTATTACATTTTAATGTCATTTATTATTTTACTGTATTTTGTAATGTAAATATGTGTATTCTAAATTCCATAACATTATAAACATGAGATTTGGGGAATCACTGGTTTTCTACGCCCACCTCCTTTTTATATTTTATTTTATTTTATTTTATTACTTTAAACATGAAAAAATGTGAGGTCATCCTAGAAATTTTGAATTTTCTGGTTCCTTCTCCACTTTTTGCTTTATAGCTTGGTACTAATAATATTTTTTCATGTGTTAGATTTCAGATCAAGTTTTATTTGCTTCAAAAAATGTTTCTACAGTTACAGTAATGGAGTGATTCTCTCAAGTACTCTCTCATTCTTGTGATTTATGTGTTTGTAGCAGGGAGTAGAAGTAAATATTTACTTACCTGTATATGTGGCCTATTCTCTCTCTCTTACAATATAAAATCTATACAGGTAATCTGTGTCCTCTGTGCCAAGGATAGAGAGTAGGTAGTCAGTAATTATTTGTTGATAAAATTTGAATGACCAATGTGAACCAGCTCACTAAGGATGTGGGAAGATATAAAAGTACTTCAGCTTGGTCATGCCTAGTACCCACCTATTTGGTCCTCATGGGAGCGATCTATGCAGGCTCAAATTCCTAATTTCTCTTACGCAAGACAAGATGAGTATATAGTATGTTCTGAAATAATGTTTCTATGTTTTACTTTTTTTACTTGTATAATTATCAATTCGTGAACAGAAATGAAGAAAAGCACAGTAAACTACACAGGGTCTAATATGGCTTTGCAGATTCACCATACAATGTTCTATGTATCAAATATTTCTTCTGGAATCTCATTTGCCTGGTCAGGGATGAGCTCATCTGGCATGTATTGTACTATATGATACGAGTGAAACATTGCAAAAATCCTCCATGCATTCCAAAATCGGTATTAATTCAGAAGGATAAAATGGCAACAGGTCTCCTCCACCCTACCCCCCATTTCACTTTGTTTTTTTTGCTTTAAATTCCATGGGAGGGAGGGGAAGGTGAGGGGAGGGACAGAAAGAGTGGGAAAGCCCTTGTGTCCTTGGCAGGATGCATATGTGCACAAAATGTTCAGCTCCATTGTTAACCTTAAATTTTGCATATATACGGAAAATGGCAACACTTGTGTGCGATTCATCTGTTGGTAAAGCCTTTGAATTGTGTCTTGGTAAGCCGTGGTCAGTCAGTGCTGTAAAATCATCAGGACAGATCTTCTCTGGGCACATTGTCTCCAGTCACACTGCGTAGCTGAACTGTAGCCCAGTAATAGGCATCCAGTTGCAGCCTACGCCCGTCACTGTCACCGAGAGGTGCCGTGGGGATCAATATTATTTCACTTCTCTACTTTTTCTGTAATTGTAATAACCCGCAATGTTTCTTTTCTTTCTTTCCATAATCTACTTAGTGTACTATTGTTTGTTGCGAGTAAATGAGGCAACATCTTAAAGAAAATATTTAGATGACAAGCAATTTTGTGGCACCTTTTCACATATATTGTAGATGGGTTGATAAAGCACATTTTGATTATTTAATATTATGAGAAAATGCGAGGACTTATTAAAAAGTTAGAAGGCAAAATAAAAAATAGAATACAACACATCAAAAAATTATGTAAGTTGTGATTAAACATATTTCCAAGTAAAATTATAAATAATAGGATTGATACACACGGTGCTAAAGGTCTAATTAGTTAAATATAATTATTGTGTTTTGACATAATGTACACATGGTTGAAATAATCTTGGCAGCAGAAAATACTGGAAAATTTTCTTTAATTACTTATTTTACAACCAAAACATTGATATGCTATGGTTTTTCTTAGAATAATTTGTCTCCCTTTTTTGATTTTAGTATAAATAAGCTGTAGCTGATGGTTCTTGAAAGCAATTAAAAACAATTCATAAGGGATAGAAAATTACCGTATGATTATCTTAGAGAAGAGAAGCTTTTAGAATATGCCAACATACAAAGCTTACTTTTTTCAGTTTCAAAATTATGTATTAATTATCCATATATATTTGAGAGAAAATACAAGATATACATAGAAAGCATCTCTATATTTTCAGTTCACATTTTAAATTTTAAATTCCTTTTAAAAATTATTTGCCATTATGAGATACATTAATATGATACATGTTGTATTTCTGTTTTTAAATCAATATCTAATTCATGCTACCTTCCTACTTAAATTTGTGCTAATCTGGTCAGGGTGCAAGTGCTTAGAATGTCTTAGGTAAAACTTTATTTACTACCATTGGATCATGAATAAAGAGTTTTTAATGAAAAATAATGGTGGATAGGCTGAAACAGAACACTGAGTGATGCTTCAGGAACTGCTCTCAAGGGCTGGCGAATACTCTTAGCTGTTAAATGAAAGAAAGGAAGATATTTTTGTTCCAGCCTTACTTAAAAATTGTGAAGATGAAAGTGCTTGTCAAGTGGGAGAAATCTTATGCTTAAAAATAAAATGTTTTAATGATGTCGCTTTTATTTTTCCCTGAAATACAAAAATATACTCGGAAAAATTTTCTAGACTGTCAAGGGATTTTTGCCTCTGTGGGGAAATGAAAGAGCACAATACCTCCAAGAGTCTTTAAGAAAGGCTGCATTTTCTTTGATCCTTTGTTAAAGGATTTTTGAATGATGTAAAATAGAGAAAACCATGGTGTCCTCAAGAATATTCATAAGGAGTGAAAATTGCTGCAAGTGAGTCAGAGTAAAACTTCAAGAAAATAATGAACTGGTTCATCTATAAAGCTCTTCCTCCCTTCGCCTACTAGTGTAGCCTTGAAAACCATTCAGCTCTCTGTGGATTAGTGTGTGTGTGAGTGTGTGTGTCAGTGTCTGTGTGTGTGGTTGCATGAACACGTTTCTCAACATACATGGAGAAATGTGAATCAGGATTTGAAAAAAAATAATTCAATTGTAGACACAGTTGAGTGCCTCTGAAATACTCATATAGATGATATTCTATTTATTTTTTATATTTTAGGATGTAAGAGTCTTGCATCACATGAATTTTTATGAGGAGCAATAGTTCTGTTATTAGTATCAAATTCAGTGGAATCTGTCACATGCAACTTAATTTCAGGGTTCTATTGTCAAAGCTCATTTTCTTAAGTTTTTTATCTTGATTTTTATGACACAAATTCTTGAGTATTTTTGTGTAACATTTCATATTTATTTTTAGACTGAGTTCTTTTAGTATCTTCCCAAATGTCTTGCTCTCTCTCTCTATCCCACATTCTCTCTCTCTCTCTCTATATATATATAATACATATAATATTTTATATATATATATATATATATATATATATATATATATATATATATATAATATTCAGCATCCACAACTTTTTAGAGAGAAAATATTTTTTGTTTTTGTTTTGTTTTGTTTTTTGAGACAGGGTCTCATTGTATAGTCCAGGCTGTTCCTGACTCACTATGTTACCCAAGCAGGCTTTGAAATCATGGCAACCCTCCTGATTCAGCCTCCCCATTACTGGGATTACAGGTGTGTGCCACGATGCCCGATTTATGTGGTGCTAGGGAATTAAATGCAGGGCCTTGAGCTTGTGAGGCAACCATTTGACTACTGAGCTAGGGAAGAAAGATTTTTTAGCTCATAATTTCAGAAGAGTCACCGTGCATTCACAAGCTGGTAGATGAAAAATGGTGGGTCAGGGCTAGAGTTAAAGGTGGAGACTGAAATCTTCTTGGCATGGGAGAACAGAGCCAAGTCTCAGAGAAGGGCAGAGATATCCTTGCAGGTCAAATTCCAAGCATCTGCTCCTCACTGCCAGGTGCATTTCTCAATAGTGTGCAGTATCTGTAGGTACACGAGGCTTTTGGGGGACACAGGGCAATCTAGTTCCCAAACACAAGAGGGGGCATGTACTCCGTGGTGAAAGCATTTACGTTGCCTGAGCAAGGCCCCGGGCTTATTTCCCAGAATAACATTAAATAAATAAATAAATAAATAAATAAATAAATAAATAAATAAATTGCGTAGTAGTGTACGCCTGTACTCCCAGCACTTGCGAAGCCGAAGCAAGTGGGTTTTTATCAGTTCTAGGCCAGACTAGGCTATATAGTGAGTTGAGGAGCAGCCAGAACTACAGACTGCCTTGGCTCAAAAACTATGGAAAAAAATGAAAAGAAAAGAAAGAAAGGAAAGGAAAGAAGAAAAGACAACTGTGGAAGTCATATCTGGAATCTCTAACTGGAACAATTTTAATTTTTTTCTTTAAATCAGCACTTTAACCTCACTATCTCAAGGATTAAAGTGCTGTCTATAATGCCAGTAGCTCACCAGTAAGGCCAGAGCACCACAGCACATTATTATTATTATTATTCAGGTTATAAATGGGCCTTTAATACTAATGCTTGAAGTGTCTGGAGGGAATATCTCATCTTCACAGGATGCACTGGAGAAAACGGGGACAGCCCTTCTCTCTACGAAAGCTTGTGTCTCCAGGGAGAGCGTTCCTGTGGGCTGCAGACAGACGTGGCCAATTCTGCTGCAGACCCCTCAGGACTCTTTCTGCTACCCATGTCTACATCACAAAGAATTGTCCCAGAGGACTGCCACAGACTATGTACCTTCAATGTGGCACTTTGTGACAGAGACTTCGTGGAGATGGACATGGATCTGGGAATTGTGGGGTGGGGGGATTGGAGATAAGGGAGGGGAAGGAGAGAAGACATTTTAAAAGTTAGCAAAATAGAAATGTGCCATTCTGCGGCCACTGTTTTGCAGTCTTTGGCGACTTACACTGAGAGCATTTCCTGGAAGGTTAATGGTGCTCCCGATCCCCAGGGACTGGAGCCTCCACATTCCTTTCTATTGTCTTCCTCTCTATTCTCAATCGTCAGAATTTTATGACTGTAGACAATGTTAGCTAGTTGCCTTGATTCGTGCTTTGAAGGTGGATTAGGTGGTCAGAGGCACATCTCAGTGGTTATAGCACTTGCCTTGTGTGCCCACGGTCTTGAGTTTGATTCTCTGATACTGTATAAAAATTAACTAGGTGCAGTGGCACATGTCTATAATCCTAGCATGAGGGCGGCTGAGGCAGATGGATTGTCATGAGTTTGGGGACAGCTTGGACCCAGATTGGACTGCAAGTGGGACAACCTGAAAAAAAATGTTGTGATCGGTAATTATATGGCTAGAAATTTCGAGGAGCTATTTATCTATTCGTTAACCATTCAGACAGATATGCGTGATTAAATCGTCCCACAACTATGTGAGGTTATTGTTGTTGTGATCTACATTTCGGAGTCTGAAAAACGAACTTCAAATATTGTGAAACTCACCAGAAATAATCAACCTTTCTGGCAGGGATAGGATCTCAGAATCAGCCCTTCCTGCTGCCCAGGTTGAAAGACACCAGAGGTTGAAGGAATAGCACAGTAGTTAAAGCACTTGTCTAGCAAGTACAAGGCCCTGAGTTCCATTCCCCAGCACCACACAAGCTGGGCATGGTGCTGCACACCTGTCATTGCAGGACTCCAGAGGCTGAGGTAGGAGGATTGCCATGACTTGAGGTCAGCCTGAGTTTGGACCAACGTGGACTACTGACTGAAACCTTACCTCAAAAGATCCTGCCTCAAAAACAAAAACAAAACAAACAAACAAACAAAAACAGTAGCTGGTTGTCTGCCTCAGTCTAGGAAGCAGACAGTGATAAGAACAGGGTGTTTTCACCCTTCCAAATGAGCAGCCAGACATATGCAAGGAATTCCACAACCTCGGGGTTCTGTATATGTTAAAGACATGCCTGCAGTGAGATCCCTTGATTGCGATTGGATGCCCACCCAAAAGATATTTGCATTTCTCTCCTTTCTATCTCATTTCTCTCTTGTAAGTAAATTTCATTAATACAATCTGAATCAGGTCTCAGGAAATGCTTGCTTTCCTGGATTCAGAATAACACTTCTAAATGTACCTAATTTTTTTGTGGTATTTAAAGCAGCTATTTGGAAATGATAAGTAGCCAAATATTATGTATGAGGAATTCCTTCTTAATACCTTTCTGTTTTATTTGATTTTTTGTATAGACCCTTGCATGGCGCTGAATGGAAACTTTTTTTTTTCTTTCGGTTGAGAGGTGCAGGTAACAGAACACTCGGGGCAAGTGGAAAGTGTGATGTGAATGTTCACGGTCTCATATTTACAGCAAATAAATCTGCAAAATAGATCAACATATTTTTTTTCTTGGTTTGTGTTGCCAGAGAACTGAAAATACCTTAGTGATACCTACTTTTGGAATTGGGAAACCAATCCTTTGAAAACTTTGCATTCCAGGATAAAATAAAACTACTTCCAAGGCCTAGCTAATGGCATATAACTTCGTTTTGATCCTGAGGACACACCCACACACGAACACACACTCCCCACCCTCCACCTCCGCGCCCCCCTATCTACCGCTCCCCCCCCTCACCCTGCACTCATACACAGGATAGTTTGCTCAATAGAATAGCGGTGTCCTCTTTGTTTTGCTATACTATCCTGGCCCCACTAGAGGGCAGTGCAACTATAATCATTTCTCGGTGCCCCGTTTTGATCAAATTTCCTGATGTCGTTATAGAATATAGAAAGCATACATTAACTTAAAATAAACTGCACATGTTTGTTTTAAAAGCACTTAGCTTGTACCTGATAGTTAATAGATCTGAATCGCTTGGAAGGAACTCTGATGTGCATAATGAATTTGGTATTTTTTTTAAGTGGGTGAGGGGAGAAGACAAATATAAAATAAATTCTTTCATTTGCCTTGATACCTTAAGGGGAAAAATCAGAAATAATGCACAACCATTATGAACAAGCTGGTAGGTATAAGTATTAGTTTACATTTAAATGAAAACAGCTTACAGGAGGAGAAGAAAGGATATGTTTCAAGTAGTTTCCAGCATCATGTTTGAAATGTAAAAGAGCAATTTGTATTTATATTAATCGAAGAAAATGCATCATTTTGTGGGGAGAGAGTTCTCTAGGCTTTGTTTTGATTCACCCTGGCAGTGGGCATTTGGAACACGGTATTGGGACTGTGCAAAAACTTCTTCAGTGAAATTCATGAAAAACTTGATAGCATCTGATTGAAAAAAGCACCTCGGTCACTTGGACACCCTTCAGGAGGGCAAAGTGGGCACTGAAGACCAGAGAAGGATGTGAGGACATCATTCCCTTCCATTGGCAAAACTTAAGAGAATAAATTTATAAGCATAAGGCAACAGAAATAAAAATATTCTTTCATCCCATTTCCTGCAGTGACACGAAGTATACATCCTAGATTGCAGACAGAGCTGCCTTGGAAATAAATTGTCTGATTTCAGCATCTCAGCGGTGGATAATAAATTCCCCTCAGAACCACATAATTAAAAAATGACATTTCTACTATTTTTTGCCAACTTAATACCACCGCTGCCCCTGGCTTCCGGGTCCGGGAGCCCTGCAGGGTACAACCCAACAAATTTTGCATTATTCAGTGGGACAATGTATGGTCACGTTAACCAAAGACATTCCTTCTGGAGAGACCTGAGGACTTTATTAAATTCTGTTCTACAAATTGCTCTCTCTGCTTTATTTCTCTTTAATCCTTTACCAGAAAGGCGCATGATTTGGGTTGCTTACTCATATTGGCCAACGAGATCAGAACGATGAGATGAGGCCATCCACTTATTACACGTTGGCCAGATAGAAGAGTGGTTGTGAGTTGCTAGCGGGGTAAATTAAGAATCTAATTTCAGCACCATTTCCTCTCCCAGCTGAGATACAAAACCCATCACAGTTGAGACAAACGTCATGAGAAAAACATGTAAATTGAAGTGCTACTGCAAACCCTATCCTTAGGTATTTAAAAAAAAATAAAAGTTCAATCCTTACATGGGTCCTACCCACCCACTGAATTTCCTAAAAGCTCACTTGACTGCTGTCTAAATAATGTCTCTTCATGAGTCTCTCAGTTCATTGAGTGTGTCTTAAAAAGTATGTGTGCTAGACAGACCTCCAATTAACAGTTACAAAAGTGTAAATAAGTTCGTAAATGTCACCTCGCTGGTAATTAGTGAAACCAGGACTGGCAAAGGACCATTTTGAGTCCTATTTGAGGTGGTTAAGTAATAGCAGGTGTCTGCAGTTCAAATAATAAAAGCACATACATAACTATTTTTGTAAAAAAAGAAATGTCATGCAAGGTGGATATATATATATATATATATATGTGATTCAAGGTGACATACATATATATGGACTTAAATTTGGGCATTTAAACCCTCAACCTAAGGTTTCATTCTTGCACTTAGACTTTATTACTGCATGCTATAAGGATTCCACTATATCTTTGAGGTTCCATGTTCTTGCAGTAAAAAGAAACTGCATTTACTTTGAATAAATTCATTTTCTTTCAGACTCCAAATGAACATATACTGTAGGGTTATATAAGGTATCTACTAATGAACACTAAAGAAATAAAAATCAGATGTTTATAAATATATTATGCTTTAGAAACCTCGTGGTCAGTGTCGAGGTTGAGAATAGTTTTTGGAATACACTGGCCTTGGAATCACACATTTCTTATACTTGAGAATTGGCCAATAGAGGTAGCACCACAAATCATGTGCCTTTCTGGTAGTGATTTTTGAGAATTATAGGGGCTGATGGAGATTATTGCAACCCCCTAGCTACTGTAGAGTAAGCTCCGGAAAACACACAAGCACACAGAATATTTGTCCTCATTCAGAATGTGCTCATTGTATATGACTTTTCCCAGATATACGGCACATACAGAAGACAGACTCTCAAATTCTAAGTGAATTCCACTTGGCTGCGTGATTTGGTATTGGATGAAACTCCAAGCACCTGAGTTTGATTCCCTAAAACTCTTTAAAATGGGAATAATATTAGTATTTCCCTCATGAAATTTATAGGACATTAAACAAATATACTAATTAGTAATAGTATAGTAGGGTACACAGCACATTATCCTATTCAACAAAGATTATTATCAATACTAGTAAAATATATTACAGTAGAAGCACAATATGAATTATTTCCTTTGGAAATTTAAGCTGTGAATGAAAAGCATACAAATCTTTTTAGCACTACTGGTATGAGAAGAATTAAAGAATATAAAATTCTGTTGAAACTTAAGGAATAGATGTGCGTCCATGTACAGTAAATGAAAGTTTCTTGTGCTCATTTCATTACTGTCATCTTGTACTATTGATAGATGTGTTGCTTTTATAGTTAAAAAAAAGATCTACTCAGTGCTCATGTGACAAGAAATGTGTGGTACATAATCCAGCTGCTAATTTATATAACAAGGTAAGCATGAGTCTTAGACTCACACACTTCAGGGACTTGGTCTCTTGTTCTGTACTGGTGAGACAGTGGGCCTATTTGACCAAGAAATGTATTTGCATGAGGCTGAATTCATCCAAAGGAAAAGAAGAAAGGAGGAAAGTATAGGGATGCTTGGAAGATAGAATAGCCTCAATTAGCAATATCAAAAGAGATTTAGAGTACAAAGTTGTATTTAACAATCTCTATTTCTATCCCAAAAAAGAGACATGGAATTTTGAGGGACATCTGGAAGGACCAAGGAGAGATTTATCAAATGCTTCTACTCTCCAGCACAAAGCAACAGAAAAGAAAGTGAGGTGAAACACCTCCTCCAAACATCTGATATCTGTCAACCACACTCTGCTAGTTCCCCTGGAGACTCACAACACACTACGAAAGCTGAACTCTTTGTCTCCAGAGGTCCTGGAGCACCTGGATGTGCCTGATGCAAGGTCGATAATGCAGGTGCCACAGGCTGCTGCTCAGAACCTTTCGCAGTGAGGGGACTGTGGAGGCCTCTCCAAGGAAAACAGTGCGTGGTTGCTACAGGTGGTAAGAGGTGTAGACAACACAACCTTGGAGACACCCTGAGAAAACAAAGTGAAATTTTATAGAGGAGTTTCTGCTAGAATCCTTTAGGGGACTTAGGGAGACACATCTGTAAATGATTGTCAAATACTTAATCACTTTAAAAGAAGTTTTAAAAACATATCTACGAGGACAGCGTTTCACCAAGTGTCTCTCTTTCGTAAGCAATGATTGAGGTCTCAGGTCTGACTGAGGCTGTCTCACCTTCTAGGTGGAAACTCAGAAATGGTACGGAAGTTACTCCCTTCTTGGTATCCAAGAGAAAACATGGCTGCGCTCAATTTGGAAGTGAAACCTGTCTCTTCTGCCCACCTTTTCCTCATGGGAAAACACTTCCCACACAGCAGCCACTGCAGGAGAATGGAATCAGCCCACCCAAGTAGTGAAGATCATTGTTTTGGGGAAGTAATGGGCAACAATCTGTACCAAATACAACAGATTTTATTTGAAATGTTTTCATTATTTTTGATTTTTTAAAGAAAACTTCTCTAAGAATTTTAAGAGATCAACCTAGTTTAATATAGATAAATTCTCGTGTCATTAAAGTGAATAACAAAAATGTCTAAATGGAAGTGGGTAAAAATGGTTTAGTTAAAGATTATGTCACCATTTAATGAATGTACTCAGTGTCTATGAAAAATGAGTAAATTACCATTTTTTTAGGCAGGTGGGTACAGCTCTGGGCGCAATGACTGAAATACCTGCAGCCTCAACATTAGAGGGACAAGAGGTGGTTGTATATTCATACATTCAAATTGAAATGTGAATAGTGATTATGCCACAAATGTCATTCTTGGTGCTGAAATGAGAGTAAAAGATAAAACAATATCTTCCCTCAGAGTATTTATATTTTGTAGAAAGAAGTATATTGTCAACAAAGTAAATAAATAATGTCAGCTTAATAGGAGGCTGGCTTTAGTGTGATGGGAAAACTGGGACACAAGGAAAATGGTAGTCTGTTTCACAAGATGAGGTTAGGGACAGTAAGGGTGATGGAGTTTCTTGAGTGTAGCAAGCTACATAAAAGCAGGAAGTGAGGTGTATTATGGCTGGGGAACAAAGCTACATCCCGAGCGATAGGGAAACCATGACTTAGTACATGGAAAGTTAGGATAAAGTCACTTTGGCACCAATATCTTCATTACTGTCCTAAGGTTTCATAGTGAGACAGATATGAAGTCCTCAAATGGCTCAGTAACACTGAGGATGCCTTTGTTTACAAGATAATCTTCAGCAATAATTGAAAGGACTTGGGAAATTTTAATTAATGAATTAATTATTTTTTATTTGTTCATTCATTCAGAAAAAGAGAAGATAATGCTGCTGGTTGGGATGGGGCAGCACTGAGGAGTTGTTACTTTGTTTCCAGATGGGTGTCCAGCAAAAGTGAGCAACTTTCCTCTCACATTCGTGACAAAGAAAATTTTGGACAAGACAGTTTTCCTGGTTTCTTGAATTGATATATATATTTTGCTTCCTATGCCAATAATGCAAGGCTTCACTTACCCTTTTGCTCGTTTGTTCGGGTTGTAATTGCCAAGACCGATCTTGAAAGATGAAGTAATGTTTCCTCCAGAGACAAGTTTTCCACCACCTGTTATCAAGATAAGAGATTATGAAAAAATCTGTGTGTTCCAGGGGCCTTGAAAATATATTACAAGTGTAGCAACCTACTGGACCTCTGCTCTGTAAAACTTAGGGGCAGCGAGAAGTGCCACAAATATACTACACAAATACTGTTATGTAGTGTCATAAACAGCAGAGCCATCTGTCTTAGACTTAGGATTTCTGTTTCTTCTGACAGCATCCTTTAAAGAGTGCAAGGTTAACTCTTCAGCTTTTAAATGAGGTGAAAGCAAAACCCAAGCCTGATAGAGGACTGCAGGTGGTATTCACTTTAATCATGTTGCACTGGAGATGTTTATTCAATTTTCAGGTGAAGGTGTCCACTATCTGTTGAGAAAGGCAGCTCTGAAGTTCAGGGAAAGGTCTCTGATACAGGAAGACTAAGAAGCCAGCTACCAGGACACACATGATATTTATAGCACGGAGATACAATGAGCTCCCTAAGGAAATAAAGGAATTAGATGAGAGTAACCAAGACCTATAGCTGAGACACTTCAAACCTGGCATAGTAACAAGAACAATAAATGGAATAAGAAGCTTGAATTGTTCCGTCCTTGTTTCTGCAAAGCCGTGAGAAGACGCAGAGGCAAAGCATATTCCCGTCGTGCGTGGCAATCTGGTCCTGTGCACCTCTTTGTCTCCTCACATCCACTTACTATCCTTCCATCACTTGCCACCGATTCTGCTCCTTGAGTTCACCTTCGTCTTTTTCCATCATTTGTCCTTGCCTTATTCTTGTGACTGGGATTGGGATCCTCTACCTATAGCAGCTCTCTAAGCAAATCTTTTAGCCCTTCAAGTCTCTGATAAAATGTCACCTCCTTAATGAAGCCTATTCAAATAAACTCACACTGTTATTGTCTATCAACACACATGTTCATATTCATATATATAGTGTGTGTATTTTCTTCATCTTTTATGCCATATATCATACATTTGTAAGTTTCAAATTTTATATTATTTTATATGACTGCAAATTTGTAAATATTATTCTCAATATAATGCTCTGTGAGGGTATGACTATCAAAATATTATTTGTTCCTATATTTCTTATGTATGACCCAGTGCCTGGAATTTTAAAATAGGTTAGTAATACTTGAATAATCAATTCAAAGAATCAGTGGTTATAACTTTTTTCTTTGAATAATACATCTGAGCTTTTATTCACCCATCTCCAAAATTATATCAATTTTATGGATTTTCCGAGAACTAATCCTGCTTATATGTGCTCTTGACACATAGTAGGGTCTCAGTATATGCAACAACTCATTTGTATTTTAAGACTATGTGGTTAAATTGCACTAAACAAAAAAAATAAACTCTTCAAAAAGTCTTTCTACTCAAGAGGAATAATGAATGAGTTATACTCGTGTACAGTGAGTAAAGAATACAAACAGAAAACAAGCCTAATAGATTGAAACTTCAAGGAGTGGGGTATTGGAAAAAATGGAGTAAAGAAACTAGAACCAAGATGAGTAAAGATCCCAGCAACAAAATGAAAAGAACATTGTATCAGAAGTGCCCATAAATCGGAGGGATGTGTCGGATTCAGAGGGAGCAAAAGGTCAGCAATGAGAAGATAGGTAGCGAGAAATGACAAAATTTGTTCTGTGATATAAGTGGCTGAACTGTCATACGATCAAAAATAATGCTTTCTCTTCAAGGTGATAAAAGAGATTGATGAAGAGATGCAGAAAATCAGAACTTCTAGAAGAAGGGTGAGAAAATGATGTTAAATATTATCAGCCTGGGGTCTCAATAACTGATTAAAAACCCAACTGGGGCCGCTACCTGGATAATGTGAGCTTTTATTACTCTATGCTCTGTTTCTAAATAAAGAACCACTTTATGTGTTCTAATAAAAGTAAACACTGAATGACCTTGATTCAACATTCAGAAAACTTCTGATTTTATAAGAATGATGTAAAAATATTATAGTGAATAGTTTAGTGTAGGCTTTTAAAAATCTTCATATTAATACGTTTTTATCCTGTACATAGGGAAGAGCTGTAGGCATAAATACATTGACATAAAAATATAGGTTTATGTATATGTGGCTAGGCATAGTATGTACCTTAAATAATAATAGACAAAAAACAAACCAAAAGACTATTTCTGAAGGAATCTGAACAAATCTATAAACATATAATCAACATTTTATTTTAATTGCCGTATTTCTATTATTAAACAAAGTAAAGGTATGCTTATAACTTTAATAATGCAACTAAATTTTTTACTTGTGATTATATTATGTTGATTCTTTAAAAGAATGCTGTACCATGTGTAAATATCTGAACAGGTGTGTTTGGTCAGGCTGAAATTCCAGATTCTTGAGCTAGGCCTATGGATGAGCATATGAAATCTTAAAGTAACACACACCAAGGGAATAACTGTGGTAAAAAAAAATGAATCAGGAAGCAAAACTTAAAATCCAAGGAAGGTTTTAGAATCAGAATCCTGGAAAGAACAGCAAAATGCAAAGCAAAGTACACTCAACACGGTGCAAAGGAAAGCTGAATGGATTCAAGGAATTAAGGCTTGAGGACATTTCTTCAGTCTTCAAAGAATAAATGCTAAATGAGAAAGCTGTTAGGATGGTTGATTTTGGTGTCAGATTCAAGGAGTGCCCAGGTTAAGTGTGCCTACAGGAGTATTTCCAGATAACGTTAGCGGCTGGGCCAGTATATTTGATTAAACATACTGACTTTACCTCATGACTGGGCATCATCCAATCCACGGATGGCATAAATACAAAAAAGTCAAAGAAAAGAGAAATTCACAGCTTTTTCCTGTCATATTGCTTGAGCTAGGATATTTCATTTCATTTTCTCTTTTTCTTAGGCTGAGATTTGCATTATCTATCAATTAATCATCTATCTATATGTTGTCCTTAGGCATGTGTTTATATCTACACACACATATATATATATGAATATGTACATACATGTGTATGTACAAAAGAACAATTTTGAAAACAAAGGACAGATACACAATGGAAGTACTTACAAAATAATCCTTATGCAGAATTCAAATGAGGCGTACATCCCATTAAAAATGGCACCAAATAGCTTACATTGTATAGCAGTTGTCAAAACTCAAAAATTGTCTTTCTTTGCCTTTCTACTATCGTTTCCTCTCCTCTTTTATAGCGTTGTCATGGATACGCATGCTTTGGTCCTGACTGCTACCCTTCAACTGGATGCCTCTGCTTTGAAATTACCATCTTACCTACAGGGAGTGGCTTCTTTGAACACACGCTTGCATTTCTCTAGTGTCTTATTAAGTCATAAGAAACTTCTTCATATCTACAGACACAAACACAACTCGAAGTTCTGAGAAGAACTGAACAGTTTGTTTTACTGACTTGCATGTTTTTATTCTCTTTACAATTCTGAGCACAGTCAAATTAGGTATATTGTTGAACATATGTTTCCCTTGCTCCAATCCCACTAAAGTTTGGTTGTATATAACTACATAAACAGTAGATAGGCCTAGTTTCAATATCTAGTCTAATATCTGGCATACAGTAAATATTCAATAAACACTTCTTGAGTAAAGGAAACATTGGTTATTGCACCCACTTGTTTCTTTAGATCTCTTAAAATTGCTTCTATGAAACCCCTATATTGGCACCTCTTGCTCCATAGTGAATAAATTTCAATGGCTAGCTTCCTAATTCCAGTGGATTGGTACACCGAGATAAGATCATATCACTTGAGCTATGCTTCAAATGTATTCAGTTTATTAACAAAAATGCTCAATAATTTCATGTCGACAAAAGAACAATAACCCCTTTTCATAGACTAGCAATGAAAGTCTCAGACGCTGTCTTTCTGAAATATATGCTGAATTTTCTAGAAATCCTTAAATGTAGATGTGCAAGAGTAGATGAGTTCCAGTCATTGGAATTTTTATAGGATTGTGTCCCATTGTCAGTTGTGGTTCATCACAAACTGAACAACACAATTCTCCATGACGTTGTCTCATCTGTCCCTGGGTAAGAAATCCAGGGCAGTCTCAGAAGCCTCGTACTAAAAGTGGCAGAGTCTGCGTCACGCTGTATAGTGGAATATGCAAATAAAAGAAACTCTCTTCACCTTTAGCATGAGTAACACCTCCAGAACAATTGAGTTGTCGTGATTTAGAAATACATTTCTACTTAATTAAGCCACTGAAATGTTATGTTTTTAATAAATGCAAAATTTTATGAAAAAAGTACAAAGTGAATGGAGAGGGACAGAAACAGCTAACGAGTAGCTGAATTAACAAGAAGCTCTTTTAGAAAAGCATGTTAATGTAACAGACCAGCAAGCTATGTTCCCTTGGCCTCTTATCTAGCAACAGTAGACCACTGAACAGGGTGTCCAAAGGGAGACAGGGACACACATGCTGCCAATCCACATGATTATAAGCCATACATTGGGATCCCCACTGATAAGGGAGATCACACATCCACTGACACTTTAAAGTTTGCCTGTTACATCACTTAGTAATATACAGATATACAATTCTAATATCAATATTCTTCCAAAGCAATGTTTTTCTTAATGAAAGTTCATACCCACTTCCCCTTGTATACATAAAAAAACATACCTTGTGCTCAGTGTACCACACGTCTCACAGAAATACGACCTAGTGGACCCATACAACATGTTTTCCTCTTCAAGTTAAAGCGGATTGACGAATTGTGTTCCAAACAAGTCAATTCTATTTTCTTTCTCATTTTAAAAGGGAGAAGAGCTGGATATTGATGGTGGTTTAAGTTGAAGGAAGCTTGAAGACAGTATTTTTAGATAGTCATCATAGTCCCAGCATGAGAAAAGTGGAAAAGTCTGGTAGGTTGAGGAAAAACAAAATTAAAAGACATACAAGGAAGATCAGAGAAGCACCCTTTTCTATTACAGCAGAGCAAAGAAGCCAAGAGCTTCTCTCGGTGCTCCTGCTTCCAAGCTCTTGGGAAGCCCAGATACATTGTTGGCGATGGCTTTGATCGGATACTGCTGTGTTTCTTCCAGCACATTTTCCTCTTTACTGTGAGCTAGTTTGTGTTGGCGTCTTTCGCAGACAAATCACCGTTTGCTAAGGCAGTACTCCAAGCTTTTGGTCTGTGTGCCTGTGTTTTTTTTTTTTTTTTTTTAAACTTTTCTCCATGAGATGACTTCCTAATAATTTCTGCACTTTGGAGTAAACTTACTTTTTCATGATCTCTTTGATTTTTAAGACAATATAAGCCAATAGAAAAGAGTGATTTTCTACTTTTCACATTTTAAAAGGTGTCACTACTAAAATAATGATTTTAGAATACTCTAAACAGGAATGAGGAACTGGAAATGAGTTCTTCAAAATCTAAGAAAATAAATAGGTCATGATTTGGAGAACCAATGTTATAAATATGTGAACTCCTGTTGATTTACCTCAAACTGTACACAGTATCAAAACCATTTTCTCAAATGCCCTCTCAAATTTCATCAAAAGCACGTGTATTGTGTTAACTGAAAACTTTTGAATGCAAACCGTCACAGGCTAATTTTGTCTACAGCTTCACATTATTAGTACATGTGTAGTTTCAATTCTCCAGCCTGCTTCTTTGAAAGAACCCTGGTGGTTCAAAAATCAAGCAAAGAAATTCCTTGATTTGAAAATTTAATACCTGCTGTCTTCTCGTGTTGAACTTGCATATTTTATCATTTTCCTGATTGATGTTATGAGTACTCTTATGCCTGAGATAAAACATTCTGAAGTGGGAAGATCTTAGAATTCACTTAATTTACAGTAAAGATTATTATTATGATTATCTTCTATCTCTCCTGATCCTCACCAACATTAGTTTCATGAATCAAGCAAGTACTGAATGCTGCTGATCTGCATGAGCTCATTAAGTCACATAAAAATAGACGAACCTGGGTCACATAATAATAGATGAACAGTTGTATTAAGCCATTAATCCAGTTCAGGGCCTATTTCTTCAATCAGTCAAGCACTCTCTCTGTCTTTCTCTTTCTTTCTCTCTCTCTCTCTCTGTCTCTTTGGTACTGGTAACTGAGCCTGAGGCCTACACCCTGAGCTATATTCCATCTCATATTTTATTTTACTATTTTATTTTTATTTTGAGACAAGGTCTCACCAAATTCCTACTTTGCCTAGGTTGGACTTAAACTTGTGATCATCCTGCCTCAGTCTCCAAGAGTCATGGGATTACAATCCTACAAACCACCAGGTCTGGCCTCCATCTCTTATCTTTCAATGAAGAGAATAGAGGAAAGTAAAGTTGAGGAACAGTTTTGGGGGGATACAGTTAAATTACAGAGGTAGACAGTTGTCTGTGTTTAGAAAAGTGGTGACAGAAACACACTCAAGTGATAGAAAAGTGTGGCCACATAGTGGTTCAGGGTGATTGTGAACATGGGAGAGGTTATGTCAATTTGAGGCAATCACGAACCACGCCTGGGTTAGGGTTTGGGGACCACGCCCAGATTGGGAATTGAGAACCAGCCTTAATTAGAGTGGAGTCATCTGTGAGCCAGTTAATGAGGAAAGGGCGTGTGCGCAGATGTGGGAGACCCAGTGGGAACTCCAATGGTATAAAAGGAAGGAAGAAGAAAGATTGTTACAGCTTCTTCCTCTGGGAAAGCTCTCACCTTCACAATTCTCTACAGATGCCAACTTGCTACACAATGCAGATCTTCATCACAGATCTGTTTCAGTCTCAATCTGTGCCTGTCTGCCCGTTGCTGAACTTCAGTCACTGATCTTCAGGCTCCCGTCTTCACCATTGTTCTTTGAACAACCGAGATCTGCAGCCGACTCTCACAGGCTGTCCTGCAGTCCTGGACGGGAGTTCTACTTTTTGGCTGAGCAGCCATGGGGCACTCCAGTTCTTGCACGTGCAGGCCGCCGTCTTGCACTGTCTCTATCCTGGGATTTGTAAGCCTTCTGAATAGATCCTTTTTGTTATAATCTCTGTAAATTCTACCTTTTCAAAGAACCCAAACTAATATAGAGATTTACTGTGATGTACTCAGAATGCTACCATCTAGAAGGAATTAAAATGATGAGTAGGCAAGTCCTAATGATAATCTTCATGTAGACAGAAACACAGGGCATAGCTGGAGAACACAGACTGAGCTAAACCTACTCCATGGTTATCAAATTCTACACACTAATGGGGGAGGGGTGTTGATGTTCTCTAGACTTCACTGACATATGATAAACGACTTTGAATCTACTATGCCAAAGTTTCTGCCAATTCCGAGAAGTAGCATGCTTAATGGAGTGATGCTCATATCAGGAGTAAGCATGAAGCGAACTTAGAGACAGTGGACTTTTCAGAGCTATTTCAACATTACCATCTGGAATCCTACTCTTTTGACTTTTGTCCTATTTTAACAATCTTGTGTCCAAGCCTTGGAAAGCCTTAAATTTCCTCATTAAACTGGAGCCAAACACAGCATTAATTTAGGACTAGCGCACATTCACAGTGGTTTCATGTTCTTTCTTTTTGAATTATTTTCCCAGATCTCAGAGAGGGAAAAGTCAGAATACATTGAAAAGAGAGAGCTAGAGGTAAACTCTGAAAACCTTGAAGCTCATTTCTGTTTGTCAAGTTATTGTCTTGCTTTTCTGTGCAGAGCAAGAGAGATTTGCCAAATGTATCGTGCAGACATCCAGAAAAGGGCCTGGGCGGTGGGAATGCTGACCACTGCTGATTCCAAAAACGTCGGAAGCCAGCCATGGCAACACAGCTTCTGGACCATGCAGACACCTTTTTGCAGAGACTTTCTGCTGAGGAGAACTTTCCTACAAACCAAGGGGTCTCAGCTTCCATGGAAAGTAATGCAGTCATTGAGAAGCCAGAAAAATAAAGTGTTCTAATGGAACAAGAGTTCCAAATGCCACATGGCATATGGGATAAATTATAGAAAGTAATCATGATACTAGAAGGCATATATTTAATAATATTCTACTTGCACCACACAAACAGAATTAGGAATAAACTTGATATGACAGCACAAAGTAGTACAAGAACTTTTTCCTTATATTATTTTTATTTATCTGTTTGATTTTCCAAAGGGAATAATAACCAAATGTATCACGCACTTACGTTAACTCTTGGGAACCAAACATACCAAAAAGTAAGTGTAATGCTTAAGTAATGAGTTTAAGATTTTTTTCCCCTTTCCCATATTTTTAAACAGTATAGCTAGTCATATGATACTCTAGTTAGAAATTCTGCTTCATCATCAAGAAAACTTATGCCTTCATAGCTCAATGTAATTTTTTTATCTCTATTTAGCATTTGAGCTGAGGACAACTTGTAACATTTGATAGCTGAGACTTTTTTCCTGTGAATTTAATTTTATTTTATATTTCTCTCAGCAGGGTGTATATATAGACCGACTCATTTAACTTTCAGCTTCTCGAGCACTTTTCTTATATTCTTGTGATTGAGTTTCTCAGATTGTAGGAAAAAGCTTTGATGGAAGATTTCTTGAGGTTCTTTTCTATGAAGAAAAGGAGCAGTGGGGTTGTTCCTTATTAATCCCCCTTTATGAATAAAATATCATTTCAGGAGTAAGAGCTTCCTGATGTTGCTTTTAATCCTTTGCTGGTACTAAACAAAATGGAATCGAATGAAAAACTGAGTGGAGAATGTTTCTAACACCGTGTAGTCTGTGCCTTGTTTAGTAAAAACTAATATGCAGTTGGAAATTAAATTATCTTACTCTGCATTGGTGGCAATTACAATGGAGAATTTTAATTATTAAGCAAATAATGTTTGCTATCGTAAGCGTTCATAATTTGACTATCCTCCTTTTGAAACTCTGGGCTGTGTTAGATCAGAATTTGAGTCCTATTTTATTTCAATTTGACAAATAATATTTGACACATGAAAAATCAATGACTCACAAAGGGTCTCTCATAGACACACTCACATTTAAACTAACTCTAAGTTTAGTTTAGTTCAATTGTATGGTCCTAATTATTTTTCAGAGTTAAGATATTATTAATATTGTTTATAGTATTCTATTTTAAATTACATTTTACCACATATTGTACAATCATAATTTTTGTTCTAATATTTAGACAGAATTTATCAAATCACTGAATTGCCCATGGTGGGCTCAAACTTGCAGCCTTCCTGCCTCAGCCTCTTAAAGTACTGGGATTACTGACCAGTAATGCCATGCCTGGCTCCTGACCTTTTTTTTTTTTTTAAGTTTGTAAAATGGCATCATAGTACAGTTTTCTGTTGGGGATTGCTTTTACCAAGTATTATATAGGCAATCTAAGAGTGTGTGTGTGTGTGTGTGTGTGTGTGCGCGTAGTATGTGTGTGTGTGTGTGTGTGTGTGTGTGTGTGTGTATGTGAGACAGAGAGAGACTATAGTTAATTTTTGTTATTGTATATTATTGCACTGATAATTAACATTTGTATTTTTAGCAAATCATATTTTCTTTTACTTTGGTTATTCCGAACAATACTACTGTATAATACATTTTATACTCTTCTTAGCTAATATTTGCAAGAGATTTTTCTAGTTAAATTACTTTTGATAGGGATACAGCTTCTACAATATGGCTAAGAGATTATTATGGAAAACCACATACAATGTAGAATACTACCTCATTTGCAAGCTATTTTTCTTGAATTCTGGCAAAAGACACAAAGCTCGCGAGTCAGAGGCAAAAGGCCTTGATGTTCATGGCAAAAGCAGTAGCCAGAGCTTCATGGTCGCTGACGTGAACTTCCCGTGCCCCGTGTCCCACAGGCATGACAATAGGGCCCATGATGGATGTCCGAACTTGCAGTGAGCTGTAGAAAGGCACTGAGCTTAGGCGACGTTGTGCTTCAATTTTAAGCCTGCCCTGTGTCTGGGGCTGTGGGGGGAGACATCACCTCATCTCTCAGGGCCCTTCGCTGTGAACACAACCCTGACTAGCGACCTGGGAAGAGGAGGCCCAGGGTTTTCAGTTCAGGGCACATCCATCAAGTATGCACAGGGGGCATCCCGGCCCAACACAGATTGCACTTCCTGAAAAACCCGTGAGTCCTTACCTTCTGTAAGCTAGACAAACACGGTTTCTACTTAATTTCTCATTCAAAATTCTATGTATAGTTGATCAAAATGATACCAAATTCTTATGTAAACACCCTTTCTTAAAAAAAAAAAACAGGAAAACAATAGAAATGCACTATGATAATGTACGAAGCAAGAAGTACAATTGCTGGATTGCCTTTGGCTTTTTGATGTTTTAATTGATTAATTAATTAATTTTGAGACAGGGTCTTGCTCTGTAGCCCAGGCTCATCCTGAACTCACTTCGTAGCCCAGGCAGGCCTTGGACTCAAGGCAGTCACCCTGCCTCAGCCTCCAGAGTGCTGGGATTATAGTCATGCAGTACTGTGCTTGGCTTTATTTGCTGCCGGGGAATCGAACTCAGAGCCACAAGTGCTTTAACTAGCGTGCCATTCCTCCAGCCCCTTGACTTGTTTCATAAGGCGATTTATTTTATTTGCCAATCTTTTTCATAAATCGAGCTCAGATAATCCCTCTGCTACATATCTTCATCTCCAGTTGTTTTTGAAGAATTCCTTTTTCATGATCAAAGAGTACATAATTATATCTAACTCGGTGATTTGTATTTTGCAATGTTATAAATGAGGGTCATCACATGCACGAAGCTCACTTGAGTTTTATGTATGTATGCATGTATGTATGTATGTATTTTGAGGCAGGCTTTCCCTCTGTAGCACAGGCTGGCCTACAACTCATGACAGTTGTCCTGCCTCTGGGATTACAGGCATGAGGCACCACATATAGGTAATTCTGAGGTGCTGTGATGTAGGGCAGTTGCACCAGGGGCCTCATGTTTCCTAGGTAATTGCTCTGAGTTGTGCCCACACTCCCCTAGCCCTTTTAAGTTTTTTTTTTTTTGTTAAATGCTTGTTTGTGGTTTTGCTGCCTTTTAAATTGAGGTATTCATCTCTTTCAAATTGGTATATAGGTTCTTTACATTTGTCAAGTTATGAATATATTTGATATTTGCATATTGCTTATAACTCGACTGTTCAATTTCTGTTGTAATTTGACAAAAATAATTTTATAATCGTTTTCTTTCAAGTTACATCTTATAATTTTTGTCTCTAGAAGTAATTTTAGACCTTAAATCATTGAATTATTCTAAATTTATTTCCAAAATATTTAAAAGCCTTTAACATTTGAGTCTTAACACAGCTGATAAAAACATTCAAGTATATCAAGTACTTAGAAAACACGGTAAAAAAGAAGAGTCTTACCGATACAGAATAAATTATGAGACATTCTTGAGAGAAAGATCAATGCAATCAAAACAAATTCATTCATTCATTCTTTGTGAAAGACAAGAAGCCAATTTCACCAATTAATATAAAATATCCTATAATCTTAAAATAAGTTTGGTAGGCTGTGTTTTGAAATTAACAGTCCATACAAGCATACAAAAGGCAAAAGATTAATGCAATTTTCAAGAAAAATAAATAAAACCTGAGGAATTATGACATATCCAAACTTAGTTGAGTGCTTGAGTAGCGAAATTCATTGTTATTGGCTTTAGAAGCATACACATCGTCCAAGAGGACAGAACAGAAGCAGTGTCAGAGATCAACTGATTAACGGCAAAGGTAACAAAATAGGACTGTGGGGTGATGATCACCCTTTCAATAATTTGAACTTCATCAAGTCAATGCCAAAAGAAGGTGGAAGAGAAAAATCCTCAATCCCACTCATACACTCAGTACAAGCAGGCTGGAATTTTTACTTAAATACTAAAATAGTCACTCTCTAGAAATATGAAGAATATTTTCATCACGTGGGTTATACAAATAAAATAGAACAGACCCGCAAATTCTAACATTTTTGATAGAGGAAGCATAGGCAAACATTACACTGAAGTGACTAGACTATGTTAATAAATATGCGATATAGCATTCAGAGAACCAAAAAAGGTCAGCAACAAAATAGATGTTTACAATGACTGAAGAAATATTACATGATTCAAGTCACAATGACATACAAGTACAGTGGCTGTAAATAAAAAGAATGGAAATGCTCCATGTTGGTGAAGATACGGGACAAGTTCTCCCGCACTGTTTCACCGTGTGAGCAGCTGTGTTATGGCTTTATCATTGTCTACGTTTTCCTAGCATATCTAATGCAGATTAGAAATGAAATGATCTATGGAAAATTCACTAAAAACAAGTAGAGCCAAGAGTGCCTATAATTTTTCATGGTTGGTTATTATACTTTTCCTTTAACATACCTAGAAATGATATTATGACTGATTAAGTAATATTTATTTTTATACTTTCATCTTATATTTATCTCTTTTTACGCATTCACATTTTCTTATTTTAAGTTTGATACAAATTGCTTTTCTCCACTCTAGAGAGGATAAATTTGTTGAGACCTCGATGATTTATTAAATGTATTTAGTAACAACAGCAACAATAGTAATGATGGCGATTGAAGCTTCAATATAACAATATAAACTTTCTTTATTTCTTGTATTTACATATTTTTAATATCACTCTTCTTTGAGCATCTATCAAAATTGACAAAAAATGAACGTGAGAGCTGTGGTTGTCTGGATAAAAGCAAAGAGCATATTTATGGGAGTTGTTCCTGAGAATGAATAACTTAAGACAACAGTATGAAACCAACAATTATAGGATTTATGAAAGTTATTCAGCGGAAGATGCCAATGCTACATTTCTTAGTTGAAAGAAGAGCTGAAAGTGTAATGGAGTTTGGTTGGGAACAAAATAAAAGGTAATGTTGCAACCATGATGTCTTCTTCCTGTTTGCTTTGGGCTTGCTGTATTGATTTACTTATCTTACCTGGCGCTTAAATGTCAGAGTAGGAGATCCTGTCCTCTGTCCTTTCTTCCTGAGTTCTATCCATTCATTAGTGATTCCTGGAGCAGCACCAACTCATTCTTCCAAGATGATCATCATATCTCTCCTCCTTTTGTACATTTCTGGAGAATATTTTCTTATCTCTGCATCTGACAATATTTTAAATCTTGTATTGCGTTCCCGCACCTGCTCCTTGATTATATTAGTTTATAAAACTGTCATTTCTGCGTACTCCTTTCATTCCCAGGTTATATTTCTCCCGGCATATGCCCTGGTAGTTCCTGATATGGTTGTTCTGTTATTCTTTGTTTAAATTTGGTCGGGCCAGTGGAATTGGGTTCTCTCTTTATTTTTTTCTCACATCTATAGGACTTCGTGTGAAACAGAACCCCTTAAATCCATATTGAATATAATCTCAAGGTAATGTCATTGAAATTCATGTTGACCTCAATTAAAACTTTCTCCCATGGTAGTCTAGCAGTCTAGGATTACTAAGTACCTCAGTGATGTCAAAACCATTTGTGTGAAGCACTGGGATACAGGGCCTAACCAAGCACACTCCTGGGTCATTTAGAACCATCCTTGGCTTTGTAGATATGGTTTAAATGGAGTTACTTCTTAATTCATTCAATGTTGATGGTTTGCTATAAGTGAAATTATATTAGTAAAATTATTAGAGTATTCTTAAGGTCTCTTCCCATAAACGAATGATTGATTGGTTCTATGAAAGAATGGAGTTTGCCCATGCAAGATAAGCCATGATTTTTTATGAATATGATTTATCTTTCCATAAGAATTCCAATTTTGTAGTGATGCCTACTCCTTTATAGAGAAGAAAACTATAAAATGCTTTGAAAACATGTATATGGCAGGCATACACGGAAGCTGTAATGTTCAAAATAGAAACCACAGACTACAATTGGTGCAATATGAAGTCGACGCTGCCTAATGCCAATATATTTGTAGGATGAAATCTGATGTTTTCCTTTTGGAGTAATATTTGCTTTGTGCTGACTAAAGGCAAGAAGCCACACTTCCCAACTTCATTAACTACTCTCCCCATATTCAAATTGAGCAGTAGCTTGACCTTCAGTGGTATGAATGGTTGGCTTACAGTGCCCTGAGAGTGCTATGACCTTTTTTTTTTTTTTTTTTTTTTTTTTTTTTTGAGACAAGGTCTCACTCTGTAGCCCAGGCTGGTCCTGAACTCACTGTGGAGCCCAGGCCGGCCTTGGACTCACAGCAATCCACCTATCTTAGCCTTCCGAGTGCTGGGATTATAGGCATGAACCATCATGCCTGGCTTATGTGGTGCTGGGGAATCGAACTCCGGTACTTAGCACTTGATTTAGCTCTTGCTAGGCAAGCATCTTAACTGCCAAATCATTCGTCCAGCCTCTAGAGAGTGCAATGTATACATTTTCCCTAGCTCTACATTAAGTGAGAAACATGAAATTAGCCACGATGAGTGTTTACACTCTGAAAACCAGCATATAACTCCCATGAAGGCTACCAACCTTTTCTATCCAATTGTTAAGCATTGATCAGCACAACATGACCTGCATCCCAAAGTTGAGCTATAGAAAACTCACACATTCTCACCAAAGTTTTCATAATGACTTAACATAATGCTCCAACCATCTCCTTTGCACAGGTTTCTTTACTTTTACACCTTTGATTATTACCAAATAAAAACTAATAAAATGAAATATGCAAATAAGATAAACTGATACATATTTTAGGTAACATAACCATATTTAACTGTAATTCAATTTTTGAAGTCAACTTACCATGTTCCATAGAAGGAAGGTCCATGGAGAGACAACGGGGAAAGGGAGGACCCAGGCACATAATTGTACTAACAGGAATAATCTTGATAGGACTGAGGAGGATGGTAAAACGAAGGTTCAGAAACTTTCATTTGGAAACAAGGACTCCATTAGCAGTTGGACTAGAGACCATTTCTTTTACTCTAGCAGAAAATCTGTCTGCATTTTGCCTATGTCTTCTGATTTCCCATGAGAATGACATTATAGATTAAAGTCAACGGATCAATAATCTGCAGAAGAAAAATTCAAAAACAACCCAATGTTCATGCTGTGGCATGGGTTCTGCCATCTGCTCTTAGCCAGGATTATACCAAAAGCCAAGGATTGAAAGTCAGAGCACAAACATGCAAAGATTTTACATCTTTGTCCAGAAAGTACCATGGGTAAAATTGGAGCCACAGGAAGTGTGGCTATGATAGAAATTAGCAACACTGGAAAAAAAATAGTTATTTTGTGGAAGAATCTGAATAAAGGTGCCTTGAGGACATCTCAAGAAACAGCAAGACCCCACCTATTGTGATCTTAAAACTACAAAAATGTGAGCATTTTATGTGAAGAAAGTCTCAGGGACCCCTAGTTCAGAAGAAACACCTAGGAAGTTGGCTTCCCAGGATTCATCTTAGACAATCAGAGACTGCTGCTCCCATATTTCAAGGGGTTCTTGCTACTGCCCATGTTCTTGGCAGAACCTGTCAGAACCCACATAATATGCTGGCTTTGTCAGCATGCAGATTTTTTAAAAAATTGTGAGGTCAGGAACGCTACCATCTAGATTTCAAAGGAAGACTTGAGAGGCCAGTCAAGGAATCCCTGAATGTGAAGCTGTGGTAATGGAGCCAAAGGTTTAATGAAGGTAACAGAAAATTATCGATGAAATGAAAACAGAATGTCTGCCAAGTAGCATTGCAAGCTACGAATGGAATCAGTCCAAGGGAGAAGCCATGCAGGCTGCAACTGGGAAGGCCGAAGGGGTGGAGATGCTCAAGCTCTTTGAATTCATATTTAAACACTTGTCCTTAAGCCCAGATAGAGAAATATTTGACTTAATGCTTGTTCCATTTTCTTTGATCTGATTCTTTTCTATCCTATTTATCTCTTTTGAAGTGGGTGTGTTTAGCCTGTGTATCTTAAAATTACATGTTGATTTGGTAAATGATCACAGTTAAGAGTTTGCTTTGGTGTCTTGGACATAGACTTATGAAAAATGTTGAAAATGTTGAGATTTTACAAAAGAGATTCTCTCATTTCTGATTGAAAGTGAAAAAGTAGTGTTATGAAAGGTAGAATTATAAATATGTCATTGTCTTTATTTGGAGATTACATATGGTTTAAGGAATTATTTTTGTGTATGACATCTATTAGATTACCAAGTTCCCATGGCTTCAGCTTCTGTTTCCCTATAAAAACAGACAGAGAGGTGGTCATGTGCTTGGACTCGCTTTGTCTTCAAATATGGAAATTGTCTGACGTAAGCAGAGAATCAGGAAAATGCAGTAGAGAGAATGTGTGTGTCCCTCCAAATGCATATATTAGAATTCTAAATCCCAATGTGAAGGTACTAAGAGGATTTGGAAAAGTTACTGATCTTGCAGGTGAACCCTCCATGAATAGAATCTGTACCTTTAAAAAAAAAAAGAACCCAAAGAATTCAGCTTTCCTCTTTTCATCATGCAGGAACCAAAAAATGTACTCTATACTTTAATATATAACCATAGGTTTACCATAAACCTACTGTGCTAATGCCCAGATTATGGACATCCAGGCTTCAGAACTGTAAGAGTAAGATATCTCTATTCCAACTTTCTCTCTTTCATAAAACTCTCCAATTTATCTAAGCCCTGTCTCTCAGCTTTCAGTGTTACAAACCCTCCATAATTTCCCCCCGCTAAGCGCTAAGATCATACCAGATGCGATCGAAGGATTGTCTTTCCAATTCCCTGTATCACAGGAAATATTCTATTTTCTCCCATAATATCACATACCCAGCCATCCCTAACTTTTTAATAGCATTGGAGGGATTTTTTAGAAAAGATTGATATTTTTTAAAGCACCTGTTTTTCCCACCACAGTTCATTATCCCCAAAGGAAGGCTTAGAGAAAACCTAGAGGATCCAGGCAGCCATTCTAGGTAATCCAGGTGACTCTCAAAAGGGTTGTAATTAAAGTTTCTCAATTCTGAAGATTTTTTTTTTTTTTTTTTTGTAAAGTATAGGGGAAAAAAGCTTACCTTCAACAGCTGGAGCTGATAAAGTGTCCTGCGAGAGAAAAACCCAGACAAAGGATACTCCTGGGAAATGTAGTGTCTGGTACAAGTTGGATGGAACGTGGGTGAGAAGATTATTGTTCCTTTAGAGAAGGAAAGACATGTTTTAGAAAGGTTTGTAGCATTGTGTGCTTTGGACTCACTGAATAATCTTCTTTTCTTATGTGATGACAAAGGATTATTTATTTTTAGAGAGAGGAACGGGTATTCGAATCTTTCATTCTTTACCCGCAATTAATGGGCTGATGGATGCCCAAACCTAGTGATTACAATACAGTAGTAAGAGGGAGTCATAAAGTTATAACACTAGTTAGTCTGTTTAGAAAATAAAAACCAAGTAAAAATCCCCTTCTTCAATTTATTTTTGTGGGTCATCACTAGTGGCAGCTCCACTTTCTGGGTGGGCTCTTTGAAAATAAAGAGGCCTACTTCATTGATTTTGAAGATTATTTTTGATTGAAAGTGATGATTGGATTGTGTATGTCCAACTTCTTCTACTTTCTTCTCTTCTCTTTTTCTCTTTTTCTCCTTCCCCTCCTCCTTCTTCATTGAAATCACTCCTTAAAAAATCAATTTAAATGTGAGCCCAATGTATCTGCTTCCTAGATTAACCTGGAGAAGACAGACATTTAAGACATCCCAATTAAGAGCTTTTGCACAAAGGTAATCAGTACCTTATTTATTCCTGATTCCCCTATAACTGGGCCACCCCATTTATTTCCAGGACAGATTAACACCGAAGTTCTTATTGCATCTAATTAATACAAAACAATTTTTGTATAGTAAATGTGGATTTTCATTGGGCTTCAAATTAGATAATTTTTGCCTTATTATTTTTGAAAAGATAAAGATCATGTGATAGTTGTTAATCCTGCACTTAGGGGTTTGGGGCTCTGATATAACTACAACATTGCACAAGACACATACCAATCTAAATTGCTGGCTTCATATCCGGAAACTGTGAGTAACCTTAGTCTTCACATCAATCCACAATATCCCTAAGTATATAAGAATAAGCAAATGAATTTTAAATATGAAGATCTAAACATAAAACTTAGTGCAGTGTCCTGCACGCAGTAGGGATTAACTAAATAAATTTCTGTCATCAAGTGTTACTACCAGAAATGAATGAGGGCTCCAAGATTTTATATGTCTAACCAGATAGATGGGTATATATCTATATATTCTTAAATTTATATCACACACTGACAAATATCAATGTTATACACCTCAATAATTACAGTATATCACTTGTTTAGAAACTAATAACATGATTCATAGAGTATAAAAAACAGAAATTGCCTATTTTTTCTGAAGGAAAGTTTTACTCAAAACTGTAAAATATTTTTTTTCTTTTTAAATAGTTAACACTTAAACATTTTTTGCTTACCGAAGGTGTACGATTCATCAAACCTTAGAACATCCTAAAACTTTCAATGAAATAGAACTTCAACGATTGAAAATACGTTCTTTAACTTCAATGAAATTGGTAGTCAGTAATTTCTCACCCACGAAGATGATAAATCATCTATTTGTATTACTTCAGTTATTTGTGTTTAAGAATGAGAATCCCAGAGTACCATCATTTCATGGACATAAACATGGGGGGAAGTGGGGACTTGTGCACATGCGAGGGTCAAAATGGAGAAGGGGAGATATATTTTTACACAATATATATGTGCACAAAATACTCAAATACTCAAATCCAATGTAAACATTATGTTTCACATATACACATATCAATGCAATGGACATAATAAAGCCAAAATGAAATAAAAGTGAATGCCTTTATACCCAACACAGGAATCCACATCTGTAATCTCATCACTGAGAGAGACTTAGGAGGGAGGATTGCCAGTTCTAGTCTCTTCTGGTCACCATAGCAAGACCCTGTCTTAAGATAAGAAATAAAAACTGAGGTCATAAATTACTGTTGCACTATAGCTCCTGGGTTTGATTATCAGTACAGCAAAAGAAAAGCAAAACAAACAAAACAAGACACAAAACATGGAGAACTCCCATCCAAATCCCCTAAATTTCCTAGGATTTTTCTTATCTATCAATTGTCAAAACCCCTGTATCTTCTGTGTGGTGTGCTGGTAATTATTTCTTATTTGTTCAATCCAAGGCCTTCAAAATCTATTAAAAAGTATATTGCCTTGGTTTTAAGAAATTGTTATTAGTGAAATCCATAGCCCATTTGATTTTAGATCTATAATACACAGGAACATTAACTAGTCATAAGTCAGAAACTAAGACCTTGTAAGTTGTTAACAAATACATTTTGATCTTTCTGGATTTAGCTTGAGAACCCGTGATTATTACTGTTTGTGCAATTTTTAAATCCACACTCCCAGATTTCTTACTCTGAATGTGTCAGAAAAACTTTCTCCTTGAAGGAGAACAAACTAACTTTTGTATCCTGTCATTGAAACTAGCTGGCTTAATTTTCTAGACGTTTAATTATCTTTGCGTTCAGACTGCCACTACTTATAGTTTATTCATTCTTAATTCAGTATCTTTAGTATTTAAAAAAAGAAGATGCGTTTGATTCCTGAGAGTATTCTTAAAGAACACATTGGTGGTAAAGACTTTGTGTTTGTTTAGGATTATAGGAAATAAAGACACTACAATAAGTGTCATGGATGTGTCCGGTGAATGTATAATATAGTTGGGCAAGAATTTGTTACACAATCTCAATACCTATAACACTGGATTCCAAGATAACAATATCCAGAATTAGTGAAAGCTCTATTTGATTTTATTGCTGTTAGATAAATATAATATCTATTATACAACGCAGTACTTGATGAACTCTTTGTTCTACTGAGGAAGTAAACTTATATGACCAATTGCCCATTTTTTTCCTGAATAAAACTACTTACTTTTTATATTTAGACTTATGAGTGATGATAGTAAATATTTTTAACAGACATCTTGTAAATGATGACTGTCAGGATCAGGGACAGCTTGACAGCTTGACTTAATAGAATAAATTTATATGTTTTATCAGTGAAATTTTGATATTTTGACTATTAACAGAAAACTGTTTCATATAATTATTTTCACTTAAAAGTTTAACTATATATATATATATATATATATATATATATATATATATATATTACATTGGCTCAGATTACAATGATTACATACAAGCTAGTAAGCATTGTGGAAAGAGATCATTTCTATCTAGGTAAAAGGATACAGAAATCTGAATTACAGATTTTGAAACTAGTCTAACACTCATGCTTTTTTTTTAGAAAATAAGTTTCCTATGAAATATAGTCAAAATTGACTACATAACCTCATCTCTACTTTTTGCAATTAGTTCTCCTCTTACTGTAGGGTTTGGTGTGAACAGACAAACTTTTGAAATTGTAACGTTCCTGTCTTTCTTTATGACAACGAACATTTTGTCAGTCACCGACAACATCACTTTTATGCCTTTGGCTTGTAATATTGGTCTCCTATTTAGGCTGGGCATGAAATTAAGTGGAGAAGTAGCCAGGAAAAGTAGGGTAATTTGAAACAAACAAACAGCTAGGTGAGGTGAATTTGAATATACAATCCTATTTGTATTCCTGTTTTATGTTCCCTACCAAGAGATTGATTTGTGATAGTTACGGGACTGTGTCATTTAGTTTGCTTAGGAAAAAAAAATCTTTAAACTCTCCTACAATAATGCAGCGAAAAATATTTTCAAATAAATAGCTATTATTGATGATATTATTAGAAAGAAACTAAGATAAAACATACAATGACATGTATTTGCTAAACTTTAATTGTTTTAGATTTTCCAAGTCCTACCAGTTTCTTTAGAAGCTTATATAAAATAAACAGCAGAAATCTAAAAACACAGAAATGTAACCTAAGGAAATGACATGTTTTTCTTCTTTGAGTTACATTGCAAAACTAGCTGTGTTTCCGGTGGAAAATAACACACATGCTATACAGAAGAAATTAGGTTCAGCAAAGAGGTATAAAGTTGTCTTGACTGAAAAAGAGAAAAAGGAAACAATTAATATATTAAGGAACCGCGTTTTCCATTGTCATGTCTAAGGCCGTTAGAAGAAGTGTGGTGGGTGGGAATTTCCCTTGTGTGTCCTTGATGCCTGTTTCAAGTATCAGCCTTATAATTGCTGCACACTTCTTTATGAATAGGATCATAATATTCCATATTTGATACGTTTCTCTTGAAGACTAAGAGGTAATCTTTGTGGTGTGTTTTTCCATGGTACTGCATTGAGCACAAATACATATCAGAATTGGGGGACCCTGAGTTTGATCTCTTATCTACTGAAACAGAATTTCAGATTGGGATGGAGAGTATTTCTAACTATTAAGATTATTGTTTAGATGGTTTTTAAGCATACTAAGTTAAAGATCACTTGGAGAGCTCATTAGATCAGTAGATTTTGTGTAGCCATATAATAAATTCTTGATACATATAAATATGATATACATTTTGAAATTTAGTTCATTGGGTAAGCTTTAAGTTTTCTAGAAGTTATAATACACATACATATATACATATACAAATATAAACATGCACCTTATGTATGTGAAAAATATAACTATACAGAAATATTTAAGAAAAGCATAAATATTAGAACAAATGTATTTCTTCAAGTTGGTACAATTATATGAAATAACACAATGTCTGAAATAAATTGTCTTCCAGGTGGTCTTGGCTTTTAGAAAATGAACAAGATTTGAGTGTTATTTTTTTAAAGAACTTAAAGCTGAGCTGTGTCGAAACTGCAGATAAGAAACATAATACTAGTTTTCCTAGCTTGCTTATGAATACTTTCTTGGGCATATATTTCTTTCAAGCTTCATTTAATCAATTAGTTTCTGCCTATAGGAAGTGAAGATTAAGTGCATATAATTCTTATCAGATACACACATTAATACTCATAAGTGAAGAAGCTTCTGAAATTTACTGACTCATTCACCACCATAGATTTCCAAGATAATTTTGGAAAACTCATTTGCCTGACAGATTCCCTCCTGGAGATTGTTTCGGTTGGTGAGACATGAATTTGAAACTGAGAAGATTATTCAACACTCTAAGACAAAATAAACAGCAGAAAAAGAAAAGCGGCCTCTGCTCTCTGAGAAGACAAAATTAATATCTGTATATATTTTAATTTAGAATGACTTCATAACCTTCCACAGTGTTGCTATTTCCCCTCTCTCGTCGCACCGGTTCAAGTGATCGCATTCTTTTTGCATAAACTTTGCATTACATTTAATTTTGTGATTTCTGTAGAAGCAGCACGTCTTTTCATTATGAACCTCTCACGGCTCCCCCCGCCCAAGTTTCCATAGAGATCAAGTCTTCCAATCACAACAAAAACTCATCATTGCGCTTGTGAGGAAGCAAGCAAGTCAGGCCTAGTAAACAGAAGCAGTCAATCAGGAGACACTTGAGAGGGCAGGGCGAGCGCCGAGGTTACGAAATGATCCCGGAGAGGTGGGCGCCGAGGCCCTCACAGAATTAACCTCTGCCACTCTCTGTGTCAGCGTGCTCTACTGTCTCGGGGCGTGGAATGAGTTCTTTCTGCTAATGGCACTGGAAAGAGTACATTTTCCATCACATGCTCACACCAGAGTTTAAGATAAAAGAAATAATTGTTCCGTGTTCCATTTTGCCCTTGGTAATGAATCCATGGAAGGACAGAAGAAGGAGCTTGTGCTTATATACAGCGGTTGCTTTTTTTTTCTTTCCAATTCTTTCTTGTAAAAGTTGTTTTATATTAAACCAAT
The DNA here is from genome assembly GCA_004027205.1 of Ctenodactylus gundi. Classification (NCBI taxonomy): domain Eukaryota; kingdom Metazoa; phylum Chordata; class Mammalia; order Rodentia; family Ctenodactylidae; genus Ctenodactylus; species Ctenodactylus gundi. Next base: position 580,177 of record PVKB01000627.1, on the reverse strand, counting down.
GATGGAACTTATTAAAGTCATTGAACGTGCTTTCAGGAGTTTTTGCATCGTAGTTAATCTTTTTCGGGCAATTTAGAGCCTTTGTTCTAAAAACAAAAGTTCAGAGGGGTGGTTATTAATTTTCATTATTAGTAGGTATGATTAAAGCTTATTACTTAAATCTTAGTGTTATTTTTCTTTTCACACTACTTCATAGACTATAAAAATTGACCTGGCTTTTTATTGCATTATCAAGATGAAAAAAGATTAATTATAATTATGCTTTCTTATTAAATGCTTGTTTATATGAATGAGACTGGTTTAATTCCTACGTTCTCTTATATTCTGTTCTTCTAATTCATGTAATAATTTTAGAATGAATTAGTAGGATGGGTCAGTCAGATTTTTCTCATTTTAATAAATAAGATGAATCAGCTTAAAAAAGAAGAGAGGGTTAGCATAGCGCACCATTTGGAAGTTTCAGTCAACAGATGGCTGGCTCTGTCCTATTGTGGCAGGGAATGCATGGTGCCCACCTCACTTGGTACAATCTCTCAATGGTTTCTATTACCTTCCAGTAGCACTAAGCTTAAAGACCAATGAGCAAGAATTTAACATATTGACCACTGTGGAAATCTGATCTGAAATTTAGTACATGACAAAAATGAAAAGAACTGAAAATAAAGCCGGGGGCAGGTGGTATAACTCAGTGGTGGAACACGCATTGAGCATGTGTAAGGCTCTTGAATCAATCCCCGGCATTTAAAATCAAATCCTACAAAATAACTCCTAAAGAACAAGAAATTGCCAGTTCATTTACTAGTACTTCTTGACTGTATGCTATGATTATCACCAGTAGGAAGATTTTTAATATTGTTGTCCAGCTAGTGCTTCAGACAGACCAAAAATTGTCCTGCAATTTTAGTTTATACTTTTGTTCCTTGTCCCTTCCTACCAACCCCACAAATATTAGGAATAGAGCTCAGGGCCTTTGAACTGACCTATATAGTAATATCATCAGTCTTTTGTTACTATTTTGTTTTACTTCATTTTATTTTATTTTTGAGACAAATTCTCACAAAGTTGTAAAGCTTCTCAGGCTAGAGGATATTTAGGCTTTCTTTCTAAATCATTGGTTAAGGAAAGACTATGAAACAAGAAAAGGGACTATTGGTGTATCCATTTTCATTGGCGAAGAATTTATAAATAAATTATATGTTGAGAGAAAAAGGTTAGAATTGATTGCTATGGAATAGAAAGAAACACCTCAAATCATTCGTTCATTTTCTTCTATATTTCAAATAAAACTAGCATAACTTTTAAAATTAATATCCAAAGACAACTGTAGAATGAAATTGCACAGTTGACGTACTTTGAGAAATCCTACTCATTTTGAAGTATTCTTATTACTTGCTATCAAAATCAATTTTCTTCTAAGAAAAGAGTGAAAGTAGATTGGCCATTTTGCTGGACTAGTTGAAGAATATATTGATATATATTGAAGTCAGAGATTCATTTAGATATTTCTTGATTAGGGTATTCTTTTTGATTTGCATCCCTTTAAGTCATTGCTGTCTTCTTCATGTTCAACGTTCAAATTATGACTTTCATTTAACAAAGCAGAATTTCAATTAAAAAGAATTCATTAATAATTTGAAATATTTTATGTTTTCAAGACTTGTAGAAACTATAGCCAAAAAGAGAGACCAATCTCATTTATGAATATTGATATAAACCTCTTATATAATTCATTATATAATAAAAGATAAAAGCTCAATGTAATACAATATTAAGGAGAAACACCACCAAAGATAGCTTACTCTAGGAAAAACGTAGTAATACAGTATGCAGTAATTTATTAATACAATCTATAATATTAATAGAACTTAAAAATCATATAATTTATTTTCACCGGGTCAGTATAGGTGCAGGAAAAGAATCATACAGAAACAACATGATTATTACTTTATATGAGAAACATTCCATGAATATCAACTACTACACACATACACATGTGTGCACGAGCACACACACACACACACACACACACACATATCCACCTGCCGGAAGCTGATAGCATTGGGAAAACAAGAAGCATTCCACTAAATCACCAACATGATGTAGCCACCCATTATTTCCAAGAATATTTAACAAGTGGTAGGAAGTATTAGTTAATATAATTACACTGTAGAAATCGATTAAAAGGTTTGTAGGTGAAAAGCATAGGTAAAAATGTCTCTATTTAACTAGGATAGAAAAATACGTTTGGCAAATCAAGTTGTATTAATGATGAAAAGACTGCTATCTAAAACCCCTTAGGAACGTAAGAGTATGCCAAAGTCACTTTTTATTGGCTTGTACACATACATTGTTAAAATTACAGGATTTTTCAATGTAGCAGATAAAGAATTGGCAACTTGAAACTGATTAAAATGAAATTATTTATTATATTGAGATTAGGGCATGCTATAAATTATCCACCCAAATGATCACACGTTTTGTAGTGGCACCTCAGGACAGTGATCACGGTGTTGCCGGAAGCTGGGGCCCACTTCATGGAGGAAGGCCTCTGGGATATATCTCTCCTGCTCTCTCTCACATTCTTTCTCTGCTTACCTGACTGCCTTGGAGGGAGAAGCTTTTACCACTATGCCATTTCTGTCTTCAGATAGCCGGCAATGGGTTGGAACCTGAAACCATAAGCCAAAATTAATCCCTTCTCCTTCAAATAGTATATACCAAATACTTTGTCCCAGCAAAAGTGTTAGTCATACACAAGCATAACACTGATAACAAGTGATGAAAATGATGTACAGCATATTCACAATCAGATTCACAATCACTAATGAAATTAATACACAGTACAACTCACAACCACTAAAATATAGAAGCAACCCAAGTGCTTATGGACAGATGCATGGATAAAGAAAATGTGTGTGTGTGTTTGTGTCTGTAAAGTACATACTTATACAATACTATACTATTTTATACCCCCGCCTGGCTTTTCAGTCAGTAACGAATAGGCCTTTCCTTGTTCTGCATGCTTACTAGAAATTGATACGGTCAGTTTTAATTTTGTAGTTGCTGCCCTACTAGTCTGCACACTGCAATAATTAACTACACAAAACTTAGTATCTATTCAAGCGAATGTAAGTTTTTGTTTGTCCGTTTTTGTTTTTATTTCTGTTTTCACCGGAGGCTACTCTTTCTCCTGAATCACCTGAGAAAGAATTGTTCTCTTCAACAGCGGATACCTTGGTCTTTGTACCATCGGTCTGTATTCGGAATTGTCCTCAGAGTTCCTGGAACGTCCAGTGTTTCCTTATCTCACTTTTAAGTATTCTCTTTGATTAATTATTCTTATCACAATGTTCTCAGAGAAAAATATGCTCTGCTCACTCTATGCCCCTAATAAAATATTCACCTTCTTAAAAGTGCAATTAACAGGAATAATTTTTATAAAGATTATTTTGCTAATTTGCAAAGGTTTGAACTGAAGCTTGGAATCTTCTAATATTTTCTTAGATATTTTTATAAGGATGTCATACTAGCAGTACAAATACAAATACATCTCCTCTGTAGAGCTGTTTCATGAATCCCTGGTTGCATCTGTGTAGCCTTAAATTAAGAACTTAGCATAGATTCTATATAAAAAGAAAATTAAAGCAAATGCCATTTATTAATTTAGACATAAAAATCATATATTAAATGCATACAAATTTAGTATTTATATACGGCTTTAATTTTATTTTGATATATGCCAATGAAAAAATCTATTTAAATTCAGTTTAGTTCAACAGAGAAGAAAACATAAAATATTTTGCAATGGATTCAGACAATAAATTTAATATTTCAAGATATTTATGCTAAGATTATCATTTTTATTATAGTGTGTTTGGAATAGAAGGAGAATCTCACAAACAGGTAGAAGTTATTCATCTGTCCCCTATGTCAAACATCATACTTTACATTAATTCTTTGAAAACACTCCCTTTACATATCAGAGTAATTGAATTTCTACCTCTGCACATAATTAAACTTGAATTTCTTATTGAGAAGCATTTGGTATATTCACTACATTTTATCTTAAAAAGCAAACAAAAATGGGATAGATTGAATAATGTATACTAAAGTATAGATTTTTAAATAGGGTTAAGAGCTTCTTATGTGCTGTTTCACAACAATGTGACTACAGATGATTATTGATATATTTTAAAAATTTAAAATATTTTAATAAGTTTTTATCTTAGGAAATGAGAAATGTTTAGGGGGATAGACGTATTTAACTTGATCTAAACATTATTCAAGGCATACACGTATTGAAATTTCACATGGTACCCCACTTAAATGTGAAATTTTAATGCTTTTATGAATTGGTCAAAAATAAAATTTTAAAAGATATAAAAAAGAAAAATACATAATTTAAAAAGTAATTTTCATTTAAAAAATCAAAAACTGATACATTTTATATTAAAAACAACCTAGAGCAAGTAGGGTATTAATATGGAATATGCAAATCTAGAGATCCATACTTTGTGACTACATCTTTCTCAGTTTCTTTTATTTATACCCAGGATTCTTAACTCCTGATCAAGGACGACTTAGGAAGGACAGGTTGAAACTGCAGATATATGGGCTGAGGGTGAGCAATTAATGAGTAGGCTAAATATGAGCAATGAATCAGCAATATTTATCTTTTTTCTCAAAAAATACTGAAAAAGAGAGCAATGAAATATGAAAGAAATGAGGATTGTGTCATACCATAAAATCCATATATAGGAAATAGTCCAAAATTTCATGTGTAGGACATATTTCAAGAACTGAGTGGTCAGTGCTGATTAATTGTAACATGAGGACAGGGTGCATCGCATTTAACCTTTAGAGGAGGCGTTTTCACACGGATGTCAGGTGAACATTTCAGTGAATGTCTCCTGGCAGAATCTTAGATGCTTGACTTGGTTGCATTAGAGGTCCAGAACTGAACCCATCGCATTTTGACATTGCAGTTGAGGAGGAGAAAGTGTGTGATGAGAAAGATCTTGGTCATCTCAACAACCCTCACATTATTCTCTTCCTCACAGATGATATGCATCAAGAATGTCATTTTGTATACATTTAATTAATTATATATTATGCTATATTTATACTGACATATTATTGATATTTAAATCAAAGTCAACACCATGTATTACCAAGTTTAAGAGAGTTAGCACACAAGAAAACATACCATTATTCAATATATAGATAAATTGAAAGAAAAAAAAGCAAGGAAAGGTGGGAAGTGCCACTCTAATGCCAGCACTGAAGAAGGCTGAGGAAGAAGATTCTGAACTGGGAGACCCACTTGGACAACTTAGCACAACTTTGTCTCAAAGTGAAACAGGCTCAAAGTAGATCTCTATCTCAGTATAGAGTATTCCTGAGCTCCTTCCCCTATAGCATAGGAAAAAAAAATGAATGAACGAAAGTGAAAAAACAAAATCTAAACAACCCAAAACCTTAGCTAGTGAAATTATGGCTAGGTCATCAATTATACAACATGTACCAATTACAGAGATGTTAAAATATAGAGGAAAATTGTGTCTTTGAATTGATTAAGTACTGTAAATCTCCTCTAGAATAAATTGAGATCTTACTTTTACATTAAGCAAATTTACAGAGAAATCAATCAAGAAAAGAAGGCACTGTTCCAGTCTACTGATTAATTTCTTAGCATCCAGACAATAAATAGAATGGTCCCTAATATTGAATAGAGATCACTTACAGAGAAACGGAGAAAAGAAAAATTGCTCTGTGCTACAGCGTGAGCATATTTTAAATTTTTCGCTGTGTTTATCTTGCCTAATTAATGCCGACTTATGGTTGATGCACTCTACATTTTGTAATACACAACTGATATTCTGTCATTAACGTCCATATTATGTAATTTATATAAACATTAGTGAAATTTAAGAAAAGTTGGCTTTTGAGATTTTTATTACTGTCTTATTAGAAGATGAATGATTTGAGAAAAAATAAAACTATGTAAAAGTAATAATGATATTGGTAGCAAAACTTTACACAATTAATAGTGCAGGTGCATGATCAAAGTTATTTTTAGATCGATTCTGTATGTCTTAAATGCTGTCTTTTCTCCCTCTCTTTCTCTGTCTCTCTCTGATTTCCTTGTGATTATAATGAGATGTATTCTAGTAGCATTATAAATTTGGAAGAATTGTTTTTGGACTCACTTGTGCATGCCTCAATATCCCAGAATTTTTGGGAGACTCACGCTGAAGAATCACAACTTCGTGCCCAGCATGGGCAACGCAGGGACTAAGTAAGTTCCGGTATCAATAAACAAACAAACAAGCAAAAAACGATACTGGAGATAGAGTTCTGAGTAAAGACTTTGTGTTTAACATTGAGTTGCAGGTTGAAAAAGAATGTTGTATTAAGGGGCTCCTCAGATGGAATGTGCTCGCACTGTGGATGAAAATTTCTCTAAGAATAAAGGAACTCTGATATTTTATATGAAACATATTTTAGTGCATCTTATAAAATATTTTAAATGCTAATATATTCAGTTGGTGTGTTGGCTGGCAGTCTATGTCAAATTTGTAGACCTCTGTGTCAAAGTTTGAAATCACAGGCAAGCTTGTGCATGGAAAAGGTGCCATATTGGGGATAGTAAAGATGAGGACCAGGGGCTTCCTCTAGTCAGAAGAAGAACCCGGAAGGAGATAGCACACGTGGCTGTCTATCTGGGAACTTTGTAGATGAGCTGAGGATGGGAGCGATGCCAGGAAGCAGGTTGAATGCTAAGGATCAATTGCTAGGGTTCATTAGCTGAGGCCCTCCACCCCTGAGCACTTGCTGGGTCCTCCAACCTGAAGAGTTTCACTTTATTTTCTTTGGTTTTATCTAACCTGTAAACGACCAAGGATTCTAGGAAGAATTGTGATCCAGGTCACAGTTCTGCATCAGCCTTCTCAACACCTCAGTATTGTTTTTGAATCACCTAAGAACGTGTCCAGATCCTCTTTAAGTCATTCGAGTTCTCCCCTGGCCATTCCTGAGTACAGAAAAAAAAAAAAAAAAAAGCTTTTAAAAATTTTTAGAGTCAAACTTGTTCCCATTTTTAAAAGATACAACTCAAAGGCATGTTCAAAGTGTTAGCAGCACCATCCATTCCATGGAGAGAGCCCAAAATATAGGTCAGTCTCTGCCTTATCCGTAAGCCATTTATGAATTACATATCTTAATGCTTCAAGACTTGAGTCTAGGGGTTGAGGGTATTTGGGTCCAGCAGCATCAAGTCCCACTCCTAAAATCAACTCTAAGTTTTATAGGCCTAAATAATTCTAATAAAAACGCTATCCCTGCTTGTCAATGATTTTATGTCTTCTAAGCGACTCATGCTATGTAATTATGAGTCAACTCCCCTCTCAGATCTCCCAAACTGTTCTTGTGTCATAGACTGGCACTTATCATGTCAAGGATCACAACAGAAATATCTTCTACTCTCTCTTTGACTTTGGGAGTGAGAGTGTTCTAATCCCCTGGGTAAGCACCAGGTACTGCAGTGCTCTTCTAAGAAAATTAGAATATTAAAATACACACAGGCACACAAAAACATACAAAGACATTTCAAAATTTGTCTGCAATCTCCAACTGCCATGACTGTAATTTTTTAAGCTCTCTAGGGGCCTATAATACCTCCTTTTACTTTCCCCTAAAAAATGTATGCCCTGTTAATTTGAGTCAACTGGAAAAATTAGTATTGGCGAGTGGGTCATGCCAGCCTTCCCTGGCAGCTGGTGGAACTCCCAGCTGGGTTTCAGCTGCGTATCTGCATGTGCACAGCAGATTACAGATGCTCTAAGCTTCGTTTGGCCAGAATTCATCTTGATAGCTCCTACTCCACAGGGTGTGACAAGCGGCAGATCCTGGGTATCCTACGCATGAGGGTGGACACAAGATGGGCTGATGCAGGGATGAACTACATCAATCATTGAGACATGACAGACGCACACTTTCTGCCCATGACACCTGTGCTGCTTTCCACCCAAATGCGGGCTATCTTCACAAAAGGAAAAATTCTTGACTCACGTCAACTCAGTACAGTCGTGCCAAAGGAAGTGATTGGAGTTGTCACTGCTTCTACTTTATCAGGTACACTACACTGGAATATTTTAAGAGGGTATCTGAATTACGCCAGATAAATGCACCATACTGTCTCCCAACAAAAAGCGACTACCCTCTCTAAAATCATTTGGCCATTCCCTTAGAATGAAAAGGGATTAGAGACCTGCACAGAGGAAATAATCATTTGTCTCCCTTAAGCATCTAGGCAGGTTACTGCAATACCTACCATTAGACTGTCACCATGAATGAAGCTGGAAACACTCAAATAGAGGGATCTTTCCCCAACCATGCTGCGAGACAGAATTAGGAAAAAAAAAAAATCCAGTTGGGGAAGACATTTTCCTTATTCCAGAAAGGTATTGGGGGATTGATCACGGTCCACTCTGGCAAACCCAGTCTCAAGTCTTGAGATTCGTGACAGTCAATCTCATTTTATTTGTCTGTTTATTTGTTTGTTTTTTCTTTTGTTTTTTGACTGGTTGTCAGAGGCCCAACACCTTGAGGCAAAGGGCCTAGTAGTGAAGACAGAATGTCTTGGAAAGGGTAGACTCCACTTACACCCTCCTTGTATCCCTGGAGTGGTCCCAGGTGAGCCCCAAGCTGACAGCTTCGGTTTTGGCTCAAGGGTGTGTGAGATTCATGCCCATAATCATCAAGAATGGAACCCCAAGTCAATGGGACAGAAGGTACTTTATCCGGGGAAAAGTAAAGTGGAGAGATAGAAGCTTCTACCAGTGGAATGGGATACCTTGAAGGCAACAGGCTCCGTGGCTTTCTGTCCCGGAGTGTTTACAGATGCGCTGACTAACAAAGCCCTCCCAGGAAGCAGCTTGATTGCTATGGCCCATTTGCTGAAGTTCATTTGCTATGATCTTCCACCAGTTTGTAGCTCCCCAGGTCCTCCACCCTAAAATTTTTCACCCTACTGTCTTTTGTAGTTACCTCACATGTTAACTGTTAGTAGTTCTAGAGAACAACCTTATGCAGGGTGTCAGTGCTACAGCCAGCTGCAATTCCAGCCAGCTGCAATTCCTGTGAGTTCTCTGTTCTGGGGAACCCCTTTATTTCTAACAACGTATGTGCCCACTACCTCTTGACTATATTATCTTCATTACATTTATATCTTATGTAGTTTCACTCAAATCTTAAAAAAATTGCCACTAGTATCCCTGAATTTCTAACTTTCATTTTATTAGACCTTAATACAGTGAATTTCGCCACAGGCATATCAGTGTAATACAAATTAGTAAGAACATTCTGAGGAAAATACGTACATTAAAGCACATAAAGTCTTTTCAATTCAACATTCATCGTGTCTTCTACTTACACAATGTTTAAAACTAAGACCACATAATATATTTAAATGGATAATATGACGAATCATCTTTAATTGACAAATTGACCGGGTTGAGACACCCAGAGAAGTAATTGGGTCATGGACACATTGCATACCAACAAATGCATCTTCTGATTATACATTTGAGATGCCATGATGGTGTTGCCAATAGTCACTAATTGAGAAGTCTAACTTTACTTACTTAAAAATACTAAATGGTACTGCTAAAAGAATCTGAAACATACATGTGAAAATATTTAAATGACATTGCAAAAGCACGTGTGTGCCATGTTTTTATAATGCGTATGGGGAGTAAGAAGTAGCTAAAAGATAACCATAGAGGATGAAGGAAGAAAAAGTGTGTCCATGACTTATAATTTATTACTAAATAATTAAAATAATATGCACGTTGGAAAGAAGAGTCAATGATCTACTGGCTTTATAAGATTAGTTTGGATTGGGCAGGAGAAAAAACATGAAATAAATTTAATAAACATGAAAATATTTGAGAATGGAGGCATATGCCGTAAGTTAACAGAGCTGCCTGGCAAATACGGGGCATTGGGTTCAATTCCCCAGTGCTACATAAGCTGTGTGTGACGGCGCATGACACCCATGTGGAAAATAAATGAATAAATAAAAAACAATGGCCTGTAATTCCACCACTCAGGAGACTGAGACAGTAGGATGAGTCCAAGATAAGCCTGGGCTCCACAGTGACTTCAAGACCAGCTGGGGCTGTAGAGTGAGACCCTACCTCGAAAAAAAAAAAAAAGAAAGAAAAGAAAACAACAGAGTACAGTAGTTCCACAGAAGAAAATAAGACAGAATTACAAAGTGGAATGATGCCTCAAATAATCTTTCTTTAAAGTTGTGAGTAAAACATCAAACTAAGCATAATTTTTGACAGTTACTGTACTTCTGTAGAAATGTTTGGACAATATTTTTCTGTAGTCAGAGGAAACGCATGCATTTGTCTTTCTATAACGTTTGCTTTCATCCGTTGATTAGTTCTTGGAGGACTACTTACATAGGCTTTCAAAATAATTATATATATATATATATATATATATATATATATATATATATATGCTTTCTGTATAATTCAACGATTTGGGTACATTTATTTACAAAATAATCTATGAAAAAGGGAAATAGTCAAAGCATTTACCTATCATATGAGTTTTAAAAGGGCACTTTTTATCACTGAGTTTTAAGACTCATACTTGAGGAGAGCCTTTCTGCTCTAACTTCTTTTCTAATATTGAATTAGAGAAAATGGGAGCAGATGGCAACTTGGTACAGATGAAAATATACACTCATCTCTTCTTTCATAGTTGCCCTATATATTCTGAAATACATGTATTCACAAACCTGACTCTGTAGTTACAGATGTAATATGTGACAACCATGTAGGTATTCTTTCTCTCTCTCTCTCTCTCTCTCTCTCTCTCTCTCTCTCTCTCTCTCTCTCTCTCTTTCTCTCTGTCTCTGTCTGTCTCTCTCCCTTTCACTCTCCCTCTCCCTCCCCTCCTCTCTTTCTCTATCTCTCTTATCTCTCTGTCTCTGTATTTATTTCTATGTGTTTCTCTCTGTATGTACAGGTAAAAATAATTAATAGCATTGTCCTTCTGACAACTTGATTGCAAAGCTTAAAAGAAAAAATAAAAATGACTACCGTCACCCATCGTCTATAACTAAAAAATTTTACAGTTAGATATGAAGCCTATAGAAAGTAAAATATGTGTAGTTTAGAGAAACAAAATCATAGAAAATATTTGTAAATAAATTAGAAAATATATGAAAAATAAAGCTCTGCTGTTTACATGGATGATTTCTATTTTAACTTTTTATAATAAAAGTGCAAAAAAGGTTTAACTCATTTTTTTCTTAAAGTTTGTTTTCTTATTCCTCTTAGACTTGTATGCATAGTCCAAAAATCTCCCCATTTCATCCTCAAAGAGTCAGGAAGGAGATTCAATAAAAACCTGCTCACATAATTGGAGGGCTGATCTTTATCAAGCAATTTACAATATTTTCCCAAATCTCTGATGTTACAGATAACGTAGGTCTATTTCAGCAAAGTTACTTAAAAACACAGAGCATCTCTTTAAAACACATGAACGAATATTTTATCCTTTGGTGGAATTATGCACCTCACTCTCCGCGTTCTGACTCTATGTGAGAAACGTTAAAGCCAATTTTATCTTGATTCAATATAGTATTTACAACACAGCTTACATCTACCTACCCTGGATAACCTACTAATAAAGTATTATTAATTTAGTGTTCAAAAGAATCTATAGTTACTTTATTTGGCTATGAGCTCTATTATTTAAGTTCATTTACTTGGCATCTTTCTCTAAAGCCTTGTGAGCAGTTTTACTGTCTTAATGAGTATACCACTTCCATGTTCATCTGTTGTTAGAATTACTCTCCTGCGCCTTCCTTGTCGATGAAGGCTGAGGAGAGACACCATTAATTTTTCCTTGTTCCCTTCCATTTTGATGTAGATGGGTTCTCTAGCTCTAGCTGGTAGAAAGTCACAAAGTGTTTGGGGAAGGCTTCCTGAAGTGTTTGGTGGTCCCACCAGCATATCCCTGATGCCTTTTCACCTTTCTTCTGAAAACAAGAACACCTGAAGACCAAAGTCATCTGTGATCAGGAGGATAGAAGCCATGTTGTAGGGGTAGTAGAGTTCAGACAGGAAAATGAAACTTTTTTAATTATTACCTTTGAAAATTTAAACTAACCAGAGTTGCTGACTCTGATTTTTTTTAATGGTGAAGAGATCAAGACAGCATGAAGACACAATTATCTGTCCATTTGTTTTTAGCTTGTGGAAAAAATCCTTCTTTTGATAAAATACAAAAGGTCTAGGAGTTTTGTTAACACAATTTTTACTTGATGGATTTCAATTATTTTACAACTGGTTGTAAATGCAAATTAATGGAAACAAAACAAAAATTAATGGAAAGCGGGTATCCTTCATACTATACTATATGCATAGGTTTCTAAAGGAATAACTCATTTCTTTGAAGAAGTGAGATCTTGTAGGGCAATTTTTACTGGAGCCATCCATTATAAATTTCAAAAATATTAGATTTCATATCTGATAAATGTGAACAGTTTTAGAGAAGTTGCAACTGAAGTGTCAAGATTCTGACAAAAAATATAGTCTAATTGAACAGAATCTGAGTTGTAATTTTGCCACAGAAGATACAGGTAATGAAATGAAAGTCTGTGCTTCTCCTAATTGTTGGCACACAGATACAGGTAAATTACACAGATGTTATGCTACAGGAATGAGCTCTTGCACCTGGTTTATAAGGTGCCGGGAAATCAATCCCAGTTTCTTGCGTTTTCTAGCTCTCATCTGAGTTTTTAAATAAAATACATTTGTTTCGCTTTCTATATTGTTTTTAGGGTACTTACTTTTTAGTTTTTATTCAAACTTTAAAAAAAAAACTTTGATGGTAAAGTATAACATTATTGGTTTGTTTATTGAAAGGAGTGTCTTGAATCAAAGATAGCAGACTCTAAGTTTTAGGAAGGAACTGTTCTTTTTATTACTGTTCCCAAAGAAGAACTCTGCACTTTGGGACACCAACCATGATTGGTTTGATGGGTTTTGTTGGTTGGTTTGTTTGTTTCTTTTGGAGAGACATTTATTGCAACTTGGTGGTGGGAGTATACTGCGCAGATGAGCTTCTCTGCTTCGGTGACAGTGTAATGGCTGTATGTACACACACACACACACACACACAAACACAAACACACACACACACACACACACACACACACACACACACACACACACACATATATATATATATATATATATATATATAGAGAGAGAGAGAGAGAGAGAGAGAGAGAGAGAGAGAGAGATTACCTATTAATTTTTCAAGTGTGCTCTCTACAAGACCTATGGATGTGTATACACAAATCTAGTAAATTACTCTAAAAATTATTATGAGGATGTTTGAATCTGTCCTAATAAATAGGTCCCATTCCCATGGTTTCCTATAGGCTGGCCTCAAATTACCAGTCCTCCTGCCTGCCTTAGCTACTTGAACGCCAGAATTATAAGATTATAGTTCTACATTCAGTTCTCTCTCTCTAGAGCTAACTAGCTAGCCAGATGCACTGATGGAAAAATAGATATAAGAAAGAAGAAACACATATATGTTAAATATATATAATATCTATTATGCATGATAGATATAAGTACATACATATACATAATACTTGTATTGAAAATGCTGTACTCTTTAAGTGATATACTGCATGGAGTTCATAAAAGGAAACTTGAAGCTGAGCCTGATGTTACAGTCCTGGAATGCCAGCAGCTGGGAGGACGAGGCAGGAAGATCCCAAATTCAAGGCCATCCTGAACAACTTAGGAACTTTATGAGACCTTAGCTCACAATCAAAAATAAAAGTAAAAAAAAAAAAATCAGCTGTGGACATACTCAGTGCAAATGTCCTGGGCTCAATCCCTAGTACAAAAACAAAACAAACCAAAAATCAACCAACCAACTAACCTAATAAACAAGAAAACAGAAAATTGATTTTAATTTATTGTTAACATGCTGAATTATTTTATTAAACGTAATAACTTTTTCAAAGATTTAATAAATGATGTCTATATCAACATTCACTAAAGTGTAAGTTTTGCTTTCTCTTCCTGACTTCTAAGCTGTCCATTTTTTACTGTACCTTCTTACCTGATTTTTATCTGGTTTTAATGCATTGGCTAATGAAACCAGTTCAGTGCACAATAGAAATGAAGATTATGGTGTAGGACTCACATTCCTGCTCCAGACACTGAGACAGAAGTGTCATCAGGCTGATGCTACACTGGGCAACAAGGCATGAGCCCATTTAAAAAGATAAATAAAAAAATACGGGCTGAATTTTACCCCTGTCCTCCCCAAAAATACCCTTCGCTACCACGAATGTGGGCTTCTTACAGGTTATTTGCAGATGTAATAAGGTTACAATGAAGTGGTACAAGTATGCCTCAACAGTATGACTCTTGTTCCCTAATAAAAAAGAAGAAAAGTTGATATATGCAATAAAATACTTAGATGAAAAATTCAGAGACTGAAGTGATATCAGAAGGAGCCAAGGATTAAACACTTAACCACAGAAGAAGCCACACAAACAAACAAACTAGAAACAAACTTTCTAGAATCTTTGGGGACAGTGTGAGTTTTACCAACACCTTGATTTCAATCTTCTTGCATCGAGAATTATGGGAATGAAAATCTGTTGTTTTAAGCCATATAGTTTATAATATTTTTTATGAGAGGCCCAGGAACCTGACACAGTCTACATGCACAGAATTGTCAGGGAAAAGTCTCAAAACTGTACCACTAAGCATAATACATGGTTTGGTAAATACCAGAGTTATAATTATTGCTAAAAAGGCTTTTCAGTGAATGCTAAATTTGTGGATGGGAAAAATATTTTCATGAAATATTTTTTTCTGAAAGCTTCTTCCACAATAAAGCTATTAGCTTCACAGTTTAAAATGTGGCAGATGGCACCACAACCTAGTAATAAGATTGACTTCCCTGAATACCCATCATGGGTTTCCATCACTGATGCCTAGAAAGGTTCTAAGACAACTTTTTCAGAATCTATGCCAAATACTTAACACGATAATCTCGATAAAATACTGGAAAACTTCAAACTGAGTAACATTCTATAAAATAAATGCTCAGCTATATTCTAAATTGTCGAGGTTAGAAAAGACCAGGATACGCTTACGGATTGTTCTGTACTAGAAAAGACTAAAGAGAAAAGGAAGGAAATCAAATGTGTGTTCTTGGGGCTGGAGGAATAGCTCAGTGATTAGAGTGCATGCCTAGCAAATTCAAGGCACTGAGTTTGATTCCCCAGCACCACATGAACTGGGCGTGGTGGCACTCCCCTTTAATCTCAGCCCGTGGCAGGCTGAAGCAAGAGGATTGCCATGTGTTTGAGGCCAGCCTGGAAGACCTATTAAGTTCTGGACCGGCATGGATTTGCGTTAGACCTAGGATTGTGTGTAGTAATTTATATAGAAGAGACAGCAAGTAAAAACCGAACTAATTGCATAGATTTTTACATTAGTATGAAACTTGTGACAATTTCCTGTTATCATTTAATTAGTTCTATGAAATTTTAAATTCAATAAAGATAAAGTGATTTATGGTGATTTTTGTAAGCATGTAATTATTTTAAAATTATAAAGATAAAAGTAATATAGTATGAACATTAGTTATGGAATCCTGAAGGTGTTTATTAATATTAATTTCAGGAAATTGCCTTTCTTAATTTTACTACTAGCAATGTTCTAGAGGGTTTTTTTTGTTGTTGTTTTGTTTTAATCATAAACGTACTTTTCTCCTGCTTATTTCTAGAAGCAAGTATATATTTTTCATGGATACATTACCATGAATTATTATACATAAAATTATTATTATTGTTACTGTTTGTAGTACTGGAAAACGATTCAAGGACCTTGAAATGAGTTATATCCCCAGATAAATTTTATTTTATTTTTTGAAACAAGAACTTGCAAAATGATTAAGTGTCCCACAGTAGGTTAGAACTTATGTTATTTTTAACTCAGCCTTTTAGAGAGCTGAGATTATAAGCATGTGCCACCGCAACAGCCAAATTTAATGGCATTAATCTTTATTTGAGCTAATTCAGTGCTGTTGGAATAAATTTATCTATAGTGTATATGGCCTATGTTCTATCTAATATTGTTTGACTAAGATATTTTAATGATGTTTATAAGTTAAAATGGTTTTGTTGCAACATGTTCAACTAAATCTGTGAATGAGAAAGTACAACTCTTCTCTGCGAATAGAACTTGGTTTTGGTAGAATTATCTGACCTGTGAAAATTGGGGAGAACCTTCTGAAACCACTGAAAGTATGACTTTTGTTGTTATTTTCATGTCTATTCTCTTTCTTTCTTTTCTTTCTTTCTTTTTTGAGACAGGGTATCACTCTGTAGTACACCAGGTCATGAATTTACTATGTAGCCAAGGCTAGCCTTAGACTCCTGACATTCCTCCTGCCTCAGCCTCCCAAGAGCTGACATTACAGACATGCATCATTAAGCCCAGTTTTATGCGGTGCTCAGCAGTCAAGCTCAGGGTCTTGTACTTGCTAGGCCAGAGCTGTAACCACTTTGAAGTACCACCAGCCCAATGCTCTTACTTTATTTTCTTTTTAAGACAGCATCTAGCACTGTATTCCAGGTTGGTCCTGAACTCGGTTTGTAGCCCAGGCTGCTCTGGAATTCAGGACAATCTTCTTGCCTCAGCCTCCCTAACGCTGGAATTGCAAGCATGCACCACAATGCAAGCTATTATGTGGTGCTGGAGAATGGAACATTCCACCCCGAAGTCTCTTGATTCCACCCAGTTATTCCCCTGGTCCCTATCTGGAACCACTTTAAGTTGAATGTTCTAGGAATGTTTCTATTCCACTTAAGCATTTGCAACATCTATAAAAATTATGAATTCACATTAAAATTGTTGAGTCTCTGTATTTGTAGTTAAACTTTCTTGTTCATTCTTAGTACGGGCTGGGAGCATAGCTCAGGGAGTCCTTGCCTAGGAGGGGCAAGGCCCCAGGTTTCATCCCTGAGCACCACACAATAGCTTGGCCTGGAGGCGCACAACTGTAATTCCAGCACTCTTGAGACTGAGGCAGGAGGATGGCCATGAGTTGAGGCCAGGCTGGGCTACATAGTGAGTTCAGGACCAGCCCGGACTAAAGGGTGAGGCACTAATTAATAATAAAAAATGATGACAATAACAACAGCAATAATAATAAATTCTGGAAGATTTTATTCATAACTTCCTTCTTGCAATGTTTATTAGTATTTTCTAACAATTCTTATTTTTATTCTTTTATACTCTGAAGCGTAACTTTCTCTGGTTGCTCATTGCTTATGTTGCTGGTTATTATCCCCTTTTTTCTTTCATCTTTATATTTTCTTTTAATACCCCAAGAAATTTTCAGATTTACTCTTTGTTAACAATATGAGGCTGTACCTGTTCGTCTGAACACCCTTTTACGGCAGCTCACAAGTTTTCATAGGACGGAGTTCAGCCATTTTTAACAGTTGTGAGAATTTTTTGAAGATCCATTGTTATTTCTTTCCTTTTGTCTGTGGGTTACTCATTATTCATTTTCACAAGAGGCTTAAGATAAGGGCATGTGGATGAGGCTAGCGCACTGCAGCCGCAGAGGGCCACCTCTTGGGTGTAATCTCCAGAAGCTGGAGGAAGCAAAGGGCACAAAGGGCAGAGTCTTTCTGGAGCTTCCAGGAGGTGACCATTTTGCTCACATCTTCACCTCATCCCCTCAAGCTCATTTCAGACTTACTCCAGAGACATAACGTCACATGCCCTCGCTGTTGTAATGCACTCCTTGTGTGGCGATTTGTTACAGGGAGAGTAAAGTAAATGTTCTTTTATTTCTTTAAAAGTGATATCCATAGTATTTATAATCGAAGTTGGGCTAAATTTTAATCCATGGCTCTCATAAGGTGTCTGTCAGGAGACTGTATTCAACACGGGCAACCAAAACCATCTAATCTAATCTAAAGTGGGGCTGGGAGTTATGAGAAATGGTATTTCAAAATGCATTTGAGTTAGACTGCAGAGTGTACAGAGTGTTCACCTTGGTTCACTTGGGAAGCCATTGATGTGGTTTGATACTGTGGATAGATTGATAGGAAGAGTTTGAATTTGTTTTACAATTAAACTACTTCACATTATGGTCTTCCCTTTGCCATTTTCATTCAAACATTTCAACATTTGTATTATTTGTATTCCTCATACTAAAATCAGCTAATTCAACTATATTACATGGGGCATGCTACTTTTAGGGTCTTCACTCATGATGAATTTCCAATAATATGGATAGTGTGACTTACTATAATGTGTCTTACAATGAAATACTGTTCTTAAACGCCTATATTTCTGGGTTTGAGTAAGCAGTTTAGATAATTAATGAAACTCAGTTAATTGTGCACATCATCCTGATCAATAAATTTAGATGGACTCAGTATTTCCTGTTGCCCTTTTATCCATCCTGAATGCAATAAAGATAGAAAAGAATAATCACAGTGATTAAAAACAAATCTCCTACGAGTGAACTTTAAAATGAATGTGCCCCTTGTGATAGTTATGGTCTAGATTTTATTCTCAATTAAATGGATCCAAAAAAGAATTCGAAATGGCATCTGTAAGTGGATGGAAAAGAAATCATATAGAATAGTGATTTGATTTTAAAGGCTCAATGATATTAGCTCTTCAAAATGATCTGAGAGTAAGAATGATTTCGCCTATAAAACTTCTGGTGTTAGTATCTCCCCGAGGTCCATGAGGCCTACTGATTCTTATTTGAATGGAACTGGCCTACGTTTGACCCTGGGTGACTTTTTCACTTAGAATTGAACCACAGTATGCATCATTTTACGTATACTCTGTTATGATAACAATTTTAAAGTGAGCAGAGTCTCAGGAAGGTCTCAAAGTTCAGAAAGAATAAATAACATCTTCTATAGCACAGCTAATTACAATTACGAACAATACGGTGTCACATATTTACAAATAAATCCAAATGCAATTTTTATGGTTGTGATGGCTCAGATATCTTCTCATGTGAGACTAAATCTCCTTCCAGAAGATGAGTAACTTAGGTGGAAACAGGGCTGAATTACAACAGTTTTCATGGAGAATGGGCTCTGCAGCTTATGGATAAAGTTTTCTCACTTCTCAAAGCATTTTCTCAATTTTCACCTGGCTCATTTTACCTGCACAGAAATTCTTTAGGGCTACAACTGTATATTGATAATATAAACTTAAGTCGTCATGTCCAGTTTAGATATACAACATCAGCTCTTCAATTCAAAAGACTTGCAATTAGAGTATCTTCTTTCACATCTTTCTTTTGTTGATTCCAATTTTCTCTCTTCATTCTAAAAAAGTAACATTTTTCTTTGACCCCGAGTTTTTACCATAAATGGCTTTTTAAAAAATACGGTACCATAGAATTATTGAAGTCTCCTTAAGAAAAAAAATTGTGTCTAATGACCTTACGCAGTACATGACATTTTTATCATTCATGGTTTGTCCCTCTTAAGAACTTCAGATTTAACTTACGACCCTGAACTTTAGGAGGCATCTCTGTACATTTTCTTAACAACTGCAATCCCCATTAAATGTTCAGGAGGTTTCTGGTATTGGAAATTGAAAATTCTCCTGGAAGAACACTTGGAATTCACATTAACCAGAAATTCTATATAATTGACCTTCTTTTATACTTTTACAAATCTTATCCTGATAAAATACCTTTGCATAAATAAATGCAATTTCCACATTTATATCTAAATGTTTGTTCCTTCAGAAGATTTGGATTAATTTAAATATACTTACAATGATGGGACTAGTTTTTGATGTTGTATTCCAATTGATTAACTGATTTGAGTTTAGTTTTTCTGCTGACATATACAACCCTAAAATGTAACATATTAATAGGGTACAAGGTCACATTGCATTACATATATAGCTGTGTAATATTTAATTCAAGGTAAATACACCTACATATTCAAATATTTATGATTTCTCTGTGGTGAAAATATTTAATATCTTTTCCTTTAGCTTCCTGAAATACTTGATAGATCATCTTTATCTATAGTCCCTACTGTATAACATCATTCCACAGCATATTATTCTTAATTATTACTTATTACTATATGATCATGATTACTATATAATTAATATACACTTAATGATTTTTATAAATACATCATATAATTTTTAGTAGGTTAAATGACTTATTTGTCCCCTCTCTTTTTTATTTGTGTTCAATTAAATAAGTGATAGTAAACTTAATATATTTAATTTTGTTCTCTAAGTTCTTCTCTT
The DNA here is from genome assembly GCA_004027205.1 of Ctenodactylus gundi. Classification (NCBI taxonomy): domain Eukaryota; kingdom Metazoa; phylum Chordata; class Mammalia; order Rodentia; family Ctenodactylidae; genus Ctenodactylus; species Ctenodactylus gundi. Next base: position 559,787 of record PVKB01000627.1, on the reverse strand, counting down.
GTAATCCTCAGACGTAATCCTATTTGTTCAAATTCAAAATATTATAGAATGTTCTATGCACAGTCATTTCTACTAGCATTGGATATTTGCTGCCGATGACTTGAACAACAACAACAAAATCTACATTTTGTGTCCCTGCAATACTGCACAGCTTAATGTGCTATTGTTGCTTTCATGTTAGCTGAGTGCTCCTCTTTTAATGAACTCACTGTGTATTCAAGGCTGGCCTTTGACTCATGACAATCCTCTTGCCTCATCTTCTCAGTGCTGGAATTACAGGTGTGGTTCACCACGCCCAGTTTATGTGTTGCTGGGGAATTGAACTCAGGCCCTTGAGCTTGCTAGGCAGGTGCTTTAACTGATGAGTTATTTCTCCAGCCATGATTTATTAGTTTTTATAAATTCTAAAAGGAATATAAAGTTTCCATATCCCTGTTAATGATAATTTTAGAACTAAGCAAATAAATTAATATTCTAAGTACAACATATCGTGCTAGTTATTATTATAAAAAAGTTACTTGTATTTAAGGAGGAGTAAAATTTCTGTGGAAAAAAATAAAAATGTATATAAATTTACTTTTGAATATTAGACATTTATGTTCATATTGTATTTTATGTAACTCAGTCTGTTAAACTGACAAAGTAGAAAATAATAAGGAAAATGACATAACTAGTGTAGACACAACTCTAAGAATTAGGAAATGGAAAATTGTATTTATTAAGATTTAATCCAATGTCTTTAGGTATCTACTTTCTTTCTATGGGGAACCATAAAAGTAATTATCTCTTCATACACTTTTCATTTAGAAGATTTTTTTTTTCTTTTGGGTCAAGGGAGTGTGCACGCAAGAGAATAAATTGACTCAAATAGTAACGTAGAAGAGAACAAGATTTGTTGCTTACATACCTCATGGTTTAATGAGTAAAGCAAAAAGGTAAAGGCTATTTTGGAGTTAAAAAATCTATCATAAGGAATAGATCTTGCAAAATTATAGAGTGCTGAGAAACTATCTCCATAATGTAAGTTAAATGAATTAAGAAAAGTCAACAATATGGATGATAGGTGAAGAGATTTTTGTAATCAAAGCATGCCTTGAAAAACAGGGATGTGCGTTATCTAGAATCATAAGAAAATATGTCGGCACTTTATGGCTGTGGTCTCTGTAAAATTTATAGGAATTTTTCCTGGTTGGGCTGGGTTTACTGCTGATATATCAGCAGGGTGGGGAGCTCAGGAAGAATGCTGGGATTACAGTTTGGGTGGATAAATTTGTTATATTCTTTGCTACTGTGCTGCGCTCAAGATAAAAACATTGAGGTCACAAAAATTACTCAGAGTTTCTGGAACCCAGGGCTCTCTGAGGGGACTATAGAGATTCAGCACCTAAAGGAGGAGGCGAATTGACGGGGCAGCCCTAAGCAGAGTCTCCTATCCAAATTTATTGGGGGGAAGGAAAGGCAGAATGAGGGGCCACAGCATGTAGGTCAGGGAGTCTTTTACACAGAGCAGGCCCAAGACTAATACCATGGTTATTTAAAATCACAGAGAAGACCGGTAGGGGTAGTAAATTAAATAAGTGGAAAAGACACAGTCTTATCTGTCTCTGAGGATTAAGGGCAGGTGATCATCAGACAAATTCCACAGGGTAAGGGAGTTCACAGCTGTCTGAGAATTAGGAAATCCTCACAAAGTTCAGCTCACAGGTACACATTATCCAGTTCAGGCAGAGGCAGACATAAGTTCTCAAAGCAAGCCTTTTTCAGATGTGAGCCAGAAAACCTAAATTTTAAATTAGGGATTTTTTGGGAGGGCCTTTGCATTGATGAATTATTGCAAGGGTCTCCACATTTTACTTATTATTACTAACTGATGATTACTTTTGAAGTATCATTACAAGTCCTTCAGGATATTGAATCCCTAAGTCTAACTAAACTGACAAAACTAAAGTATAGGTTATTACTCAATGATGAATCAAATACTTTGACATTTTTGACAAAAAATATAATATGAAATAGAATTTCTGCCTCAGTATTTTTCTATAAGACCACATACCATGGAACACTCTTTTGAGAGTATTGATAATGGTTTAAGGATAAAAGACCAAGGTTATTCCACAGATGATTTTTTTTTTTGAAAAATAAAGAGTGAATAAGGTATAAACAAATATGAATCTTCAACATTTTATAAAGACTTCCTATTTGGGTATTTATTCTGAGTATTAAAATGGAAAATACTTCATAATAATTAAATCATTAATCCACATATTTTTCTATCAGTAATATTATTATAAACAAAGAAAGCATGTTTTTGAAGACTGAAAATCAAATGTATGTTATCTGTATTTTCACTTTTTTCTCCTACAAAGAAAATTCATTTTTAACATAAAATTGTTGTTTATCAAGTAAAAAATGCATAGATTAATGTCAATCCACCATTAAAGGCTATTTTTAACTGATCAGCAATATTTTAAAGTTTCTTAGGATATATGCAGGGAGAATTTCTTTCTTTGTCCTTGGTTTGAGTATTCAGGTGACTTTGCTCAGGAGAGAGCTCGCAGAATCATGGCACAGTCAATCATAAAGCTATCATTAAATGTCCATAATAATGTCTACTTCTAATCACCTTGTGCCTGATTTTCATCCAAGTTAGAAGGACATGGTTTGAGGGAAAAAAAAAAACACTACTTTGGAAATTGGGATTCAGGAAAAGATCTTCTTTGGTTTACAGTTAAATTTTAATTTAATTTTATATTTTTATTTGAACCAGACTACTCACAGAGAACTCAGGCCTTGTAGTTGAAAAGACATTTAGTCATTTTCAAAGTTTCTAATATATGATATAAATAGTAAGTAGATGTAAGAATTACAAGATTTTTAAAACGTATTTTATATAATAATCTGTAAACAAATGAGAGATAAAGGTCAGAATAGACCTACGGAGACAGGTATAAGGCTGGCCAACATCTTGAAAGCACTTTGTAAACCTTAATGCACACACACAAAAATGAGTAACAATGGCATTGATGCTATAAAAAGGTCACCAAAGTATATGGATCAGTAAAAATGAAAACAAACATATGAATGATATTTAGGTAGGTAATTTTTCAATGTATTAAAGTCTTCAGAGGATCAATTGCTTTCTCTAGTGATCTTTATTGGTTTTAGTTAAGTTCTGTCAGGCCCTTAAATTTCAATTTTTCTATCTGTATTTTTAATGGTTTAAAAGTGATATTCAAATTTACATCTACATTATAAATACTAAAATATACAGTAATGTAATACATCTATTTATATTCAGATTTCATATATTTTATAAGATTATATTATAGAAAATTATTTATTGTATAAATAGGATATTTTGATGAATTTGAACACATTCAAACAGATTTGAGATTGAGCTAACTGAATGTTTCCTAAGTTTTTAAGGTCGTAATAATACGCTGCTATTCGTCATACCTTCTGAATATATTTTCTATTTTTTTTTAGGTAAAATAGATCTTGAAACATACAAACAAAAAATTAGAGTAAGCCAAAAATACAGGTAAAGATCACTGAATTTCTCTGGGAAGAAATAGTATCATTATGCTTTGGAAATACATTCAAATTTGACTAAATACTTTTACTAATTAATGAGACAAACACACTGAAAAGAAATATTCATCGGAATTTCCTACAGGAAGGTTATAAAAACTTCAAAATGCAGAACAAAATTACAAAGATACCTTGTGGGAAATAAGTTATCATTGAGCACACACTCTCTTCCAGTAAAATTAGTTTTTTTTTTCCCAAGAATTTAATGAATTAAGAGACCACATGGAAGAAAAAAAAAATCAAAAGATTTTTCTTTCTCCTTCTTTTATTTTATTGTTATTAGCATGTGTTTACTGCATGTATGAATAAAGTTGAGTGTGTTGTTTCAACATATGCTTGTAGCATTAACTGGTCAAATTTCAATGAATAAAACATGTGTACACCTTTTATTGATTTAATTCTAAATAAGCTACTCATATAGTACAAATTTCAGGAAGACATAATTTAACTGGTTGGTAGCATAAATAACGTAGAACATAAAAAGTTGAATGAACTGATAATTGGATTTCGTTTCTCTCATATTACAGGCCAGACATGCCCGTGTGTGTGGGTTGAGTGGAAGTCGGCAGCTGACCCAATTGAGAAGGGTTTAGTTTCCATCTCTTTTGCACTTGTAGCAACCTCTAAATGTTGCCCCGAAAATGGGATCCATACCATTGCACCTACATGAGGTTTGATTTACAATTTGTAAAAAGATATTTTAAATAGTTATTTTCTGCAAATTAGTAAAAGCCGAGAAAACATTTCTTTGAAAAGGAGTTTGTCTGTGATTCACTTGCATCCCTCAATTCTCCTGATCTTGAAATGCACTCTCCCCTTTTGACGGAACCCACTTCAGGGTGGTGTTCTCCCGGGGGAAGTGCGGAGAGATTTCCAGAGACTTTGGCTGCCGGAAACTGGACAGAATGAACATTGTTAAGCTCACGTCGCCTCTGCCTCATCGCTCCCCTTCACACCTGAGCCTTCCCTGGGACACATCCCTGGTTGATTGCAATTGTTCAAAGAATATTTTTGTGTCAGGACAATCTATGATGACACACAGACTATGGTTATTTTTATAATCAAATTAATGACTCATTTTAATGCAGAATTTATTTTTGCTGAGTTTAGCTTATCAGAATTGTATGAAGATGTTGTTGTACTTGCTAGACACTAAAATGATTTAGTTAGCATTTTTAAAATGAATTGGAATTGTTGATACAAATTAGTTTCCTAAATTTACCCACAAAAATTTCAATATTTTTTGCTATCTGCTCAAAATCTAGAGTTGCTTTCCAATACAATGTTTCCATGTTTTTGTTTTCAAGAATACTGCAAACAGCATATAGTGAGAGATGACGAGCAGAAAAACACACGTTTAGAATATCCTTTATCACGCAATTTAATACTGATCACTATATTATTGAACTATTATTTTTCTGTTTAGATTTAACTACCGGTATAAATATCTAAAGTTATTTTATTATATTTTCATATTTATTCTCTTTCTCTTTTTCTATTTTTTAAGTAAGTTTTAGTTTTCCTTTTAGTTTTCAACTTAGGTCTTTTAATGGCTTCTTAACCACTTCTCTTTATTTTAATTTTTAGAGGTTACTTTATGCATTATACAATGCTTTTGTTTACTCTGGAAGTTCACTTGAAATATTACATTTCGTTAAGTTAAAGACATTGCAACAATAAAATACATCCTTGGTATCTATTATATAGTTTTTCCTCTTTGACAGATATAAACTATAGGTACATATATGTATGTACAAACACACCTGCATGTATGTATGTATGCAATATATATATCACATAAATATATATGTGGCATATGCATATGAAACTAATAAGTGTTTGTATTCAAAAATTAAAATTACATGTTTCGCCACTGAAATCACTCATTACTGTTTGCTTTCATTTTTTATTAGTATTTTAAAGTTTTCTGCAGGTTGTGAAGAACATGCTGTGTTGGTAAAGTTATAGAAAGGGGAAGAAGAGGGTAGAAGAAAAATGAAGGAAGGTACAGCTTCGACTAGTCAGAAAGGAGATGCAGAAATGCATGTAGTCTTCTTATTTATTTTAATAATTAAGATATTTGAAATCATCTGGCAAACTTGGACCAATGACAAAAGTGTGAAATTTCTCTGACAAGCCAAAAAAAAAAAAAAATACACAACTCCCTTTCTTCCTTTCTATACTTATTACCTTCGGCTTTCTGTCTCAGTGAGAGAAGACTAACACAGATTTACCTATGCAATAACCATTGTCAATATTACTTTATTTTTTTTCATTTTGAGGGTGTGTGTGTGTGTGTGAGGGAATCATTTTGTAAAACATTCCTCACTCCTCATCGTGTTTAGTCCCTGACAGGACTGTACTGTCTGCTCTGTTAACTCAGCGATCAGCGTTCACTGGACAGATGCATTCTCTAAATGCCTTGAACCTTGCTGAGAACGGACCAGGCAGTCGATAACTTGGTCTTAGTCATCACTTTCTGTTTCAGGGTCAGCAGGCGATGAGAAATTAGAATGACATCCAAAGGTTTTCTGGGCACATACACTCTTGCACGTTCATAAGGCTTTCTAAACTTCCAGGCACTTCTCAGAATCAAGACTCGCTAGTCACATGTCTTTTGCTAACTTGTCCTATTCAGGGGTTTAGTGTTGTTGTTGTTGTTGTTGTCATCCTCAACTCTTACTCTCACACTCTGCAACAGTATTCTTTGATATTAAACAAGTGCAAGCGATTCTTTTTTTTTTTTTTTGAGGACATTTGATGCTAGGTTTTTTTTTTTTTCTCCTGAAAACAAGCGCCAAGTCAGGTCGATACAGCAATACAGGCAAGCCTTTATAACAAAGCTTTCCACAGCCCTGTAGACATCCTAACTCATGAGTATTGTCTAAGCAGGGGAGGGTTGAGGAGCTCGACATCTTTGCTGCTTTGTGATAGTACATGAGCGCTGTGCTGCTGGTTTTATTACTGATGTATTTGTACGATTATTGGCATTTTATAACCACCAAGTACCTGTCCAGAAAGAAATGGAAAGATCTGTGGAAAATGAAAAAAAAAAGATATTTTAAATTAGTCTTGAATCATTGGGATGCTTTGATTAACTTCCAAAATTTGAAAATTGTGTTGTTGCTATATTGCACAGATTGGGCTAATAATTTCAAAGCTTCTAGAGAGCTTTTGTATGGTCTTTGTGTCATCTTTTGACATCTATTCACTGTGATTTGATACCTCGCTTTTAAAGTCATAGCTCAACAATGAGTTACCTCAGTAATTTTTACCATCTCTTTAAATATCAATATGGTAACCTGCAGTACGGTTGGAAAGCTGTTTAAATTTTTATCACCTTATGTCTTTTTCTACAAACTGGTTAAACTCAAACATGTTCATACAAGGTGTTCAGATTAATGAGAGGTGAGCACCTAGTGGCTTATCGGTTGTGGTCAGAAATATTAAGAGCGTGCACACATAGTCCTGCCCTCATTTTTCTTCCGTAAGTGTAGACATAATTTAGATAGAAGCTGCACTAATGTAAGGTTTTGGGGTGAAGATATTGTGCAATAATCCCCAAACTACCATGATGGACAAGCAGTACAAACTACTGACATTCTGAAGTTTTTTCCTACATCATAAAATACCTTATTTACATTAATACTTATGTGTGTTCAACAAAGTCTTAAGTTTGTTTATGAAAAATATTTATATCTACCTGTGGTATATAGAAATTTTGTTAATTTAAAAACATAGCAATAGTATTATTATTATATATTGCCTGTCTATAGAAACACATTAAGCTGCAATTGAGAGGTTTTGCACGACATTTAAATATTCTACAAATTGCAAAAATTATGTGTAAGGTTCCGTTCTTATTTCTAGGAATTATGAGTTACTACTTGTATACTTGAAGTCAGGGGAAGGCAGAGAGATACAGAACCATTTTACATGTTGTAGTTTTTAATAACATTTTTACTTGTCCTCATTCTAAAACTAAATCTCCTGTTCCCCCTTCAGGGTTTTTATAAGCAAATACATGAGAAAAATAGCACTAGTTAAGTGGAGAACAATAATTGCATTGAAATCTATGCAAACCTTCATGGAACCATCTTCAAATATCAATACTGAGCTCCCAGGAACTTTGATCCCAGATATAGCTTGATCCTAGAAGAAGAAGCTATTCTACTAGGAAGTACTGTTAGGGCTCATCCTTTCTAGTCTTAGAAACATACAAAGAAACTGAGGTTCAAGAAAGGTAAAAAATGACTCTTCCGAAGTAAACCAGCTGGCTGAGACCGCATCCAGTATAAAACCAATGCCTTCTAAGTCCCTAGCCACTAGTAAACATTTAAGAAAAAATTATTATACAAGCATGGTGGCATATACCTATAACCTCAGCACCTCAGATAGCCAAAGGCAAAAGGATCAAATATTTGAGCAAAATTTGAGCAACTTTGCAACTTAGCAAGATTCTCTCTCAAAATAAAAAAGGACTGCTGATGTATCTTAGTATAAAGGCCCTGAATATAATCTTTAAGACCGTGAAAAATTATTATCTAAATATTTCATGTATACTATATAGTATATATGCACATCTTATATCTATACTGTATATGTATATAATATGTATTATTCATACATATCATATATAATATATAACTATAGACCTACAAGTTAGGTTTATAGCTAATCTAAAGTTAATAGTGGCATAATATAAGTAAGGAAATACCAGAATAAATCTCACACCAGTCAACAATTGGTCATCCATAGAAAGAAAAAGGCTTATATATCAGCCACTATAGCATTAAATCATGATTTAATTTTGCTTAAGCATTCATGCTTGGAAACAGTTTCAAATGTGATGTGTTTTCCTTTAAGTTAATTAGAAAATTGGCTCCATTTCCTTTATGTAATTCTTCCATCACTGCATTTAAGAGTTGCTGGTAGAAGGTAGGAATATTCCTGTTGTATGTGTCACTTCTGTCAGTGAATGGGATGCCGTTTTGCTTTATGTAATTAAAACTTTTGGGAAATAATATCATGTTGTTTTCTGCTCTCAGCCTCTCTCTGAGTTATTCATGTTTAGTAGGTACTCACTGCCTTTCAACCACCACTGCAGGCCTTTCCTCAAGCAGGACTTGGAATTTAGCTACACCTACTAAATTCCAAAATCAGTGTAGTTACCTGAATGGCCTTGGAAGCGTCCCAATAATTTGTGTGCTGATGTGGGAGGAAAAAATACTCCTGAAGTTTGTCAGCACATCGTTTGCCCGCAGCTTCTCTCCCAGGCCCTAATCCCCTCTTGTTTACCATGTCATGAACCAAGCACATGGCCCTGTCACATCCTATTTAGAAACATGTCCTTCACATCAGTCGTTTCTGCCTTTTTCCCTATTTAATGTTACTTTAATTTGGTAGCCCTTGGGGGAAAAATGTGCGCGCGCGCGCATGTGTGTCTGTGTGTGTGTGTGTGTGTGTGTGTAGGAGGAGGAAGGTCTATGTGACCATGCGCCTCAGGCCCTGCTGTCCTCAGGGATTTCCTGGGGCCGAAACCCTCGTGAGTTTATGATGCAGGCTCTGCTCACAAACCTGTCATTGTACCTGTGAGAATAACGAAGAGGCAGATGCACACCCTAAACTGAAAACCCTGGGGTTTCTGGTTCCTTGTCTCTTCCCTAAATACAAAACCGATGTATCAGAAGATCCTTTGAAACAGCCCATATGAATTCTACTTCTATGGTTATGTACTCACTTTTCCAAAACATTAGCCCAGAATCTGCCTTTGACGTTTCCTGAGGTTGCATCACAATCTCTGGCACATTCTTTGATTCTCTAAGCAGCATCCTTCTGAGTGCTTGTAGAGTTAGATCAGAAAGCCCACACGGTAACGCATTTAAGCTGTGCTCTCAGAAACAAATTTGCAGGCTGCTCTTGCCACAGTTAGATGCAGAACCTTGAACAAGAAACCTATTTGCACACACAGTGTGCTACAAAGGCCGATGTGATCTTTGTAGACTCCAAGCAGTGCCTCATAAAAGGTTTCAAAACACCTATGTCTGCCTGGAGATGCTCCAATGTGACCTCCCGTGAACGAATGTCTGTTTGCAACCTGGAACACAAATTTATAAATTTGTTGGGAGACATTAATGTGTGAAAGGCTCGAAAACAGACACAGCAGTTGATTTTAGGTAGGATATTTCTCTCTCTTCAGTGAAACCTAAGAAAACAGATTTTTGATGAACTTACTAAGCTCTTGCTTAAATCTGTTTTAGGCATTTAATTGTTTATTCTGTTTATAATTGCTGCTATGTACTGGAAACTATATTCCAAGCAGATAGATGCCGTATGTATTTATAAAACCTTCTTCAATAAATTATGTTGCTTAGCTAAACAGACCTTTTAAAACTGCATATTACTTCTTCAAATACCAACCAATAGGTGCAGGTAATTGAATGTAAATTGTAGCCTGTAATTTTCTTTATTCTGTATGTGGCTATATTATTGAAAAGGCAATAACCTACCTTTGGCAAAGGCATTATACTGTGGAAAGGTTGTTCTCCAACGTTTTGGCTTAAATGAATAATTTGACTTATAATTGGACAGATAAGGAAATAAAGAAGAAATGAACAGTTACCTCTGTAATAACTGAACATCTCATAGGCCAGGCTTAAAAAAAAAAGGATTCTTGGGCTGGAGGAATAGCTCAGTGCTTAAAGCGCTTGCCTAGCAAGCACTATGCAGGGATTAAGTATCTGAGTTCAATTGCTCAGCATTACATAAGCTAGGTGTGGTGGCACATGTCTGTAATCCCAGCATTAAGGAGGGTAAGGCAGGAGGATTGCCATGAGCTCAAGGCCAGCCTTGGCTACGTAATGATTTCAGCACCAGACAAGACTACAGAGTGAGACCCTGTCTCAAAAAATAAATATATTTAAAACTTAAATAAAAATATAGATATTGACTATAAAAGTGAAATTGATGAAATCTTAACTTTTTTGTTCCAGTCATCACTTTCTATTGCATGAATAGATTTATGACAGACATTATGTTCTTCAACCAGCTAAGATAAGATATATGGAACTACAACTGCAATTTTTCAAAGCCTGATTCTCTCTGTCTCTGTCTCTGCCTCTTTCTCTCTCTTTTCTCTTTCTCTCTCCTCTCTGTAAGGGATGGACCTAGGACCTCAAGGCGTCAAACCCTCACAGCAATCCTCCCCTGCCACTAAACTACATTTACTTGTCTAATTGAAGTAGAAACTAAACAAAAAATTCAGCATGCCTACTAAAGTAATAAGGGAACTCTCTGTGGAGCACATGTACAGTTAACTTACTTTTTTATGGAAAAAGAAACCTTGTAGTTATTATATGTAGCTGAAACCAATGACCAAAGTCCTTTGAATAAAAACTAACCAGTAAATTTTAGCTTCTTGTAGAGTAAAATATTTGCCATGTGGCATTATTAAGCAGCCTTTATCACACATTTTAAAAAGTTTTTAAATTCACAGTTTTTAAAAGTTTTATCAACTCATGATTGAACATTTGAGTACACAAAGAGTGATTATGCATGGACTATTTTTGGTCCATGAAATGGTTCTTCCAATCTTTAGAGCAGATCTTTTGCCTGGGGTTGTCTTTAATAATATATTAGGCATTAAATGTATGAGCACAGCACCAGCACATTAGGCTTTCTGGGTGCCCTGAATTCCAGATTCTTTTGTACCTGCACTCAGTCCTTCTCAAAGATACTGAATTATTTAAATGCATATTTTGTCTTTTATTCTTCTGTAGGTGTACTTGCACACAAAATACATATTTTGTTACATTGTTAATTTTAATTGGTAATGTCTCAGACAATACCTTGGAATTCTCTTAATTCTAGACTTATAAGAGTTTTTAAAATTGTAATAAATCATTTTCAAAAGTTAAGTATGATGCAATCATAAGAGTCTTGTTGATAACACCATTGGTAAGTGTACATAGCATGAAAAATATATTAAATGGAATTATGAATCAGTTCAAATTCAAAAGGCATCATTTACAAGAAAGAATTTTTTCTTTTGAAATTATTCTCAATGCATAGATATGCTCTAAAATCTCAATTAGATGCATCAATTTAGGACCATGAATTCAGGAGCTGCTGAATCAATTGTGAGTAGGTCAATCACCGAGCCTCCATCAAGAAACTAATCAAAGTTGAAACATATTCCACGTACAGCTTCTTGTTTCCAACCACTTAAGACGTAACCGTAATATCTTCCTTTCAGTTCTGCCTCATGGAAGAGTGACAGAGAAACAGAGGGTCAGAAGAAAGAGGCTTTCTGATTGGAAAATTTGGTGGGTAGGTCCTAGGAACTCAATAGAGTGAGAATGAGGAATTTGTAATGATCCTCGAATAGTGATTTATATTGCAGATTAAGAATTACGATGGTGTATGAAAAATGTCAAAATTTGAAAAATTACAGAGATTTAAAAGCATAATGAAAAAAAAGAGTGCTTTCTCAAATTCTTCAACTTAACTCAAACCAAGATAAAGAACTTGTTATTAGTGTTTGGTGGACAGATCCTGAAGAAATTTGCCTGCTAAGACTTGCCCATATCCTTCTATTCCTAGGTTTGTATAACATGTTCTTGAGCGAGGATGAAAGTGCATTTTTGCTGAGGCAAGAGAACATGGCAAACGGAATAGACTATTATACCTTTCTTAGGTCATATTATGTCAAAAGCCATGAGATGTTATTCCTGGGGTTATTTAAAATCTATGAGATTATGCTTTCACATATGACAAACAAAAACTCTTTCATTTATCTTAATGGAGGAGACATCCCAGTTGCGGGGAGTCTGAACATTGCCACAGAGGAAGGATGTGGAGAAAGCATAGATGAGTCAGCAGCTAGCAATTACATAAACTTCTATTCCACAATTGTAATATAAATTTAGACAGAGAACCAAGGAAAGATGGACTTAGCTTGTTTTTTTCCACATTAAGCCTCCAAATGAGTAGTAGCCCAGTCCAAACTTAACTGCAGTTTTAGAAACGCCAAGTGTAGGAATCAAATAATTTGTGCCTGGATTTCTGACAAATGGAAAATGTCCACTAGTAAATACATACAAATTTAAGTTAATACATTTGTGAAAATTTTTACATGGCACACAACATGTATCTAAGAAGAAATAATTTCTGTGAATATTGACAGTAGTAATGCTGAGACCTAAGTGAATAATCCATGAATTAAAAGTTGTCTTTAAAGATTCTCATTAAAAAGTTATTTAATAGAGGAGGAATGTCATAGTGCTAAAAATCTTGAAGCCTTCATTTTGGGATCAATGTCTATCTCTCAGATGATTGTCTTGTGGTCCTGAGTGATTCATGAAACTACTAAATCTCAATTGTTTCATTCAAAAAGTAGATAATAGAACCAATGTCTAGCAGGAATGCTATGAAATTTTAATGAGTTAATGCCGTGTCATATGGATGTGTTAATTAAAAAAAGATTTTGGCTTTTCCAGTGTAATTGTACCATAGGGTTTGCTGTTTATGATACAATAATTAAACTTCAAAAGTAAAACAAATACCGTTGTCATTGAATTTGGAATCTTGTCATGAACAATACAGGTTGTGGAACAACAGAAATTGTGCATTTCCACAATAGAAATGCATCACTGCTTTTTCACATTCAAACAAAAACAAAAGCCAAAAGGCACACTCAAAGAGCATCCCAGATACATAGTCGATAGTTATGTGGACAGAAAAGAAAGTGAAATCATTCAGAACTTAGTTTTAGACAAAAAAAATTTTTGCTTACAAAGAAAACAAAGTTCCAATGGGCAGGGCTTGAGTTTGAGAAAGATGTGAAAGTACAGGAAAAATACTTCATAAAGGTATGTAAGCATGTCAAATAGCAATTAATATAATAAAACAATGCTAACGTTTTTAGAGAGCTATTTGAAACTGAAATCATACTAAGAAGGAACTATCATGTTCATTGAAGTCACAAAATGAAGATATGAAAATAATCTAAGTGCCCACTGATATCTGGATACCAAGAAACCATGAAAACATGTATGCAGGTACAAGCATGTGCATACACAACTGTTATTTGATCATAAACTAGAAGAAAAATCCTTGCATCTGCAACAACAAATAAAATATTCAGGGAAAGAAAGACAAACATTGATTAATCCCATTCTTAAGTGAAACACACACACACACACACACACACACACACACACACACCACATCATCTTGCATGACAAAAAATACAATGGTAGCTAACCGGAATAGAAGACAAAATGGAGTTATTAGCAAGAGAGTACCAATCTTTATTTATAAGATAAATAAATATGAAAAACCTTGAAACAGCGTAATGACTATGGTTAATAGCAGCATGCTCCATACTTGATATTTTCTAAGAAAAAATTAGCTATTCTCAACACACACACACACACACACACACACACACACACACACACACACTCAAGATACACCCTGGAAGGTGATAAATATCTTCGTTAGCTAGATTGTCGTAACAATTCACAAAACCTCACAATATAAACTTCAAATACATGCAGTATTCATCAAGCATACATCAAAAAAGCTGGAGGGAAGAAGAAAGAGATTGGATGACAAGGATTCAATCCCTTCCTAGATGAATATCGTAGAAAAGTCGGTCAGGGACTGTGCTTGCCTATTCCTTGTTATAGAATTATCACCTTCCTTACGGTGTCACTCAAGTAATATAAAACAAGTTTACCAATGCTTGAGAATTTTTGGTCTATATGTAATACATAAACAAAACAATGGCAGCTGGGGTGTAGCTCAGTGATTAGAGCACCTGTCTAGAAAGCGTGAGGTCCTGGGGCTCAATCTCACTGGTGTCACGTGGTATCTGCATAAAGCAGCTCATGCCTGAAATCCCAGCTCCCCACCTCTAGAAAAGCTGAGGCAGGAGAATTGCTGTGAGCTCTAGGACAGCCTGGAGTATAGAATAAGACCCTTTCTCAAAAAAAAAAAAAAAAAAAATCAAACAGATTGTACACAGTTTTGTCTAGTGTGCAGTGCTGGGTTTTGTGAAATGTATTTTGTTAGATTCTTAATCAACTTTTACAATTCGTCATTTTTCAAAATCAGCAGCAGCAGCGGGTGAAACATTGGTTAATTTTTTTGTGATTTCTTCCACAGGCATAAGCATTTCATTTGTCTTTACATTCCAAAATGCAGCCATGCATTTTAAATAGGAAAATCATTCTTGATTGAAATCCACATTATTTTTGGTCACCATTTCAAGTCACCTATTCGATAATTATATTCAATAAGCAAAATAATTGCAAAATCACGATTGTTTGAATTAAATTATTTTGCTTTTTCTTTTGAGTGCTGAGGCATTTTTAGCTTCTTATTTAAAACAGTTGTAAAACAATTGACATGAGAGGAAGACAAGCTTCCAATGAAAAGCATAAAATGTTTCATTGTGTATTATGGACTTTGCCTAGGGACAAAGGCAGATGCTAGCCAGGAAGTAGGACCAGAGCTTTAAAGAATCTTCAACATTTGAAAACATGTAAGCCCACTTTATATTGTTACTATAAATCATAAAATTATGGCTAACACATTTCAGTAAACATGACCTTTTTAAGATTTTGTAAATATCACTCTATTTTTCTCTGTTGTTCTAATTTAGAAAGATAAATGGGTGTGTGTCAGGTGTTAATTCAACTAGGTATCAAATTCTGCAGCCCAGATGTTCATTCCCCTTGAATAGTTAATGCTTTCCAATAATTCTACATATCCATTAATTAAAGAGTTCTTAAAGTCGCATTGTTTCCTCTACTTTTTCAAAATTTTGCAACGAGAGTTTTGAGAACTAAATTCGCCTATGCATTAAACATAATATGTTTAATTGGCTTAATCATTTCTGTCAAAATTTAGAACTGGCCAGGTTTTGTGGTGCAAATGTGCAATCCTCTCCAGGAAGATCTCAGGTTCAAGCTCAGACTGGGCAATTTGGGCATTGTTGAGCATTGTTATTAAATCTGATATTTACTTTCAGTAGCATATGCCTGTCTCACATGTATTCTATATAAACACTTGTAGCCAATTTTTGCATGTAAAACAGGAATGATGTATAATGTTTTAATTTTGTCTTAGATATAGATCCAAATATCTATCCTCTACCTGTCAGTATATATAAAGAAACTATGAATTTAGTAATTATTGATGCTATATATTCAAGTCAACAATGATTGGAAAGTATTTATAAGCGACTCTTCTGTAGAAAAGTATCTCAAAATATATTTTGCGATATTTGACATGAATGTATGATTGTCATTGAAGCGAGAAAAAAGAAACAAAAAATTTACATTAGATACAGCATTTTGCATTTGAGAAGCAGAAAGCCCATTCAAACGTGAGATATGACATTTCACAAAATCCCAAACAATGAGTTGGATGCTTTACCTTTCCAGGGATAAGTTCTTAACAATTGGGTTCATACAGAAATTATCGGTGCTGAAAATACACGTTGATAAAATGCACCAATACATTTTTTTAATTTAAAAGGAAATTGTTACTGTGGTTTCACATGGAATGCATGTATTTTTCTCTACTAATTTGTAAATTCAATCAACAAGTGTTATGGAAGGAGGTGTTTTTAGTGAGTTCCAGTGCATCTCAATGTACTCTTAATTTTCCAAATTTTGAAATTACTAAATATATTTTATATATAAAAATGATTGGTTCTTAAGAAACTTAATGAATGAATAGCTAACCATACCATAAAAACACTGAGAAGACATTTTCTATTTTGTTGATAACTATTTATTTGTCAATTATTTCACCGATAGTTTATTAGTAGCAACAGCATTAACTTATTTGTAACAATATTTCTTATTCTGTTATTCCTTGATATCACATATATTTTTAAATATGTATTAATTTCTTCCTCTCATACATATTCATAGAAAATAATTATTTACTCAAATATGCATGATTTTATATCTATATAAACATAAATGGCATATTATATATTCTCATTCATTTTTTGTATAAAGAAGTATATTTGTGTATGTATATATGTATTATATATTAGACACAATTTAGCAATTGTAATTTAAAAATTTATTTGAAACCATGATGGCTTTATTTACAATGATTATGAGAATTCTATAATAATTATTAGCAATAAAACATCTGTAGATGATGTGAGAATATCTATATGCTTCTTAGTCTCAGATAACGAAGATGCCTAACCAGGGCACAATGAGATTTTTAAAATTATTTCTTGGCTGTCAGAGTGAACTGAAATAGGAAAATAAATCCTGGGAATTGATTGGATAGAGATAACATGTCAAATGATAGAAGGAAAATAAATTGCCGTATTCATGGCATCGACACTGTTTCACCATACCTGTGCATTTTAATAACGTTTTTCTGTGCTGTGTTTTCCTTCTCAAATACAATACAGTGGATTTTCAATATGATATTGTTAAAATAACTGAAATGGAACCTTAGGAAAACACTTAGATGACTCAAACAATAATAATAAAATACGTATTCTTAGCTGATTGGAAAGGAAAAAAGAAGAAAGTTTACTTATACAACCTGAGAATCACTGACTTCCTAGCTTAATGTTTTTATCACATGACTGAATAGTTAATACAATGTTCATAGCAAATTTGTGTGGAAGTAGATTTTAAGAGCTGACAATATAGAGGTATCTACCATTTTGAAAATGTCCTTATTAAAAGTAACGCTTTAGTTATTAATATTTTCTAGCTATTACTTCTGCTTCAGAGATATTTATAGTCAAAATTGAGAATTAATATTGATGAGATTCGCAAGCCAGGCATGATGGCATATGCAGGTAATTCTAGTACTCTAGGAGAGTGAGGCTGGGATATTATGAATTCAAGCCTAATCTGGGTAACTTAGAAACTCGGATTTTAAAACAAACATTCCATTTGACCCAGCATTACCTTTTCTGTGTATCTTTCCAAAAGAGTTAAAAGCAACATGTAACAGAGATACATGAATACTCATGTTTATAGTAGTACAACTAACAATAGCTAAATTTGGGAAGATAGGGAGATATTCATCAGCAGACAGATGAATATAAATACTGTTGTGTATGTACATAATGGAGTGCGACTCTTCAACAAAGACAGATAGATCTGAGGCTTTTGTAGAGAAATGGATGCAACCCTAGACCATCATATTTAGTGATATGTGTCAAATACAGAAGGTTAAATATCACATGGCTTCTCCAATATGAGAAACCCAGAATATAGGCATTTGATGGAAACAAATGGGTTTGATAGTGGGAGTTAGGGGGAACGGGAAGGGTGTGAGAAAGCCAAAAAGGGGAGGAGAAGGAATTGTAATGTTGACGTTATATATACACGCACAAAATACTCAAGCACAATGTAACGATTGTGTATCACATATCTATTAGTAATAATAAGAAATATAATAAAAATCATCTAGCATTGGTCATGTGAAGATGTTGGATTTAATCCACGGTTCCAAAAATTTGTAAAATATCCAGAGACATATTATTAATTCGAAATATTTTAACATATAGTATCTGGACATAGAAACTGCATGGGTGCTTCTTTTCTTGACTTCTAAAACTCTGACATTCGTGTTTCTGGATGTTCTCACAGAACTAAGTAGGTGAAATTGATTTACTATTTTACTAGAAATTGGATTCCACTGCTAGGAACATAATCTCGATATATCTTATTTATAGAAATTCATATTAGGCTGACATTAGAAAAGCACTTTGAACTATTAAGAAACTCTTCTCCCAACTAAATTACTCCTGATTTTCTCTCTTGCTGTAATTTCTATTAGTGTAAAATCCTTTAGTATAAAACCCAGTAGCAGTTCATTGTTTTTCCTTCTTTTGCATTTGGTTTCTTGTACAAGTGGTACAATTTCCCACACTCTTTGTTTTAAAAGCAAATAGTCACAAAACCAGTGAATAGACACAAAGATTCCAGTTCTATTCAGATATTTGCTGAATCCATTACACAAGAGAATGAGGGAAAAGATCAAAGCACATGCAGGTTTCAACGAGCAGAAGAGACTTAGGATGAAAAGAGGACACTGAAAGACCATCTACAGGTATTTTATACCTGCAATATTTAGGGGGATCCACGGCCACATTTTCAGTGAATCCCAGATAAAGCACAGTACAGGTAATCAGTGTAGAGGACCATGAAGCTAGTGGCGGACAAACACACACACACCGTATCATGCTCCTTTATCGTGGTTGATTGCTAACGTTTCTTTTTATACACTTTCACATTCTGTTGGTTCTGTTCTATCTTTATAATTTTGTTTCATGGTATATGTACCTGAATGTGTGTCCTTTAATCATTTTGTGTGCACATTCTTAAGTAGATCATGAATGTATTCTCTCTGAAACACCTAAGAGAACCATGGACTCAGATAACAATGGATTGAAAGTAAGGAACCCTTCTGAGAAGCCATCCTTTCCTCTTATCTTTAAATATGAAAATATAAATCATTGAAAAAAATGAAGGCCAGGTAGGAGGAAAGAAACTGAGGTTGGAGATGACAGAAAATCATTAGAGAAATCAATATGCCTAAATGATGAAAGATCAAAGCCTCATACTTCTAAGAAATGCACAAATATCAAGTAAAATTCTTAAGTATTCAAGAAAAGCCGTATTTTTCTCTTCAGAAAGCAAAAATGGGATCAAGATATTAAACATGGTAAAAAAGAGAATTAAAATAAAATTTAGAGTTTGTAGAGAGTGTAAACAATAGAGTGCCAGGGAAGAAAGAAAATTGAAATCTAACATTCCATTTAAGAGTCTTGCTGACGACAATAACACATTATATAATTTGTTTTTACATGGGTGTTTGTGCACGTGTGTTTGTCCAATGTCCAGCCATATATAAAGAAAATGAGACAGCCACACTTAGCATTTTGAATATACATATAATCCTTTTTATCTAAAAAAATAAAGATGAACAGACTTATATTCGAAACCTAATTCCTGGTACTTACCCAAGAGAAATTGACAAATCCAAGAGGCGACTTGTCATATTAGTTTGGGTTACACAAAAGGCAGATCGAAATTATAAGAAAAAAGGAATCTATTTGGAAGGCTTACATGTCTGAGGACAGAGACAATCCAAGATGGTGGCCTGCACATTCAAGAGCTGGAGGGTCTGATCGTTGCTCAGCAGCAAGGTACTACACCCATCTGGGACACAGGGCAGCTGGCCACAATCTGCTGTGGATCTACGTTATTTGAATAACAGGGGTGGAGACCAGAGACTATAGATCCGTGACAGGTAGGCAGGCAGGCACAAACATTGAGACTAGAGTGAACCTGTGACCAAGATCTGTGGCATGTGTCAGGCAAGGAGGCAAGAGCTTTCCCAGAAGAAAAAGCTGTAACAATCTTTCTCCTTCCTTCCTTTTATGCAGTTTGAGCTCCCAGTTGGGCGTCCCACGTCCAAGGTAGGTGTTTTCTTCTCATTTGCTGGCCCACAAATCACTCACACACACCGACAAGCTCTACTTTGGGTGTGTTTCCTAATTGTCTCAAGTTGACATAATCTCTTCGACAGTCACACTCATGTATTCATGTTCTTAACACCTTACCTCTATAGCCCTAACAGGAGAAGGGCCCCTTCTCAGTTACTTGTTCGTTGCTGTGACTCAATACCCAACATCCACAAATTTAGGGGAGGAAAGGTTTATTTTAGCTCCCAGTTTCAGAAGGTCATAGTCCATTCAGGGGTGGCTGGCAGCAATCAAAGTACATGGCAGGGACAAAGGTGGAGGCAGCTTCTCAGGACATCACAAACAGGAAGGCATGTTGAGACTCGTTGAAACTAGTCTTTGTCCTAATCCTAGTCCAAGGAAGGCAGGAAGCAGCTTATCTGTCCCTCCAGGTCTCCTCCCAGTGATCAGCCTCTCCTGGATCCAGGTGTGGAAGGTGTGGTAAACCCCCACTACATGCCGTTAATGCAACTTACAGGCCATTAATTTAATTTACATGCCTGTAGTCCACCCATACAGACTGGGCCCCAATCTCCCAACAGTACATGCTTCCACAGACCATCCATAACATTTAAATACATGAGACTTTCGTGGGACATTCCAGATCCAAACCACAATAGACCCAAACCACCAAATTACACAAAAAATTACACAACTAGATGTGGTTCACTTATTTGTACTGAACATACTTATCTTTGTATATGTATAGTTTACTCAGAATATTGTAATTTTAATTTGGTATCTTTGTACACAACATTTAATTCTATGAGTGACATTTTAATTTATCTACAGATTCAGCTATACATTAGTATCAATTTTTGATTAGCAAAATGAATGTGAAATATTTCAGTGAGGTATATCATGTTGTATTTCTCCAGAGATAAAACTAATAAAATACACAGATAAATATAAATGAATAAAATACATAGATAAATTTAAACCCTTTATCAGAGGAGATTACTAGGAGAATTGCGTCCTGTGATTGTGTCCAGGTAACAATGTCCATAATAAGCCATTCATAGATTGGAGATTCTAATTTCAGTCCGAGTCAAAAAAACCTCAAAGATTTGGAGAGGCCAACAATGTAACTTTCATTGCTAAGCTGTGATTTCTGGTTTAAGTCCCAGGGTCCAAAGATCAAAGGGCCTGGTACTGTGATTCCTAAGGGCAGGACAGAGAGCTCATTTTATTCTTGGAGAAGAGAGTTTTCTTTTGTACTTGTATTTGATCACTGTCATTGAAGGCAGATCTTCACCACCTCACATGCATGGAAGAACACTGAAATTGTTCATTACCTTTCAAAGTATTCCTTAATCCAGTCAAAATGAAACTGAAACTTAACTTTCACAGGTATGCAGTGTTTTGAATCCTTCACTGAAATTAATTTTAAAAGAGATACAGTGATATAAGGTTGGAGAGAAGATGTGTATTCTACAGAACACATAGGCTAAAAGGATAAATGTCAAAATATTAGTTCTACTCACTGTTATTTCACTTCAAATGTTATGCATGTTTAAAAACCTTCATGATAAAGAATAAGAAAAAATAAAAGAAAAATACCACAAAAAGAAATGAAACTCATTAAATGCTCTGTGTTTCTATATTTATATCCACATGTATGTGCACATATATCAACATGGGAAAAAGATTAATGAAAGAAACAACAGACGACTTTCCTCATCAGAAATAAATTTCAAATAAGTACACAGAGACAAAGAAAAAAATAGAAAGAAATTGAGTAAGAGCCAGATTCTGTGGCACAGACTTGTAATTTTAGCACTTTGGGAGATTGAGGCTCAAGGGTAGCATGAGCAAACTCAGCCTTGGCAACTTAGTGAGACCAAGTCTATAAATCAAAAAGAAAAACAAACGAACAAGCAAAAACAATAGTCCTAGAACACCTCTGTTTGGAAGCCCTGGGTACCCACTCTAGAACTCCCATCAAAAAGAAGCTGGCCAGGTAATAGGCAAATGTAAATACAAAAAGTATAATACTGTCTTTTTGCATTTTAAATTTGAATCAGCATAAATTGAAGCTAATGATTAATATTGCACACAAAAAAACACACAAATAGAGTTAAAATTCTAGGTTATTGCTTCATAGCTTGTTACAAGTGTTGACAGAATACAGTTTGATGAATCATAGTTTATTTTGTATCCCCTACAACAGCTACAAATGCAGTAATAAAACATGTCTAAGAAGTATGTTGCCAGGGAATGCTTTCTTATGTATAAGTAGTCATGAGATATAAAATTTTAAAGTTTTTAAAGTTAAGGTGACAATTTTAAAATACTTAGGTATTAGAAATCAAATCACATAGTAAATGCAAATTTTCTTTAATGCCAAAAAGTAAAATTAATGTATAATGGATTGATAAATGATGATTTAAAAGGTGTTATAAATAGGTTATAAGGTTAAATTGTAACATGAAAGAAAATTGAAGTACATTTATGCATATGTTTATTAGTAATTATATAAAACCATAACTTTTATTTTAAAAGTAAATATAAGACTGTTTGAACAGAGAAATGATAACTTAGACTTATTCCTAACATTTAAATTAATGAGTTAACTTATATAAATATTTGTTATGATACTGCAATTCGATCCCGGGGTCTTTATGCCCTGGCTCCATGCTCAAGCCTCATCTTATTTATTTATTTATTTTTGAAAAAGGATCTTCCAAGGTGGTGCTAAAGAACTGGAACCTTCCTGCCTCATCTTTCCAGACTGTTTTGATTATAGTTGCGAACACCAAGCTCAGCTCAAATATGAAGATATGGTCGAAAATTAATAATTAGAAAGTTTAAGTTATTCAGAAAAGCACAACATAACTGACAGAGTAATAAACAAATATATAATAATGTAGGCGTATGTAACACATAATATAACCTCAGATTATAGCAAGCCAAAGTCCCATATATTCTATAAGAAATAGTTAAATTCAGAATGATAATGAAAGAATTAAATCTATTTCTTACACTAAGTATAAAGAAGACTTGATTGTGCATGAAACTGTGATAAAATTTTCATATCTAAAAGACAACACCAACAATTTATACATGCAATTTCTTTCTACAGGCCCAAAGACATAGGTCTAAAGGAAGAATTTTGAGAAATCAAACAAAATGCAGTGTCTTATCAGTATGAAGTTAAAATTGAAATTAATAAAATAAAATATAATTGGAAGTTATCAAATATGCAGGTATTAAAATATCACTCATGAACACATAGTAAAATGATATCAAAATTTTATAATCTTATGCAGCACTGTACCTAGAGGAAAGAATATAATGTATATATTTTATTTATGATATATATTAAAAAGAGAAAAAAATGATTTCAAGATGAAAGTTGAAAATGGAAGAAAAGCAGGTACCAAATTGTTTTTTTTATACTGAAAAAACAGAATTGTAAGAAAATTTATTATTTAAAAACAGGGGTTCAAACTTGAGTGCTAAGAGATATTAGTTGTAAACGAAGCACAAATGTTTCTATTGAATTTCTATAATCGTTTCAGCTGCAGTGACATTAATTTTCTTTTTATTATTTAGAGTTAGAATGCTCAAAAAAGCCTTCCACTCAAAGATGGCTCTGCCTTGGTTATTTTTTCATTGCTATGACTCAATACCCAACACCCACAAACTTAGGAAAGGAAAGGTTAATTTTAACTCACCGTCTCGAAGGTCACAGTCCATTCAGGGGTGGCCGGCAACGATGGAAGTACATGGCAGAGAGAGAGGCTGAGGCTGCTTCCCTGGACAAACAGGAAGAGAAGCTGAGGCTAGTTGAGACTAGTTCCAGGCCTCCAGGAAGGCAGGTGCAGCTTATATAGCCTTTCAGGTCTCTGCCCAGTAGCCACTCCCTCCTGCACCCAGGTGTGGCCACTATACACTGTTAATCCTAACTTAACTGCAATCCACCCCTCCAGACCAGACCCCAATCCACCAACATCTCACGGTTCCACTAAAATACATGAGACTTTTGGGGGACATTCCAGATCCTAACCACAACAGGCTCTTTCCTCCATTTTATTAATAAATGTATATGTAATACATGTTTAGATTGAACTTTAGTATCTTCTGGACATGTATATCACATCAGAGTTACAAATCCTTCCTCTCTCTCTCTTTCTTGACATTCCCACACCATCTTCTCTCCACCTAACTTACCCCACCCCCCAATTTAGTTCTATGAAATGACTGCATTCTGGGCTTCCTGGTTTAGATAAATCATTCGATATTGAACCTTCTGTATCTGACTCACTTCACTGGGTCTGATGGTGTCAAATTGCATCTATTCATCTACAAAAGCCTCAAAACTCTTTATAGACAAGTAGTACTCCATTGTGTACATATGTCTCAATTTAGTGTCCATTGGTCTGTCGATGGCCACGCTGTTGTCTTCCACACTTTAGCTATTGTAAGTTGTGCTGCTATCAACATGGATATATATGTATCTCTGCTATGTGATGCCTTTAACTCTTTTGGAAAGATACCCAGAAAAGGTATTGCTGGATCAAAGGAGATATGTATTTTTCAGCCTTTTGAAAAAAATTTCATAATGCCCTCTATAGCGTTTGTACCAGTTTAAAATCCCACCAGCAGTCTGTAAGAATTTTCTTTTCCTCACGGGGTCTCCAGCATTGATTGCTGTTCAAGTTGTTGATATATGCCCTTCTATCTGGTGTTAGATGTTATCTTAGTGATGCTTTGATTTTCATTTCTCTAATGACTAATGATGTTGAGGTCTTTTCATGTATAACCTGGACATTTGAACTTCTTTATCTGAAAAATGGTCTATTCATTTTGGTTACCCACTTTTTAATTGTGTCTTTGAATTTGAGGGGCCTAGTTTTTTTCAAGTCCATGTATATTCTAGCTATTAGCTTCCTATCTGATGTGTAGGTGGTAATAGTTTTTCCCCATTCTATCAGTTCTCTCTTTACTCTGTAGATAATTTCTTTTGCTCAGTGATGGATCTTCTGGAACCTGACCAATCATGGACTGGCCCCTTAATAAATTCATTTGAAAAGGCAGGTCCTCTTTTAAAAAAAGTATAACTCTCCCAGGCAGGTGGGTTGCTTTCCAACTGCCATGAACTCAGTACTCCTGTTCTGCCACATCCTTAAGCCATGGTGTTTTTTCCTTGTATCTTGCAGACTGTGAGCTGGATCTAACAAAAATTTTGAACAAAAGAAAATCTAAGTCCAAAATTTTTAAAGCCATGCAGTATAGCCTGAATTTTACATTAGATAAAAGTTGTTAAATGTCTGCATGTCCTTAGCTAGGACAAGACAATATATGTATTTCTAATCATACGTGGTGGCACATGTGAGAGAGCCCAGTATTCTAGGGACTGAGGTAACAGGATTGTCATCAGTCTGAGGCTAGCCTGGTGTCCATAGTGAGTTCAAGATTGCTTGGGAATATAGAGCTAGAGCAAGACCTTGCCAAGAATAAGCAGCTGACGTTATAGTTCATTTGCATAGTCCTCCACCCCTCCCCCATAATATTAGCTAAACATCATAAGTAGAAAGATATAGAAAATCTCTACATACTCACTTCCAGATAGACAACAGATGGGTTATGTTTGTTTGCTGCTTTTGATTTTTATCAATGAGAAAACACTGGCTTCCATTTAACAAAGCAATAAACATTTATTTCTAATTCTCTTCTGAACCTAGAATTTGCATTCTGCTTCATCAGTAAGGAAGTAGAAACACTCGTGTCTGAGCATGATCATGTTTAAAAAGCCAAATTTTCTGATTTTTTAATAGGCTTCACTCGATGGTTTATAAATCTAATGCATTGTGAAGAGTTCACTGAGGAAAATTATGTTGCTTAATACTATCAACCTGTATGAAGGGTTCATTAACAGAGGTATTTTGTAAATCAACTATGTATGCTATGTTTTACATAATCATATAAATTATTATTTAATCTACTCACTCTATGCCATGAATTATATGTGGGGTAACTCAGCACTTCATGTCAAGATTTAAATTATAAGGGTATGTTGCAGCTGTCTTATGGTAATATCAAATAAACACAAGTTATGAAGCACATTTGGAACTCCAATATATGTCAAATAAATCTTTATCTTAAGGCAAAAACTAAAGCTCATTTCACAAGCCAAAAAAAGAAACATGCACTTGAACCCAGAGATTATTTTAGAAATACACTGATTCTATGTTCAGATAATTTGATTAGATGTTAATACCAATTTGGGGATATGAAAAAATGAAAGTAGTTTTTAACTCTCAAGCTTTAGTATAAGCATATAAGGAGCACATGAGCTTAAAGTTATGTCCTTAATGTTAAATATATATTTATGTTGTATGCTTACATTATATGTGTAATGTGTGCACACACTTTATGTGCATTTATACATACATAAATTTACTATATATATATATATATATATATATATATATATATATATATATATATATATATATATTTGCCTTTCGGTCTCATGAAAAGATCATGAGAAAAAGCAACATTAATGAACCAGGCAGCATAAAAGGCAATAAAATAGCAGCACAGATCAACCAACAATAGCTGAAAAGTGGAAGACACCAAAATACCCATCAACAGACCAATGGATACACAAATTGTGGTATTTATACACAATGGAATGGAATACTATGCATCTATAAAGTCAGATAGGTTGGAAGCTTTTGTAGGCAAATGGAGGCAACTTGAGACCATCCTGCTTGGTGAAGTGAGCCAGAAGCAGAAGGTGAAACATCGAATGGTCTCCCTGATAGGAGAAACGCAGATCACAGTTATCTCCTGGAACTTAAAGTGGAAAATAGTGGGAACAGGGCTGGCTGGGAGGAAGAGAGTTGAAAGGAGAGAGAGGAAGGTTTTGTAACCTTGCCAAGATGTGTATGTGCACAAAACGCTCAAGATCAATGTAAATTTAAATTTTGCACTTCCATGTATCAATAAAATGAAGTGAAAAAAACAATGGAAAAAAATAGAAATTGAATAAAGTTACACTTGATCCTTGCTAGCCCTAAAGGTGAGCTTGGACGTATTTTTAAGAAGATGAAGATTCATGTAAATGTTTTTTAAAAGAGTAGGATACTTTTTTAATAAAATTCTTGCTTTTGTGAGATTACCTCTTAAAAGTTTCACAGAGCATTTAGTTAACAGATATTTTAGGACAAAAGGCAAAATCCATAATTACTTGACCTGAGGTAGCTGCAGAGAAAATGAGAAAAGAGAAGTCATTTGAAAAGACTTAGGAATCATAAGCAAATGGAAGTTCTGAAGAATTAAGATAGAAAGTGTGGAGAGAGGAAAGACCAGACAAGGGGCCTTGGTTTTGTGTTAATAGAAATATTTTAACTCAGCAATGACAAGAGTAGAGTTTTATGCTTTCTTTGTGCCTTCCTTCTAAAACTGAGCCATCAGTAAATAATAAAAAAATCAAGTTTGTGTTGGGATAAATTGTACCTCTGGTTCCGCAAAGACAGTGGAAAGAGACCCAATGTAACGCACATATATGAAAACTTTCTGCAAATAATTATATATCCACATGAGAAATTTCTTATTTATTTTATCTTTATTTAAATTTTATACAGTTAATGTTTCACTATAAAATTCAAGAGTATAATGTTTAGGATATATTTGAACAATTTAAAATTCTGTTTGTTTTTAATTTTCTAGGTTAACAGCTCCAGAAAAATTTAGATAAATAAGTACATTTTAACATTTCTTCTATTTTTCAATAAATGAAGATAGTAAAAAATAAAGAATATTTCACAATCCATTGTATGTTATGTACAGTTGTGAGGGGATAGGAATATAAGATATAATATAAATACACATATGTTATTAATGTTTATTATTGCATAATTTACAAAACTAATGAATTTCATTTTTATAGTGTGAATAGTTTCATGGATGGCAATATTGGTAGGTCTCTGAATATTATGAGATTTAATAGTTTACCATTAATATACAGATGGGTGACTAAAATTACAAAAAACCCTGAATGGTTGTACATAGATTTGTGAGTACGCCACAGAAACTATATGCTAAGCTATCTCACCGTTTTTCACTTGGAAACCTAACTTATACGAACAAATTTGAAAAAAAGTTTAAGTTCTGACAACGAGCAATTAACTTACTTTTTGAAAGCACACAATTTAGAGGTATTGTGTTGGGTTTCATTTTTACGTCATTTGTGTACTTAATAGTCAAAAGGTCCAAGTCTTAATTTAACCAGTTGGGCAGCTTTCCATAAGGTCTTTTCCTCCATTGCCTTGAACTTAACGAAGCCTCGTGATGACTTCCCAGGAATTAATGGAGATTTACAAATAAGTTGAAAGATTTGTATTTGTTAGAATTCATATGGAATTTTGAGGTTGGAGGAAAAGCCCCGTGTTTTAACCACTTACTTACCTAGCAAGTTCAAGGCCCTGACTTTGATTACCGAGCACCGCATAAACTGGGTGTGATGGCATACACCTGTAATCCTAGCACTCAAGAGGCTGAGACAGGAGTGTTGCTGTGACTTTGAGGCCAGTCTGGGTACAGATTGAGCTCAGAATCAGCATGGACTACAGAATGAGACCCTATTTCAAAAAAAAAAAAAAAACAATCATATAGAATTTCAATGGCAGTATAATTGTTATGTGAAAGAATTGAACACAAACATTAACCTATTTTTTTCTGTCAGCGTTATTTTCAATTTCAAAGGGGTACATATATATTGATAGAGACATCAATGTAGCTATAATTATAGGTACAGATGTGCAAATTTCTCACTATTTCTTTTATTGATACTTAATATCCTTGACTTTATTTTTCAAAGTGAAAGTTTCTATGTTCACTCATAAAAGTATTTTAACAGAAAGAACTGTGAAAGTTATAACAATTTACTTAATTTAGAATGTTATGAAAAACTTAAATAGAGACATTGAATTTCTTTTTTATAAATCAATAGAGTCATTTTGAATCTAGCCCCTTTTCAAAAATACACACAAACTCAAAAGCACACATTTCTGCCAGCACAAACACTGAAACATACAAACATCTCTTACTGTGTTAAATAAGTGAATTTTTTTCCTGAGATTTCAATAAATTACTTTTTCTAAATCGATGGTTGTGACTTCACATTTTTTTTCAATTACACAATGCTTTCTCTTCAAACTACATTTACAATGAGTGCAAAGAGCAAACTTTCTTAATTTCTTAAACTCAGCTGTAAGTTTAGCTTTTCCTTTTCCATTTCCATGATATTCTTCATTCCCTGAAGAATTGCCTTACACCAAATTTATCTAACGTAATTTGTCTTTGTACAACAGTGCTAAACACCTAATAAAGGAGAAATACAAAAAGAACAATAAGTACCTCTAAGCGTATTGTACTTCTGAGGCCATGGGATTAATTTGGTGAGAAAATTTAGGATTGTAATATGGCAACATAAAACTTTATTGCACTTAGAAAAACTGTTCTTCTAGAGGAATTGGTCTGTACATCTAAGAACTAGTTGGGGTACGTAGCGGATGTTTAAAAGTAGAAGAGACCAGCTAACAGCAAGTTGAGAATCTTTGCTTCATTGATATTCTGTATCATTTGAAAGACTCCATTGGAAAGTCTACAAGTTGGTTTTCCGTATCCTACTTCCCAAAGGAACTAAATCTATAGGGTAAAGACAACTTGGTAGATGGATGAGAAATTCTCATGCTCTTTAAGAGACTTAAGAAGGCCTAACTTTTCTAAAACCACTTAATAATCACATATAGTCTTTGGAGATGGCACAGAGAGAGAATTATCGTGGATTTGGTGGCCTGATTAAAATTTATTGTATAAAAATCAATTAGCCTCATTGATTTAAACAATTCCATCCTTAACATTGATTTAATCAAATCCCGCTACTTAATTCTACTAGATCTCTTCGAAGAACAAGTTGCATGAATTTATATAATGATGGTTTAAAAACAGTGCAGTAACATTATGTATACCTGGCTTTTGTCCATGTAAATGTGTTTATGTACTATTATTTGCTTCAGCAGTAATTATTACTGCCTAAGTACTAAAGTAAGAAAGCTGAACTGTGAGGAATGGACAGGGGCAGGAGGCCAGATAAAGGGTAGAACCAGGTGACTTTATGACATGTTCAGAGATGATGCTGGTGGGATAATATTTGACATGATATCCAAGAAGTGTTTGCTCATCAGCCTAGATATCGTATTTCATGTCATGTGCAGTAAGAACGTCTATAAACTGAGCCACATTCTAGCACTCAAGCTTCTTTTTGACAGAAGATGTGTCAGACAATTGAAACCTAAAGGGGAAGAGCTTTGCTTAGCTCATAGTTTCGGAGGTTTTGACCCAGGGCTGGCAGACTCCAAGGCAGAAACATTGAGGAAGGGTGTATTAAGCAAAGTTACTCACTTCCTCAAGACTGCCAGGAAGTAGAGCACAGCGGACAGAAGCCAATGACAAATAAACCCTCCAAAGTTAGGTCCTCGACCAGCTTCCGCCAAATGGATGCAGCATTTTAAGTGTGTATTGATGAATACAGTACCTTCCTCCTCCGACCTTTCCAGACATCGCTTCCTCCACTTACTTTAACAAGTGAGTTTAAGAAGCACACATCCCAAAAGTGAAAATGGATCTTTGGATCTTTCATGAACTAGAAAAAAGAACTGAAAATGGTTTATTCCTATTTATTTGACAATGTGTATTTACTTATTTTTGGTAGTATATGGACTCAACATGAAAAAGAGTTTAGTTTTAATAATGAATTTCAACTAAGTATTTACTATCTTACAATTGTTATGGTTATTTTTATTCATTTGGATGAGGCTAGCTAGCACGTGGAGCACAGTCTGTCTCCATGGAGTGAATTGAGCTGATGGAACTTGATGAAATTAAACCTATGAATTTGCATCATTAGGCACATATCCGAGCTAAATGAGCTTGTATATTTATTGAGTATTATTGACCTGTAGACTAACATTTAAAGTAACAAAGATATACTCAACTTCATGATTTAATTACAATATATTTTAACGCAAAATAAATAATGTTAAGTCCATTATACATTTGTGTTTATGTGATTTTCTCATTTAAAGCACTTAGAAAACCTGCACAAGATGAACTATAGATTTGAAATGTTTGTCTTTCATTATTTTTAATAAACTTGAGGCTCATATTAAATATCAGTCAGTAGTGATTACAGCCAAAGCAGCTTAACATTTTTTTTTTAACATCAATACACTCGAGTACTATTGAGCCACAAAATTCTACAGGTTCATTGATATTTGATCTTCACATTAGTTAACTGATGAGTCGCATAATTAACACATAATATGATAAAGTTATTCTTACATAGTAAAACCTTAACTGAATCTATATAGCGATACATATTTATGTTATATTGATTAAACTGAACAGTAGTATTCATGAACTGACTGAACCCATAATATAAAAATAGCTTCTGGCAATGTGTCAGAGTCTTTAACTATAAACTATACTCCATACAATGTTGTTAATTTTCATATTTAACCCAAAACCTTGGAAGGTGAGGCATTGTCAAATCCTCATCCAGACATTGAATGTCGAAATCAACATTTACCTGTAAACTGCTTCATATAATAGAATTATACATTTGCCTTAGGACTCAAAGGGCTGAGGTAGGAGGATTGCCATGAATTCTAGTATTGTCACAGAGCGAGATTATGTCACAAAAATATACATTTGCAAAATATATATAATTGATTCGCGAATATAGAAAAGGACTTTAAACTCAATAGTTACAAAACATTATTGACATTTGAGCTAGTTAATAATCTTCTCGTGTGGGGTATATTAGGAGAAGTAGCGGTATCTTCCCTACACTTATAGTAAGCCAATTACTTATCACAGTTCTGCTGTGATAAGTAAAGATATCTCCAGATCTTGCTAAATATCCTCTCAGTGCACCCATCGTCCCTAATAAAGGTGAGACCATGTCTAAAATAACCCCAAATGTAACTTATAATAGTTAAAACCAACAGACCTTCTTTTGTTCATTTGAGAGTAGGGTGTTGCTTCGGTGGTTCAGCAGTCTGTAGGCTTTACAGTCCCTGAATCTCCATAGTTTCTCACTCTTATAAGAAGACCATCTGCACATCAAAGACCAAATCTACATTTGAATGGGAAATAAAGAATGTGACATGAGGAATATTGCCCTGTTCCTTTCACTTTCTATCAGGAACTCCACTATTTCTCTTTCGTTCATCACCAGTCCACTTCCATTAATTTCTCCTGGGAGGAAACTATCCCACAATTATTTCTATTTGTGAGGGAAACAGTACTTTCCCACAGCTGTAGCTTCATGGGTTAGAAAGAAGAAACACTTGTGGAGTATATCGTGCATGTCAGCAGGAAAACACCAGCCTTGGTGTCTGAAAGTCTAAAGATAAAAAAAAAATTAAAACTCCAGAAACAATGGATTGTTGTACAAACAAAAATGTGTTATTATTTTCTATCATTCCTTACTTAATTTTTAGTACTATTGTATTATTTAATTTTAGAATTTTTTCATAGATTTTTATCTGTTGCTTGTAGAAAACGCGCTTCTTTCAAATTACAGTTTTATGGTGTTTTTTTCCTAATTTACATAATACTTTTGTTTTCTTAACAGCTACATAAATGATACATGTTTAAATATCTAGATTTAATTTAACAAAAGAGTGGATGGATATCATGTGAACCTGGACTTACATATTTTAAAGCCTCGTATAACCTTAGTGATGATATTTCTCCTCACCTTGGTGCAATTCTTCAATATATCCACCTTGACGAAACGAGATCTTCTGACTGATGCTTCTTCACCACTGTATGGTCCTATTCCTTTTACTTCCCAGAAACTAATCTTTCTGGTAACTATGGATGCTCTTGAAATATATCAGAAGTATCACAATATCCAGTTTTGTGCTGTGGCTCATCACACAGCTGAGTAGAAAGAGTCTTGGCCAGGAATGTTTCTGGTCCTCTCAGAACATTGTTTTTGTATGGTAATGACTCAGAAGAAAAAGGGTGAGAGTCTGTTTGTATAGTCTGGGGCAGAGAGATCTAGAACGGTGTGAAAACAGACTAGAAAAGCACCTGCCATTGAAATGTCTAACATAAAAAATCATGGGTGATAGAATTCCATCCTTTCCTTCTGCTCAGAAATAACAGACAGACAACACATACAAGACATCACCCGAAATCGTATTCAGCATCAGTGAGAGAGCGAAAGTATTAGTGGTAGTTCCAAGTCCATTCTTACTGAATAAAATGTAAATAATTTGATCTTTTTGATAGTATTTTTAATGATAAATGGCAGATAGTTTAGCTTTATTATCTGTTTTATCTGTGGCTTGCTACTGATAATGAGACAGAGTGGAGTATCTTGGAGTGACTGTAATATCACCTGGTTTTGAAATAACTATTCCTCCAGAAACTATCAGCATTGGCCAGGGATTCGTGCTTCCATTGTAAGAATGAATCTTGTCTTCACGGACAAGGCTGTCCCCTTTCGGAAGAGTTTCAGAGCCACGATAACACCGGTTCCTTCTGAATTCTGCAGCTCTAGCCTGTTTTACAGCCTACCAAAACTCTACCAAGTGGTCAGTTCTTCCAGGACTCCTCCAACATTTTTTGTTTCTTCCAAATTTCTCAAAGACATGGGGTGCTTGTGATTGTGTGTACACATGTGTGCATGTATGCAAGTGTATGCTTGTGTGGGTGTCTTCTCCTTGACATAGAATGTTCTCTAGAATGGAATAGGCAAAGAACTGCCTTATGATATTCTCTTTCAAGGCCTCATTCTTTGAGTTATTTTTGTTAGAAACAGGACACACCCACCTTTTAAATAATTCATTATTTGCACACTTATTTGTAGGAGATATTTGTCACACATCAAATTACACCTTCTAATAAAATTCTTTCCCAAAGTAATCTACAAATAATTACTGTATTTGGCTCAGTAAGTAACCAAACTAAAGGGCCTTAGTTACAGTGTTACTTAAAGTCTTAATCTCTACCAGCACAAAACCAAACACCTTTGCTTATTTTTCTCAATATTATTTTAGCTACTTTTGAACTATGTATTTTTTTCAAATCAAATGGTATGTTATTTTTATCATAATGTATTTTAGTTATAGATGAATCTGGGTTGACATAGACACTGCATGTCTCATTAACACAATATATATTTTCATTTTTTATACTTTCATTTTGTGTCTTCAATGAGGCTTGATGACTTTGTTAAGGTTCACTTTGGAATATTCTTAGTGATTTTAAGTATTTGTTATTGAAATAGGATTTAAAGTGAATCTCGGTTTGTTTATTATTGATATACAAAGGTCCAATACTATTATGGAAAATATGAGCTGAAAGACCTTGCAAAATTTTTCTGTATTATAATTTAACATTAGATGATAGTGGCCTTTGTATATGCACAGAAACAATATCTGTCATTAAAGTAACTTATTGGCCTCTTCTATGCACATCCCATTCTCTTTTTTGTTATACGCTTCCATTTTCTTCAATAAAGAAAAGCATTAGCCATTAATTTTTCATGCTGAGAGGATATATAGGAGTCACAGAAAAAAAGAAATAAAATATTTTTCTTAGTAAGAATATGCTGAAAATAAATCTCTACTTCATCTATCTATCTATCTATCTATCTATCTATTTATCTCTCTACCTATCCATGCTTTGTTTTGGGACAGAGTCTCACTCTTAAGTCCAGACTGACTTGGTAGATCTCAAACTCACAGCAATATCTTGGTCTCAGCCTACTAAATGCTGAATTACAGTTATGACCCACTATATTCAGATTAAGGGTTACTAGGGGATGGAACCAAGACCCTTGTGCTCTCTAGACGAGTGCTGTCATAACTGACCTACTTCTCTAGTACCTCCATACCCCTCTAGTAACTCCACATTTTTTGGCATGTCTCATTAGGCTGGTCTTGTACCCACAATGTAGCCCAGGTTGGTCTCGGGTTCACAGCAATCCTCCTCTCACTGCCTCTAGAATGTTGCAATTATAAACAGGTTCCACTACATCAGGCTTAATATGGGGACTGGGGAATTGAATTCAGGGCCTTACACTTACTAGGTAAATGCTCTAACTGCTTTATTATCCCTTCAATTCCAATATTTTTTTAAAATATAGCTGCATCTAGATCTTCAACTCAACTTTAATATTCTGTGTCACACAATAAATGTGTTGGTAAATTTTTATCGTTGCTTGACTCTCTTTCTCAATAGTCTCTGTCTGTTCCAATCTGAGCTAATTTGTTCTATGTAACCCAATCCTACCTACTCTTAAAGATTTTGCTTCCTCATATGGATAGGTTTTATTTTTTTTTGAAGTTTTTCAGCAACTATTTGCTGGATAATTCTATTGGTAATTATGAATGATATTAGAACAATTCTGCTGTTCTAATGATGTTACCTATAGTTTATAATTCAAATGTTTTGCCTTGATATGTGGCTTCTGAAGCTGTATTTAATTAAAGTAAAATTTTTATTTGGTATTGGGGATTGTTCCCAGGTATTCCAAGTGTTCCACCAGGAAGATAAGCTTATATCCTTGCATTCAAAATGTATTTTCAATACCTTGATGTAAGAAATTTTTCTTTGGACAAGTTCCACATATCAAAGACAGAGACATCCACAACAAACCTGTTTCACAGAGGTAGAAACTTCTGCTTTGCCTCTTACAAATGTTTGTAGGTTTCTTTCTAAATGGTAGAACTTTGAGTGAATGCTTCTCTTATGAGAGAGAAAATTTTCCATTATTTTGTTGCATAAAGCAAGTAATTCCCAGCACTATGGACCCTGAGGCCAAGAGATTGCTGTGAGTTCATGGGTAATCCGGGTTACACGTTTAGCAAGGGACCAGGCAGAACTAGAGCAGCAAGACTGTTAAAAAAGAACAAAACAAAACAAAACTGAGTGATAATTTCTATAAAATATAAATAGAATTGTTTTATTGTTTTTTTTAAGAAAGAAAAACTATATACCTCATAGTTTCAGAAGGTCTCACACAGTTCATTCATAAGCTTCCCGCAACAGTGGAAGCTTATGACAAAGGCTGGAGAGCTGCTCACCTCATTGTTGACAGGACCCAAGGGAAGCCAAAGTGAGACCTAGAGACTCAAGCCAGGCCTGAGCTTTCCCAGGAAGAAAGTATAACAGTGTTTTTTTCTTTCCTCCTTTATTCAGTTCAAGTTGTCTGTTAGGCATGCGCACTAAGAATGAGCACCATTCCCTCACTTCCTGGCCCAAGAGTCAACAACACACGTCTGAAAGGTCTTCCCTGGATATTTCCCAGTTTCAGCCAGTTGGCACAATCCCTGCAAGCCAAATCCCAATCGTCCTCCCCTCCAGCCAGGCCCTAGCTTCCAACAGCACAGGGTTCCACAGCCCAGTACACCCAAATACATATGCGGCTTTTGAGGGACACTCCAGATCCAGACCACAGCAACACCAAAATGACTCAACATCTAGATTGCACTTGGATTTGGTATTTTCAGGTTTAGTGTGCTGGGACTAGTTTTCCGTTTGCTGCTCCATTCCCTCTTTTAGAATTATAGAAAGAAAAGATAAGCAACTTATCCAAAGTCGTGAAAGCATTATATAAGAATCAAATATTCTGAGACAGAAGGAAGTATTTTTTGCACATATACTGCAGGAGTTTCTCTTTTTTTTTTTTAATTCAACAGTTAGTGATTTTTGTTGGGAATGTTTATAGCTTATCTCTAAAACGATAAGCTTTTTGCTGCCACAGATGTTAGTGTAAGCTCTTGATGACAGAGTAAACAAATAAAAAGGAGACATTGAGCATCTAAATGTATTTATAGGGGACATCACATCGACACGGTATTAGTGTTTAAGCGGATGGGGTAAGCTAATGTTACTTTTACTTCCATCAAAGAGACGGCTTGTGAAGGGAGAATTTCAGCATATTTTAGTAGGAATTTTCAGGAATGCGGATCACATACTGTTGGAGGCATAAAATATTTTGCTTATTAAAAAGCATACTGACCTTGAAATTGATTGACACATTAATGTACAAATACACAAATTTAAAAAGTAAAGTAAAGACTTTTCCCAAAGGAAAAGGTTTACTGCATGTCCTCCCACTTGGTCCAGTTTCCTTCTCTGTCAAGTGCTTTCTGTTGGAATTTTATACAAATATTATTCTCTCCATTTGTGGCTTGATTTTATCGTATGTCATTGAAATCTGTGTCTTGTTAATATAACAAGGAAAAATTAGACAAAGATAGAGATAGAAAAAGAAAAAAAGATCCACATCTTTGACTGAAAAGTTCACACCCTTTCCATCTTGTTTCATATGTTCATATGTAGTCCTCCATGCATAGTTATTAACGGTAGGGGTGGATTTGGAAGTGATTATGCCATAAGACTGATTACTGCTCCTCAAGAAAAGAACCCAGATAATGTTCTTGTCTTTCCTACCACTTGAGGAAATAATATAACTGCAGGGAACCAGAAAACGGAGTTCCTCACCAACTCCCAGCTTGAAGACACCTTGATGTCGGAATTCTCAGGCTCCTGAAATGTGAGAAATGAGTGTTAGCTGTAGAATACACCAAGTTTATAGATGTTTGTTATGGTAGCCTGAATAGACTGAGACACCACATGAAGAGTATATTTTTGGCCCAGATTTTGATGCCTGTAATCCACACATTTTAATTATTTCCAAAAGCACAATATGTAGCAGGAGAAGAAATTAACAGGCTAAATGAGAATCTCCAGAACATAAAAAAATACAGTGTAGCAAATAAAGAAAGTCAACAAAGATATAGAATATGGAAATAAGGAAGACTTAGGCCAAGAGAAAAATGTTTTGCAGAAAATTGTGAACAACAGGTCAAAACTACATGTGAGATATTTCCAAACGTATTTCTTATTATTAAATGTGAAATAATTGGGTGTGGCTACATGTTTAGTGGATTCTCTCGTCTCTGTGGCAACATATTAAATATTTTCTATTTTATAGGAGCTGTGGTGTTTTACATTGTTGCCATTAATTAATTGAACTTAACTGCCTGAGTTTGTGTCAAGGCCGTACAATGCCCATAAACATGGAGGACTTCATTCTTCTTTAAAGTCCAATGGCTCGTTCACCTTGACTACATAAACATGTGCATATGTGTGTGTGTGTGTGTGTGCATATATATATATATATATATATATATATATATATATGTATGTATATATAGTAGACATTCATGTACACACATATATATATGCATATATATGTGATAAGAACAATTTAGAAAGTGCCTCTAAATGGTTAATTTTCACTAACATTGAAACTTAAATAAGAGTGCATTCAATTACAAATAAGTAGATTCTGAATAAGTACATTTTTTTCACCCTAATTGGCATTAGAATGTTCAGTTATGTTTTATAGAATAAAGCTTAAGAAGTTCATAGGGCAAATTATAAACTCTTAGATAGGAATTACATTCAAATGATCACTCTCGAAAAAGCGGTCAAGACTTTCTCATTTATTTATGCTCTAGTTGTTAAGCCAAATCTTTTTTAAAAAATTTTCTTCTGCTGACTTTCTGTTTCTTATTCCGCCCCTGCTCCACCTGTTTTTTTTTTTCCTCTCCAACCTCATTTCTTTCCTTGCATAAGTAAAGCCTTATGATACTCAAGAATAACTTGAAGTTTATCTGTAAGTCAAGCCAGAAGGAAAGAAAAATAAATGTGTGCCTGATTCTTAACAGAGGCTGATTTAAGTATATGGGCTTGAGCAGGGTGAATAGCTCTGAAGAGATGTGGTAGCACGTGCCTATAATCCTGGTGCCCAGGAGGCTGAAGCAGGAGAATTGCTGTGAGTTTGAGGCCAGCCTTGTCTACATAGCAAATTGAAGACCAGTTTGGACTACAGAGTAATCTCTCAAAAAAGATCAGCATGTTTATCTTATCTTATTTTTGTTGTTTTAATTTGATTTTTTTGGCTTACAGTTAGAAATTTTCACTTCCTTAATCTTTTATGTTGTTGGCATATATCATATGCAAAGCAGTAGCCACAGTTTTGAGACGCCAATTTTCCTTTAATATTAAAATTTTAAGGACAAAAATAACAAGTCCAAAACTTGCCGGTTAAAAAAGAAATGAATGAGGTCATTATCTGGGCAATTTAGAATAGGGTTAGGATAATTTTTATAAATTTGTAAGTACTTTTTATTATTAAATGTAAGAAAAACTGCCACCTCAACTTCATTTCTCCTCTCTCTCTCTCTCTCTCTCTCTCTCTCTCTCTCTCTCTCTCTTTCTTTTTAGAATTCCACCAATGAAAGGAATTCTTTCTGACCTTCTAGACTTTCATACTTAGGATTCCAAATCTGACAATCAATGTGAGTAGTGTGATTTGGAAAAAAAAAATAATTATTTTCTAATTTTTAAAAAGAATTAACCTACACTGCATTTATTTGAACATTAGCAGGACATCTTTCTATTATAGGTGAGAGAATAATACCTGTCCTCAGCTCTAAAAAGTGAAGAGATTTTTACCTTTCTTCTTGGCAAGCAATCAATGTAATAAGGCCTTTATAAACCCCACCTTTCATAGGAAGCTATCTTAAATTTTAAAACTTGTATCAGCAAGATTTCCAAATAGCTTTTCCTACAATTTGAAAAAAATATATAAACTTTATCTTAAATAATAAAATGTCTACCTTTGGCATCAATGTCTGTAGCCTTTTCTTCAGAACTGAGTTATCTTTTGGTCTCCCTTGAATGTCAGTTAATATAGTTCGCAGAAACAGCTTTAGATAGTACCTGTTTACGGCAGACATGCTCAGCATTGCAGATATGGACTGGGCATGGTCTTCTAACGATCCCGACCTACCAAGCTCCCATCGCCTTCTTTGGTCATATGCAGTGCTTTCATGTGACAACATCTCTCACTTTTAAACGTTGATTTGGGCTTTTATACCTTCTACATTGGCAAAATGAGCAATCCTTCACTAATTTTTTTCTTTGACACTAGATTATAAAATACTAATTGTGTGCCTTGGCGGGAGCAGCTGGATGTACTGACATGTGCACACAATCTGTTATGACATTCCTGTTTTGTTTGCTCCAAGGAGACATCTACCGGTGAGGTTGCTGAATCACATAAAAATATGATATATTTTGGAGAGATATCTACACTCTTTTCCATAACAAGAATATTCTAATTTACAATCCTAGAAAAGTGTAGATCAAATTGTTCTTTCTTGATATTTTCACTATTGTTATTTTATCTTTTAATAATAGCTGTTGTCTCTAGGGACTGATTTTATCTAATCATGCTTTTCAGTTACATTTTTCTGATGATAAATGTGTACTGAATTTTTTCCCCCAAATATCAATGTAACCTTACTCAATGACCTTTGCTGGTGCTAGCAGGCATTGTACACAAAATTACATATCCAATCCTTTTATTTAGAACTATATTTTGAGACAGGCTCTCCATGAGTTGACTACGTTGGTCTTAAATTTGTGATCTTCCCATCTCAAACTTCCAAGTTGTTGAATGGGGCACTTGTGTGTCATAAGATCCTTTATATCTATTTATTCAAATTATTATTAAATAAATAATAAAATTATTATTATTATTTTGTTGTTGAGTTGTTTGAAACACTTATATATTCTGGACATAACTACCCTATCAAATAGCTTTGTTAGGATTCTTTGTTTTAATGACCATTTGAATTTCCATTTGTTGCATACAATTTTTTTCTGACGGATACTTTATAATAATGAAGTTTTATGTTTTTAGCAAACATTTTCCACTTATTGCAGGCCTGTTCTTGTTGCTAATTTTATGTCAACTGGGCTATGGAGCCTAGGTGTTTATTTTAACCCCAGTATAGGTGCAGCTAAGAAGGACTGTTTACAGGATGCAATATTAAATATATAGATTCTCAATAAAGTAGAATACACACACACACACACACACACACACACACACACACACACACATCATGTGAGTTGGTCTCATCCAATAAGTTCAAGGACTTCAGAGAGAAAAAGCAAAACAGCAACAAAACTGTGGTCTCCTAGAGTAAATTATTGCATTCTGGCTGCCAGCCTTCCTTTTTTTTTAAATTTTGGTAAAGAAATTCACATGACATAAATGTTAACCTTTTTTAAATGTAAATATAGACTCAAGACTTCGATTCCTTCTGAAAAAGGCTTATTGATGTCCACCTATCAGCCTTCAAAACTGTTACTATTAGATGCAAAAAAAAGATGACACAAGATAAGTAGTAACAGTATGGAATACAGAAAATAGAGTTGCGTTGTATTCCCAACATTGTTATAGAAAATCTTTCTGAGTTTAGAGCTTGTACAACTTCTGTAAATCAAAAGAGCTTATACTTTACGTATCAGAAAGCCAAGAGTTTTTCTTTTTGATTTTTCCCCAAGAGGGAACACAAATTTGGATGGATAGATTATTTTCCCTTCAGTAATTAGCAAATGTTTCAAATTTGGTGGTTTTACTTGCTTGTCTTCTTTTTCTGTTTTCTCAATTAAAAATCAGAGGATAATTAATAAAAATGTGGGTAATCTCCAACTCTAGACAGAGATTTCATTTATTACATATTTTAAAAGACTCAGAAAGCCACATGAAATATACTTCAAAATAAATTTGTAAGAAGTCATTTTCCTAAAACTAAAAGGAAATAGCAAAGCAGTTTGTTTGTTTATTTATTATTTATTTATTTATTTATTTTCACAGAAACAGAAAACCTTTACCTGGTTCAGAATGAAGAGACAGAGGAAGTGGTTTTGTGTTTTGGTTCCTGAGGTTGTGAGGACACTAGATCGTGAGTATCCACAGGAAGTCACAGGAGCTGTGGTGTGAAAGACAGGAAGGCAGCTAGCCTGGTCTGGGCAGAGGCAGCCTTAAGGTACTTCAGCTTTTGTTGTTTCTTTTCCTTTCCTCACGTTTGTATCTAGTGCAGACTTCTCTCACCTACCACAACAAGTAATTCAGAAAGTTCACCTGGGTAAATCCATCAGCAGGCCTTCCCTCCAGCATGTAACTGGGGGTCGGTGCTGCACCGTCTTGATTCCGGCACAAACAGTCCCACCTAGCACATCACTAAAAAGTTTGTGTACCACCCCCAAAAAGTCATTAGCTTTTATTTTGTTCTTCAGAACTCTATTTGGAAGATATACAAATAATGGTAAAATTTTCACATTATGTATCAGAAGTCATTATTTCAGGTAATGTCCACATTATTTACTGAACTCATCAAGAATCCCCGATAGATAATTGTGAATAATAATAATAATATATTGAAAATTACTAAGTAGATAACAAAGAATAGGAATAAATTCAAACAGGAAGTAATTTCCTTTCAATGAAAAGGCTGACATAAATATCCCATTTGTATTTTTAAATAATTTAAGAGAGCCATCCCTGTTTCATTGACTTCCATTTTGCTACCTGGTTGTTTCTGCCATGTCAGCAATATCTGTGTTGGTTGCAAGGTAGTGTTGGAAATTGCAAAGCCTTGTTCTCTGGGGACCTATCATCTGTGGTTTTCATTATTGTTATTAACTTTCATATTCTTTCCCTCTGCTGGCCTTACCCTTGAGTACAATTTCTTGCTTTTTGTATCAAAGCCCATTCCCAGGAAAGACTGGGAAAGCTAAGTTTTTCCCAATTGTATAATTAACTTTTTGCTTACCTGTCCAGACAGGTGAAGAAATGCCAGGTAAGTGCGAGAAATGAGGCTTGAAAAATGATGCGACAACTGTAGGTCCTTCGGAGGCTGTGGGGCTGGCAAACTGAAAGACTAAAATAAACGCACAGTTGGTACAATGCATAGTGCAGTTATTTCCAGGCACGCTTAACAAAACACATTCCTCACAAAGCTTCGATTTAACAAAGAATATCTTTAATTCAATAATCCCACTGACCCTTAGGACATTCCTTTAGGCAGATTTGAAGAATAATTCCACTCGTTTTCATATATGGCAACTGATATCCTGCAGAGGAGAAATGAACTTAGAATAACAAGCTTTGCAGGCAACTGGGGTGGTGTTTTATATAATACGTTTCCGGAATTGTTATTAAATACTGCCTCAGTTACAAAAACCAACCTACTCTCTCTTCAGTTCCTATGGAGATACACAATTAGCTTACAAATGTACAACTATAGAGAAGTAAACAAAAAGTAACTTGGGATAATGCGTGCACATCAGAATCACCTCTAAAAAAGTAACATCGAGACCTTCAAATGTAAGGTAAAAATTTTTATTCAC
This sequence comes from Ctenodactylus gundi, assembly GCA_004027205.1. Lineage (NCBI taxonomy): Eukaryota > Metazoa > Chordata > Mammalia > Rodentia > Ctenodactylidae > Ctenodactylus > Ctenodactylus gundi. Next base: position 516,355 of record PVKB01000627.1, on the reverse strand, counting down.
TAACAAAATTAGTGTACATGACAATGGTTATTATATGGTTGTAAAATAGTCCATTTTTCTTCCCAGAAGACAAATTAACATATAATACCATTGATTTGCACAATAACGAACAAACTTAATAATGTAATTGAAATAGTAAGAATAAAAGCTATCGTGAATAGGAGATAACATGTTTATAATCCACTAAAATTTATTAAGCATTCTGAGGGTGATTAAGGATGGCAATATTAACAGTTGATAGAGAAATAGTTTGCCGCGAGAATTTAGCGTAAAAAAGTATTTTTGTGAGTTTTAATTGCATTACAGATTTCTCGTGTTTGCAGTGAATCTTATCACCTACCACTGATTCTTTATTTTCTCTTTTCGGTTGTTACCACCGTGACTACAACACGTTATAATTCATAGTGATTTTTGTTAGAATGCTTCATGGAAAATTGAATAAAATAAGCAGTACTCTGGAATCTTAAACAAAAGTTGTATGTAAATATTTCTATTTTTGAGGCTTTATGTTTTTGGTTTCATACATAAAATTTTACACATAGAACCACAGATTACTGATGTAATGTTTTCTAGAGGTGCTTCTGAAAATGAAAAAAATTCCATGGTGCGATTTATTTGCAGAGGCTTTGAGTCATGGTTTCCTTAGGCAGAGTTATCTGTGTTCTAATTAGATGGGTAATGGCTTGTGTGTTGAGTGCTTGATCAATCTGAGTTATCTAGTTGGGCTCTGAAGAATCTGTTTCTGTGTCTTTCACTAAACAGTTTTCTAAATTGGAAAAAGAATTGTTATGAGTTTTCTAAGCAAATTAAGGGTCTCTAAATTCATAGGAATTCCATCACTGCTTGTGGTTCAATTTCATTTTTATCAGTGGTAAGGAAGTGTGACACTTGACAACAGAATTTCCAAGTCCTTTTGTAAATTCCTTCTTCCAGTGAAGTCACCACCCATATATTCGTACAGATTCATAAAATGACCATTAAGTGAGTCATACTGTAGATGAGCCACTATCACTATTAGTGGTCTCAGTAAGTGAATTGGATCTGGCACAATTGTAAAAGGATCACTGGGGGTGGTGGTCTAGGAGGAGAACTGGAAAAGTAGAGAAGGAAAATGTCAGCAGGTCACCGAAGCGAAGCTTTCCAACCTCCAAAGCGGGACAAGGGAAACAGGTTACAAACTGCGGGAGTGGTTGCGATTTGAGAGAGCGCTGTTATGGGCTCGCAGTCAAGTTTCTTCCATCTCTTAGGTTTTCTGGGGCTAACATGGCTACTGGTTGTATAGAGAACGAGAGGGGAAGTGGACGAGTGTCATGAGGAGCAGGCATGTGCCCCGCATCTCTGAATTTATCCCCATACTTGGTTAGGTTGGTATTTAGAATCATACAACTGCTTCCCTCATCCTTCCAAATCTTCCAGAGCTTCCTCTTTTGACTAAGTTTCATTTGGAACCACGTATGAACTCCAGAGTTGGAAGAGCCTGTTGCATAAACATCTATGAATCATATGTTTTAAGCCATGTATCAATGAGAATTATTTCACTTTTGAAAAAAAAAATCCAAACTCTTTTAGACAATGTTTTGTTACTTATAACTTATTTTATATTGTTTACCAAAAACATTTTTTACAGAAAATATTCATTTGAATTTAATTTGTAAAGACATATTTCCTAAAAATCTATTAAAGAAATGAAAAAAATGGATCAAAGCAGGACACAGGGTCAAACAAGTATATGGCATCTCAATGTCACGGTTTGGATCAGGAATGTGTAGTAAAAGAGTCATGTATGTGAATGGTGATTCAATTATAAAGGTTAAATGGGTCACATGCTATTGAGAGGTGAGACCTGGTTGGGACAGGTGTGTCACTGAGGGCGCAGCTGGGAAGGTCACAGCCCTATACCCCTGCTCAGTCCTGACCTCTCACTCTGCTTCTGACTACCACAGGATGAGTAGCTATCAACCGGGAAATTTTCCATCAGGCACGTCTGCCTTCGAAACCCAGCTGCGAATGGACGGAGACCTCTGAACTGTGAACCAAAATAAACATTTCCACCTGTGAGTTGTGGGTCTTGGCTATTGTGTCCCTGGAGTAAGAAAGTGAGTAAGAAACACACGAAGTTCCATGGTACATATTTGATTGGTACTGTACGGGAGCTAGGTGATACTTACAGGTGGCTCTGACTGGGGTAAAGAAACCATAATATTCATGTCCCTGCCATGGTCAGATTGATTGCTCTTAGAAAGAGGGTAAAAATATACAACTTTCAATGTTCATATAATTGTATGGAAGTTATACTCCCCAAATTTGAGCGCAAGTGTTGAGCAAGGAGAGATGCGGCTCTGGCTACTGAAACTTTTTACTCTAAAAGTGTGATTGATAAATCAAATGCAGAGCGGGAATGGGGAAAAATGGCAGAAGAATTGTGACTAGAAAGACAGAGAATTCTTTATAAGAATGATCCATCGTTTTAAGCTCCTAAATATATGCCTCATAAAATACATCACTTTTAAAGCATTTTCTGCGGAGATAGCTGAAAATTAAAACTATGGCTTCATTTAAACATTACTAGAAATGCTAAAGTAATTCCAACTGGTTTAAGTGTATTGTGTAATATTGTGTATTGAATAAAAGACACTGGTAAAAGCTGCATTTTTAGAAGTTAACGTATAATGATAAGTTAATGATCATGCTGCATCTACTAGAAAATATTAGCTAATTTCATGTCCATATACATGAGTGTTGGGGGAGGTATTGGTGAGGGTGTGACTGTGGGAGGATGTGCACGTGCGATGTCTCTCAATGAGCTTCCAACACGAGCTGATCCAGTGCTACAACGGGTGCTGAAGGTCACTGACAACTTTTTCTTATATGATGCTTTGGCGCTGCATCCTGAAATTGAACTTCTGGTACCCCTGTGTTTTGTTTTGTTTTAACTTTGTAGTTAATTATTGTGACAGGTACATATTATTGTCAACTTGATTGGCTTGAAAGTTGCCTAAGGAATTAGTCTTAAAAAAAAAAACATATCTGGAATTGTCCAAGTGGGTCATGGAGATGTGACCTTGGCTACCTTATCTGGTCCCTAGTTCCTTCCAAGGTGATGCTGATCTGCTAATCTGTAGCCTGGCTGTTGCGAAGTAAGCATCGTGCTCTACCACACTCTTCTCGTGACGCTTCCCTTAGAACCATTTGATTATAACCCCAATATTAGGAAACTATGAGACAAATCAACCTAGTCTCCTTTTAAGTAGCAATGATCTAATAATAAGACCTGATTATTACAACTAGTTAACAACTGTGCTTCTACTTAAGAAACCCTTTATATTAACTTGCATGTGTTAGAAAAAGACTGGCAAAATTTAATCAATTAATTGGACTCTCACACAGATGGCACGTAAAATGTATGTGAAATGAGGAATGGTATATTGTTAGGGAAAGATGGAAGATAAAATCTTGCTAGGTTTCCACAGCTCTGTTTAATCCCTATTGGGAATATAATACTTGTATAAAATAACTATGCTGAATAATTTGTGTAAATTTAGAGACGAACTTTCTTTGATAAGTATTAAGCTGAAAATTAGAGCTACTATTCTCTATTCTTGTTAAAACTGTTGGCAGTTGTAGGGTTGCTGTATTTTCATATGTACCTTAAGAACAGAGCAGGACTCTGCGCACATGTGGATGTCTTGTTGTACGCAGGATGTGGAGTGGAGAGATAAAAAGGCACAACTGAAAAGAGGAAAACAGCACAAGGTAACTTATAGGCCATTATTATTTAAACTTTTGAGCTGCGGTAAAAAGAATATTATAGCTATTTAAAGGTTACATATGACAACAAGATTTATTCATCAGCAATTTAATTCACCATGAATATTAAAAAATAGTTTTCACACACAAGAGCTGCCAAGTGTATGAACTTAATTTTTAGGTGGTTGAATATAAATGGAGAAAAAAATGTGAAGTATTTTTTTCTGTTGTGTTACCTTTACAAAAATAGTTTATATTTTCAAAAAGTACTTTTGAAAAATTTATCGACCTAATGTTTTCTTTATAATAATCTTTTCACTGTAACAAATCCCCAAAGTCCTTCATAATTCAAAATAGAAAAAGTTCTTTCTCATACCTCCATCATCTCCATACAATAATAAAAACCGTATTCGGCCGTGGAAACGTAACAACTCAAGGCAAAAAATGTGTAGCTCTGAAGGCAAAAGCAGCGCCTCCAACTTCAGCTCCAAGCCACTGAGCTTTTCAGCATGTGTTCTAACATCTCACGGCTTGTTACTTACAGCACAATTCACTTGACTCTCCCCATCATAAAAACGAAAATACATAAATCATTCATCTTTCCAGATTTTCTGACATAAACCTGGAAACATCTGTGGCTTTTGGGTTCACTATGCAACGTTCAGACTGATTTTTTAGTGTTTCTGTTTCTTTTACTTTTTCCTCTAGGATTAGAAACTGTTTTAATAGGAACTACTACCTGAACAAAGCTGAATATTTGGATATAGTTTTCAGGCATTTTTTTCTTTTTAGATTCCCCTTGATAAATTTATGTTTTTCCTCTATGATTGCTTAACTCATGACAGCTATGGCCTCACAGCCGTGCAAAACACCAACACTGTATTCAAGGCTCATATATCTGGCAATGAAGAAAGGAAAAGTAAAGTGTGAAGTATTTCATCATTAAATAAAGTGCAAAATCTGGAATTTTAAAGTGTGTTCATGGTGTAAACTGATTTTTACTTTTTTATTTTCACTAAAGCGTTACGATATTTTTGGGACACACTTCCTTGCTGCAAAGTCATTGAGTAATTTCTCCACAGAAACATGTCAGTAACCTTGAAAAAAGCCAGACTGTTTTGTTTGTGGTATATTTAGGACAAAAGCAGAAGCAGCCATAAAAAGGTACAAATTATATCAGCCCGATTTCCTTAAAAGAAAGAGTACCTTAGAGTCAGATTTATTTTACCATATTTTCTGAAATGCTTTGTAGAATCTCCTTAAAATCAGATTTTTATTGTGGTAGAGACAGTCTATATAAAATAATGATTTAGATTTTCTTCATACTCTTCTCCAAATCTTAGCTATGAATTTGGAACAAAACTTATATTCATGAAGTATGAAAATATGTTAAATAATTTCAGGCATAATCTTTTTATTTTTGTCAGTGAAGAGATCAGAAAAGTAAACCCCATTGGTTAAATCCTACCTGCCGCCATTTTGGTATTCGTTGCGTAGCAGCCTTTCTCATTTGTTTAGAATTGGCTTTGAGTACTTTCTTTCAATAGCTATTTTCATAGTTAAGGATTTCTAATAAGGACCACCAAGCATCAAGTAATAACATTGTGGCCCCTTGCTTTAAAAATCCCCATCCCTCCCTCAGCTAGAAAACTCTGTACTGAAAAGAAAGCAAACAAAAGATGTTCTATTTTTGATGATTACAAAACTCCAATCCTGTGAGTTTCTCTTTAGAGTTGATTGTGTCAGATATTTGGCTACAATATCAGAAAGCTATCTAATACAGAGATATAGAATCTGTAGAGAGTAACAGAGTAGAATGAGGGATGGAACAGAAGCTAAAGAGATGAGAATTTAAGTGGGTGAAGGAAAGATTGTCCAGATGTGAGGCATGCCTCTAAACAGGGGTGTTGCATACCTGCTACTGGTGCTTTAGAAGCCCAGAAGAGAAAACTTGCTGAGTTGTGACTCTTAGAAGAACACCCTGGCAGAAGATGCAGTACTTCTGGGACAGGCTGATTCTCGAGTTGCAATACAAGGCAAATTTTCCTTTCATTGCCTAACATGTGTATTTTAAAATCTTTTATGTGCCAGGCCCTTCCAGCTAGGAGCTCCCCAAATGAGCACTATTTCATTCGTGATAGTGACTTCTTTCCCTTGCCTCCTCTAGATTCTCTGTCCACATCTTTTTTCAACCCCTGCGCAGGAGAAGACTATGCATGCCAGAAAATTCAAAGAGAGAATCTGGTTCGGGAACAAGTGGTCAATTTTGCAAAAGAAAGTGAAAAAATAAAAAACTTTCATTCTGCTTTCCATTTAATCCTCAGGGTAATCTGTGAGTGACATATTGTTGCCAACATTTCACTAAGTAGTCACTAAAGTATTATTGAAAGGTCATTTTCCCCATAATAATAATAACTGTTCAAATATAGATCTTTAGATTTCCATTGTACTAATATTTCTATAGTGACAAAGTCCAGGCTGATTCTCTTAATGGCTTATACAGTGTTATAACATTCTAACTTAGGCTATGATTTCTATTTAAGTGACATGGAAACTATGTCCTTAACACCATATCCTAGCATGGTTTTCTCAAAAACGGAGCCTCAGAAAGGGCTCAATGAAGGAAACTATGTGAAAAAGATTGCAGGTTGGAGGAGTGAGAGATAGAAGAATGAAAAGAGGCTGGAAAGGTGATTTAAGCACAACTCACTACTGATGACACACTGGAACGTACCTGAGCTCTTTGAACAGCAAAGACCACAAAACCTTCCTGTTGAATCTCAGAAAAAGCTTACTATGAACAGCTGTCTAACCTCACGTCACTTACATGAGATTCATGCATGGCTGACCCCCTTGGCCATTTGTAACAATGCCAGATACAAATTCTACAAACTCACATTCTTCTCAAAAATTAACTGAACTCTCTTCCCCTCTTACCTATGTGGACAGATTTCCTTTAACTTGATGGTAATGTAGTTAGCATTTTTTCTTCCCTCAGGATAGTGAACTTTGACTCACTTGTGAGTATCAGGAGCCCTAGCTACCTGAGATATGACAAACTTGGGCATCACACATCGATGTGGGCTTCGTCCCAGCCGTTGGCACATCCTACTGCCCCGCACCACACCCCATTCTCTCAGTTCTCACTTACCCTTTCTCCTCTTCAACAGTCTCTCAACTGCAGTGCTCTTTCAGAGTACAATTTCTCATTAGCTGAATCTATACTGGGTTTTATTCAACTGATATAATTCAGAAAACATGTCTCGATATGTCATATTAGCATATTGGAAAACAATAGAAGTAGAAATGTTTCTTTGACCTTCTCCACCATTTCTCTCTTGAAGTATGTCGTAAAGCAACTCACTGACCTTATTCTAGAGTAGACTGCAATGTCCTCATGCAAGAGAGATTTCCTTCATCTTAGATGGAGGAATGAAGATACCAAGATGTGTCTGAACAAACAGGCTTATTTTTCCTGCCTTTTCCCCATTAGATCATACTTTTTCTCCTCTAATCGTTTTTCCGCACGACTTTCAGTGAAAACACGTATTTCTCTGTTTAGTTGGGTCTCCAGCTTCCAAGACTCCTGTGCCATGCTAAATTTATATATAAGATTTCGTCATGCTCTCCTTTATTCTTTTTAGGATAGAGGTCGTATTCATGAATCTTCCACTGGCTGAGAAAAAAATGTATTATTTCTTTTTTCTTACATGATTCGCTTTTTCTCCTCTTAATTCCTAATGGAACACTCTCTTCATTTATTTTGATTCTATTTGTTGTAGGGCAATGTTTCTTGAATTTAAATATAATAAAAATTAATTGGATTCTTGTGAAAAGTACAGATGGCACTGTAAAGCACATGATGAATTTTAAATCTCATATTTAACCTGCTTCTGGGTGAAATTCATATTAGTCTGTAGAGGACACATGTGATAACAATGTGTAAGACACTAACTGTGTTCCAGCTGTGAGATGATATCACAGCAAAGGCATATCCTAAGTGTGCGTAAGTCTGTATTTCTTATACTCAGTCCCAGTGAGTCAGTACCTAAAGACTCACTCCACATTTTTCTCTGTCTCTTTTTGAGATGAGTTCCTGGTCCTACAATTTTCCAGTACGTAAATAATTTCCCGTAGCACAAGAGACCATCTTTTCCTTTAGAAATATGCTGAGATCTGGCGTCTTGAAACACAAACGTGAGAAGAAAAAAGGACATCAAGAAAAAGAAAAAAAGTCATCCACCGCCTACTCCGTGGTCAGCTTTGCAAAAGCCTTGGAAATACTTCTCAGAACTTTCCACTCAAGGAAATAACAGACTGGTGACTCCACCAGTTTGAATGTTCTTGAACTTTTGAATTTTGCACATGTGAGCCTGGGGGATATATCAGCTGAGTGCTCTATGACGTGGGCTCAGAGAAGTCCTGAGAAAGAAACGTGCACCAGCGATATTCCATGAAATGGGTCACCACTGTACCAGCCATAGCAGCAGGGGCGGCCAACAGTAGTCAAAGGGTACAGGGGAACTGTCTGTTTCACATGGGATTTGATAACCATTTCTCTTTCTGCTATTTCTGTTTTCTTCTGCTTGTTACCCTGTGGCTTCTGAAAGAACGACACAAATCGTCCTTAAAATACTGCCTCATAAAGCTTTTTACTTAAGGCCGTCTTCTTGGTATTCTATTCCCTAAAAAGAGGTCTACATACTGGAACCTGCAAATCTGCTTGTATGTCAAATTTTTCATCTTGCTCTCTAGTTATTACTACTTTAATTTTGTCCTTAGCTGAAAAGCAAGAGAAATGATAATAGCTGGTACTATTCAAAAAATTCACTTGTAAAAATATGTGCAAAATTGTTCTGAAAATATTCAAACAAAATACCATCTGCCATTTTATGCCAAAAATTAATTAATAATGCACAGTGATGAGAAAGACGTAGGAAGTACTTAAATATATATTATTGCCATTCTTCTGCATTTATTTATTTATTATTCATTAATAGGATGGGCTAGAAATTTTTACATTGAAAAGCAGAAAAATGAAAATGTAAAGAAAAATTAGAGTGGGTTTTCTTTGCATTTTGTATCTTACTTTTTGAAGTAATTTTTGTTCTTATCCCAAATTATTTTTATTATGTATTTATAACACACAATTACCACATTCAGTTTGAAGAACTCGTGCATATTCATATCATAGACTGATGATTTCAAATCACTTAATATCTTAAACTATATCTGAAGAAATTGAGACTTTAGCAAAGAGCCTTTGCTATCCACATTACGTTAGTTGGTCATTATGACCTGACTTAAAGTGAGATGGTTACTTTACTAGGAAACTATGACATTTTTTTTAGGTACTTTATTCCTTGTGGTGCAAAAATTTCATAATTTTTATGTCGATGGAGAAATTGATCACAGGTCATACATTTTGCTTAAAATATATGAAGTAGTTTGATTGTATAATTAAGAATCCTTTTACCTCTTACCGCCAATTTAGTGTAATATAATATTGTTTTAGTATTTTTCTGGCTTCTCTAGCAAAATTATTCCAGATAAGTTACTTAAACAACAAATATTGATTTTTACACCACTGTTTCCTAGACTGGAGCACCCAGAATCACCCACAGGTTGATTGGTGTCTGGTGAGAAACTGTTTCCTGGCTACTTGATGATCGCTTTATCGCTGTGTTCTTACATAGTGGAGGTAAAAGAGATTTCTCGGTGGCCTCTTTAGTAAGGATAATAATAACATTAATTCAAACTTCATTGCTTTATCACTTCTCAAAAGCTTTATATTGAATGTTAGAATGTCGACGGGTGAATAGAGAAGAGGCACAGAAAACTGGTCAGTAACAAATACACATTGGAATTTCTTGATTGTGGGAAACACTTTTAGAACTAGTTTCAGCTGTTGAAATAAACTGCAGTACTTCACTGTTCTGTCATCTAACCTCCTTGGATGTATATTAAACAGAAAAATAGACATCTTAAAAGTAGAGATATAATATATGTTTATATATGTATGGTTTACTTTAGAAATGCAGGTAAACCAAATTGTAATTCATTCTCCATTCTTAACCAATTGCTGCTCAGAGCTTACTAGGGATGCACGGCTTCTGACGTGAATGTTCCCATTCATGTCAGATTTTCAGAATAATTTCCCATCTAATCTGCACTCTGAAAGCCACATTTATTTGGAATCGATCATCGTTTTACAACCTTCTGCTCACAGTCTGTGGTGAAATGATCATCTGTAATAGGCCGGTAAACCTCAAGTTGCTCCTTGAAAGCAGTGATTACCATGACCGAGTTGAATAGCAATCAAATCAAGACTATTTAGGGCTAGGCGGAATGAACGTCTCTCAAGCATGTCCACTCCTAATCCACAATCCCTGTGAATGTTACATCACCCAGCAAAGGACAATCAAAGTAATATAAGGACTTAGGCATAATGATTAAAATCTGAACTTTATCTGTATGGGTGCCATGCAATCCTAGGATTCTTTTTGTTCGTTCCTTTGTTTGTTTTTGCAACAGGGTCGCATTCAGTAGCCCAGGCTGGTATTTCAAGCTGGCCTTGGACTTATGGCAATCCTCCTGACTCAGCCTCCATATTAATGAGACTTCTGTCTTGCACCACTACATCCAGCTTCTTTGTTTGCTTGTTTGTTTGTTTGGAGAGGTTCTGGGATCATAGGCTTTTGCCATGAGTCCTACCTAATTGTTGATGTTGTGCTGAGGAATTGAATTCAGAGCTTTAAAGCTGAAACCCAAGTGCTTTAACTTCTGAACTATACCCAGGGTTCTGATAACAAGGATTCTTAAATGGGGAGAAGGGATGCAGATAAATCAGTGTAAGAGTGATATGTTCTGAAAATGGCTTGATGATAGTTACTGGCTTTGAAAGCAGCCATGAGCTAGGGAATGTATACAATCTCCGGAAGTTGAAAAAAGAGCAAGGAGTGCTACGCCCCAAGAGTCTCGGGAAAGGAGCACACCTGTGACAGGAGGAAGATTTGGCTCAGGAAGATGCACCTACACTTCTCATCTCCAAAACTCTAAGGCCATACGTTTGTGCTGTTTTAAGCTAAGTTTGTGGTACCTCCTCGGGAAACTTACAGTTATTGAAAGAAAATGGAAGTATTTGCAATGCAGTTAAATTTATAATTCACTTATCATATATTTGATGAATAAGATGATTTATAAATAACTTCCAATATCATAATCACCTTTGAAATTATAACATAGCTCTTTATAATGAAATATTGCTTTTATAAAAAATAATAATCATGAAAACTGTAGACATAGACTACAGGTTTATGGTAAAGGAAAAGAGTATTACACTCTATAACTATAACTGTATGTAACACACATGTATGTACAGAAGATATGGGAAATAACAAGAAACAAAAGTACCATCCTGCAGTAGAACTAAGAGCTTTGGAATATCCTGTGTTTTCATTGCTAAATCATGTTATATTTTGTGAAATCTGTGGAACCCAAGGAGAACAGATGCTCAGAATCAATAGGTAGCACCAGGTCCTTGGATTGGGCTAGAAGATATTTTGCTTTCTTTCTCCCTATTAGCTTGGCTCCGTGGAGACCTGATCTTCCATTCCAAGTCGGTATCAACAAGGTAGAATGAGGTAGTTCAAGGTCAGTACAATTGAAACGTCATGTTTCTTTCCCACATTGCTGTGCCTCTCTTCTCTCCTGTCACTGAGACCCAGTTTAGTGTTGAGTTTCCTCACTCCATCCAACAGCAGCAAAGTGGTGAGAATGGCTTTTTACTTACTATGTTCTGGTGACAGAGTGTGCGATGTGAGGCTGAGTTTGCACCCAGCTCTGGGTGAGCACTAGAGGTGCTAATTTGTGTTACCTCCTCTGACAAGGTGCAGGCTGGTTGACAGGGAGGTGAACTTTCAACACACCTGTCTGCAATGAGGTAGTGTGAGTCACTGCTCTGCTTTTACAGGTGTGTGCGTGTGTCTGCGTGTGTGTTGGGGTGCCTAGTGCAATGCTAAACCACATAGCACTCAACTAGTATTTTCACTATTCCTTAGGGAGCATACTTGCTTAAAGAAAAAAAAAAGTGAATTTTATAATATCCCAAATGGCAAAAACATAGTTGAAAAAGGATTTGTCATCCCAGGAACTAGGCAAATCCCAACAATTATAAAATAAGATATGAACATACTTAAACAGTGAGATTAACAATCTTTTACAATTATCAGAGAAGGATTATAAAACAGTGATCGTAAAAGTGCTTCAACAAATAGGAGTTCTGTTAAATAAAACACACACATAAAATCTCATTGTAGGGCCACAGTCCAGGATCCATGGTCCAAGTTCAGATCCAGGAAGCCAGCAGAGAAAAGCGAGTCACTGGGGGAGATCCAGTCCTACCTGAGTGAGGTACTGCTGAGGATACAGTGGGGACAAGTCACCTCCACAAGAGATCAACCCAGAATTTATATAGTAAGAAAGACAAAGTGACATTCTGTCAGGCAGTTTCACATGAGGTGTGATATCAAAGCTAATAGTGTGGCAGCTCAGTCATGCTAAGTCTGCATGATTGTGTTTACCGCCGAAATTCTCAAGGCCATGTTGAGAGGACCAAATGCTACACAGTATGAAGACCCACACAAGTCTCAGGGCCTCCGCTACCTCATGTTCCCCCACTCAACAAAGATGAAAAATTAATATACAGAGAAAATGAAAATCAGAGAACTGAAAAATAACAAATATTGTAATAGAAGGTGTGCTGGGGTAGAGCAAAAATAAATTAGGAAGAACTTAGTTCTAAGTTTTTAATGAATGGTTCTAGCATGTGACAGTATTTATGGGTCTAAATTCTTATAGTCAGTGATTGTTGATACATTTTATGGTAAACAAAAAGAGTTCAAATTGTTACACTTTGTTTTTCCTCTATAAAACCAGATTTTTTTCACATTTTTTTCCAACCTCAATAAATGACCATTTTAGCTTCCACTGGCTCATGATTTTTAAAAAAATAAATAAATAAAACCCTGAGATTGCGCTTATTTCTTACAATCTTCATTCTCAAACATGACTCGACTGTGGAAACTATAACTCAAATTCTTCTCAATATTTCTTGCAGCCAAACTGTCATCATATCTCACTAACATTCCCAACATTGTTTATAATATATTCAAGTGTACGAAGAGAACAAATTCCCTGATATTTATTAATGCCTCGACAAAATTAGATACCACTACAGTATCCAAGCAACTTCTCTTGCTTTTATGGTTTACAGCACTGATATTTCAATGGGGTTTCATGGAGTGGAAAAGATTGGAAAAAATTGACTTAAATTTTCGAAGTGAACTACAATATTTTGCTGTTCTCTTTTCTTTGTGTTTTCAATATTTTTAAACAGAAATAGATACTTTAAAAATAGTCACATTATCTATGAATATGTTATGAGTATATTTTGCATATATATATAATGCACATGTAATTCAGATACTTTTTATTCCTATTCAAGTGTTCCGAAAGCTGTGTGACCACTCAAAGTGTGGCTCAGATGTTATGATTGATCTAATTATTATTTGTAGCCAATCTGTCCTATCCCCAATATTCATTAATAGAATAATAAGTATACAATGGTTAATTTGCTTTTAATTTACATTAAAATAAATACCTGAGTGAGCTGTCATTTACTTATCGCAAAAGTCCTTTTGTGTTTTCTTTGGTCTATTATCTTATTGCTTTGTCTAAGTTTTTAAATTTTCTGCTACCAATTTCTAAATCTAGGTTCAAATTGTACATTCATATGTTAGAGATCTTGTACTTTGGGCTACTTCAAGTGGGAAAGTTTCCATCCAAGAGAGATAAACACTGTACTGCACTCCTAGATATTATCTTCTTAAGTCCATGATATGGAATTTTTTATAGATTGGACCAAGAGGCAGAAAGCGTTTTGACCCTGTACCAGTCCCGATTTTTATTCAGTGGGCATGACTATAATTAGTTCCCCTATTTTTGTGAGTTGCTTTTTGTTTCTGAGTCTGTCTTACTAGATTTCTTAACCTGCAGATCAGCAATAATTCTCGCAGGCCTGCAATCTCAACCCTGTTCCCTACCTTTGTGTAGCTATTACAATTATCTTGGACCATGGGACAAAACTACACATTTTAAGTTTAAGCATTTTTAAAAATCTGGCAGATGAAAATTTATATGTGGTCAATTGCAGCTTAGAATGCACTCCAAGTGAAGACTGACCCATGACTACACTCAGATCAAGGGAATATGAACATATTATGCATATTCTGGAAAACCGGCTAGGATCTAAAGCAGAGGCAAGCTCTCATTTTTTAATGGCCTTGTCTAGATGGCAACCATATCTTTGATTCCAAACAGATCTTGACTTCATTCAATTTAGATGATAAGTGGTGGTATGGCTGTTTAATTCTCTCTTTTAATATTTTATCCATGATTTGTAGCAGAGGTAGGTGGGGAAAGAAGAATGATAGTGACATCTCTCTTGGAATCAGATTCAGAGGAATATTTCTGAAATAATGTTTGCCCCTTGGTGCCCTCTGCGGGAAATTCCATGTCTAAGTCTCAGTTCTTTTCTGGCCTATACTCCTTCAATGACCTTGTAGTCCTAGTATGCTAGAACTGGTCTTTGATCATTGTAGTCAGTTAGTAAAAAATTCATCATTTTTGTGTTTATAATGACAAAATGTGCTTTATTAACGCATTAATGTGAAAAGTAACAATGTAACTGTTGTCTAAAGGCACATGAGTGTTTTTAATCTTTACTGTATGAGGTCTTTTGACTTCATTGTCAGAGATAATACTGGATGAGCAAGTTGATTTGCCTTACGTGATTCTTGGAGTAGTCCTGCTAGTCTACATGGATGATGTTTCGGTCCTCCAGATTAATATAAAAATAAGTGACCTGAGACATTGCACATGTGTCTGTGTGTTTTCCAAATGAAATCTAAAACTGGTAAAAAAATTATTTTTGTTTGACTCTTTCTTTTTCTATGTAAACCCTAAACGGGACTCAAGAGAAGTGTCAGGTGAACTTGGCCTGTGTTTCAGGGGAACTCCTTCCCTCCCAAAGGGTATAAAGGAAAGATTTATTACTCCAGGTGAAAATCATAAGAAAGCTGGTGACCATACACGGCTTTAGCTTTGGCTTTCTGGTTCACTGGGAGTCTAAAATGAAACTTGGCGATTACAGGAGGCACAAGCCTGTACATATGGCAAGGAGGAGCTTGGGAAATCTGCACAAATTGGCGTCAGTGTTTGCTTCCTTATTCCCACACATTTTTCCTAAGACTTAGGCTGTAGACTTGACTCCTAGAAAATAGATTGCATTTTCCTCTTGAGCTTACATGTCAATGATATTTTATTAATAGTTTGGAATTCCCCATTCCCTCAATTAAAACAAATCTTGATAACATTTTGCTTTACTCATGAGTGCAACTGTAACACTAGCCCCGAAACAGACTTGGTTCCCGTTCCAATGGGCTCTCCAGTATTCTCATGAGAAATCAAGTCATGTCTTTCTGTGTATCCTTCACCATGAATATAATTCATTAAGGAATTAGAGTTCTGAAATTGTGTAGTATTTTTTCCTTGCTATGGAATTTTTAATATGAAAGGCTAAATCAGAGTGTCTGTTTGTGATTTTAAAAGGCCCCAAACTGAAGACTTTTGCAGGTGCATGCTGGCACGTGGGTGGGATCTAGACCATAGACTAGCTCACAAGTCAGCACCAAAGCAGAAAATGGGCATGGAATGAATCCTCTCTTGCCTCATTAACAACTGGCCTCATAGGCAACATCTGGAGTTCTCATAGGTATTTTATGACTAAAATAGCAGTAGTCCCTCCACCACTGGCTGTCATAGTCCTGGGCTAAGAACACAGCACAGTCATTGAAGGAACAGTCTTTTCATTGATGAAAACAGCACGGATATGTTTCTTTTTCAATTTATGAGGAATTATGAAGAGCTGTAGACATTTTATCCCCCTCCTGAATTTACATTATTATTTTATAGCATTTGATTGTGACATTTCATGCCAGGAAGGAGAAATAAGCAGCATTTGCAAGGCCCCTCATCCTTTAGCACCCCATCCTTAGCCCTGCTGTGTGCGTCTGTCTGTGGTGCCAGAAGTCTTATAACACACAGACACATCTACAAAATTGAAAGGTGGAAGATGTATATGTGTGTGTGTGTGTGTGTGTGTGTGTGTGTGTGTGTGTGTGTGTGGTTTAGTATAGTGATAACTATTTCTAAATTATGTAATTAACTTTAAGACAGTCTGGTCTTAATTATTCTTTAGCATTTTCATGGTTTTTTTCAAAAATGAATCCAGTTTTAGGGTATTCAGATGAATGTATCTGTGCAAATAATATGGAAGAACAGATGACATTCTCAAAAAATTAACCAAAAAGGAAAAATGCTTTATAATTTCATATTGCTAAATTAAGCTTTCCAGTTAGCTGAAGAGAAAACATTAAGAGGTGTTTTGTCCGTCCCCTTGTAAGACATTGAACTTAAATACTGTTCACAATAGCAAAATATTAGAACTCTCATCGGAATAGAAAATATTTCAGAGAGCTCTTTGCTACCTCCATGGAGAGCCCATTGCCCTGAAACTATGTTAATGTTGTAGGAGAGAAGAACCCCGAATTTACAATTCCAGGACTATGGACTGAATGAATAAAAATTGTCAATTTCTTATTTGGAAAGAAAATTGGATATAGAGGAATGGCTAAGTGGTTGAAGTACTTTCCTAGCAAGTGCTCAGTCAAATATTATGTACCGGGGTTCGATTCCCCAGCACCACATGAACTGGGCATAGTAGTGCATGCTTGTACCCAACACTTAAAAGGCTGAGACAGGAGGATTGTCCTGAGTCCAAGGCCAGCCTGGGCTCAATAATGGGTTCAGGTCCAGTCTGGTCTGCACAGTGAGACCCTACCTCAGGGGAAAAAAAAAACGAGAGACAGACAGACAGACAGACAGACAGACAGAAAGAAAGACAGAATGACAGACAGACAGAAAGAAAGAAAGTAAATTAAAAAATCTTTATTCAAGATTTTTAATATTCCAGTGAAAATGTTAGGCCTTCTACAAAAAAAAAAAAAAAAAAGCATGAGCAGGATTACCGGTGTTCTTATCCTCATAGGATTTGAAATCTCATTAAAGGTAACAAGAAGCAAACTGCAGTACATGTAAAATAAATCATCAGGGTGTCGTGAGAGAGGAAGACACTGAAAGTGGTCAGGACAGATTAGCATAAACCTTTCTGAAGAGGTGACGTGTGATTAAACAGATAAAAAAGTACACACACACACATATGCCCACACACACAGAAAAGGAAATTTAAAGAATTTCAAGACATATCTTTGGGGCAAAAATAGCTATATAGTTTGAAAAGAAAAGTAATGGTTTGAAAAAAATTCTACAAGTTATAAGATGTCTGTACAAATTTAAGATTCTGTACAAAGAAAAGTACAAGTAGGAATGGTCCATTGAACATAGCACATCCAGAGAGATTCTGAACATGTTAAATAAAGACTGAGTAATCTGAGTAGCTTCTTCCTGATAGTAAAAGATAATTCTTTTTAGAGAAGAAAAGTTACATATTAGGAAGAAAAATATTTTAATACTATTTTACATATTTTAGAACTTTTGATTGGCAGTTTTTTCCACAAAATTTCATTTCTGTCCCACCAAATGTTTCTATGCAGTAGATACAAATTTCTGGCCAATTTCTTAAAAACAATATTAATCTAATACTTTATTATATAGGAAAAAATGATGCCAAGAAAACTAGACAAATTGTGTTTATAAAAGTCCCAAGATGGCCATTCTTAAGAAATTGAAACATTACAATAATCCTGGTTTAGGTTAAAGATTTGCTTCTCTAGTGATTCCATAACCCATTGAATGATATAAAATTTTGCTTATATGAAGTTCTGAATAGGTGTAACTCATAGAGAATGCCTCTGGACGAGGATGTCCATTTGAAAGGGGAAATGCACAAATTTTCTGAGGTGATGGAAATTTTCTATATGTCAAAATGAAATAAAAATGTGGTCGGGTCAAGAGACTTTGCTCATGACTGCTTTCGAAAATAGAGTTAAGTATAGAATACAGATGTCAACATTACAGATAATAAGAAAAAAAAATCAGTGGTGGTGATGAAAAATTCTAGTGTTACTTTCTGTGACCCAGACTTAGTAAGAATGAGAATGTGGTAAGGAAGTTCTATTTCTCCCACACATCATGGAAATTGTGATGTGAAAAAGCTGCTCTTTCTACTTTTATTGTAGCTCAGATTTTACTCCCAAATAAAAATGCAAACTTCAAGAAATATCTGGAGTGTTCCCAAAACTGAATGGGTGGAAAGTAACTACTTCACGCTTAGAAATGAAGATTTGTATTTTATTCAAGTAAAATACATTTGATTCAACTCTGTGTTGATTTATTAGCATTTATCCTCGATTGTATTGGGTGTGGTCAGCAGCACAAAACATCGCTGGAGAAGCGAGCTCAGGGCTGGTGGAATAGTACAGTCGTTGTCAGAGCACTTGCCCAGCAAGCGCAGGCCCTGACTTCCATTCCCCAGCTCCATATAAACTGGGTGTGCTGGCGCATGCCTATAATCCCAGAACTCCAGGGACAGAGGCAGGAGGATTGCCATGAGCTTGAGTCCAAACTGAACTTCACAATGAATTCAGGACCAGCGTGACTTATATACAGTTTAATAGCATGACTTAAAAATAAATATTAAACAAAAGGTCTCAGACCTATTGGAAAATTGAGCAATTTAGCTAATTGATGTCTGATTGTAACCCTTGACAATATTGATAGGTTTTAAGAATGGTGTACCACAAATACTGTCTAAAATCCTCTTAATATCAGTGACATAGTTTAGTTATTTTAAGAAGTTTTATAATATAATGAAAAACGTTATTTATTTTATATACCTGATCATTACCTTCCCGATTTCTCCGAGTTCCTTTCTCAATCCAGCTGACTGTATACAAAGTCACTTCTTTGTGTTTAACAGTGATGTATCCTACAGATACTCCACAATTTAAAGTGATATGCCTTCACTTTTTAAACTACAATTGTAAATCAGAAGAAAATCTTCCCGTAATCTCAGATCCATTCTTTGGTCTGTTTTACTTTGACTCTCTCTACCACTGAGTTCATTTGTCTGTGTTCTGTCTTGTCGACCTTGACTCCAGAAATTTCCACCAGAAGTGTTTCAGTAATATTTACTTTAAGCTTACAGGACTTCAGGTGTTCGGTTTTAAACAACTATTAGAGGCGGGAAAGTGAGGAGTCACAAAAGACATGCATAAAATACTTTTATAAGTAGGTTGTGAAGCAAACGTCTTACTTTTGTATAGACCAAGTGGTGCTTCGTCTATAGGCTTTTGTGGCCTCTGCTTTTCTGAAAAAGCAGGAAATGTTTTAACAATTAGAGTGAGCAAATTGTAAAGGGAAATATGGTATAGTGTGTTACCAGCCGAGTCCTTAAATAAAACATTCCTTTCTTAATGTGGACCTGATGCTGCCCTGTGTTCTCTGAGTAGGAGCCACTGCCTTGCCATCAGCAAGCGTCAAATATACAGTAGTTGGGTAATGGTGATACATGCAGCAAGAGAACAGAAACACTATCGCGGTAGAAGAAAATAATAATAAATTCCATTTGCTTCTGAGCAATAAATTAGCTTCCCCTTCAACAAATTAAAAAACAGATTTATATGGGTGATAGGTGTTTTTCACCTTTATATTCATTGAGAAGTTCTCACTTTTCTAGCATTAGAGTTTAATTCACTTACATCAACAAGAAAAAAAGAAATATTGTTAAATGAATTATATTGATTCTGTTGTATTAATGAGAATGACAAGAATAGGCATTGAAAAATAAAAAAAATACTATATGGATAGATAAAGAAAATATAGGAGGGCATATATCATTTTCTATTAGGACTGTTTTTTTTTAATTATACCCTTCCTGTATTAATGTTAGGATACTTAACACTTCAAAGCTTTATCCTGTTTAAGACCTTCAGAATTTGCCTTTGATGTGTATTCCTAAGAATCATCAATTAATAAATATTCTTTAGCCTTATCTGGGTGCATTGACAACTAAATATGAAGCAATTTAATATGAAAGATTTTAGGATTTTGTAGGTCAATGGATGCAACTTGAGACAATCATGTTTAGTGAAATGATTCAGACTCAAAAGGTTAAATACCACATGGTTTCTCTAATATCAGAAACCTAGAATAAAGGCATTCTATAGAGCAAAACGGATATGATATTGGGTGTCTGGTGAGATTAGGGAGGGTGAATGAGGGTCAAAAGGGGAGAGGAAATATTGAAATGTTGACTCTCTCTCTCTTTCTCTCTCTTTCTCTCTCTCTATATACATATATGTGTTTGTGTGTGTGCTCAAAATACTCAAGCTCAACGTAACCACTGTATATATATATATATATATATATATATATATATATATATATATATATATCATGTTATATGTTATTCATATATGTATACATATATAACATACATATAACATGTTATATGTTATTCATATATATATATGAATAAAAATTGGGGGGACTTCAACTTAAGAAACTTTATCACCAAATTACTGGAAGCAGTATTGCAAGACAAAGTATAGCGCCCATTTAAGAGTTTCTCTGTGAGATGCTCATAGATTTTCTCTTCCTTTAAGAATAGTCTTAGTCCTAGGTTAAATTTAAGGTGTGATTTTGCTTAAGAATTAATATCATAAATCAAATCAAATAAAAGTTCTAGGTCTAATGAGTCATTTTCCAAAACCAAGAAAAAGAGCTAAGACACAAATCCTTAAATCAATACATTTGTATGCATATAACATACATACATGTATTACTAATGTGTAAGTTTATAGAAAGATCCAAACCTAGTAGTAAAGAAATTTACATAAACTATATATTTAAAAATACATCCAACGTAGCTAATAAGTTTATTAAAATCTTGAGCTTTGGGGTCAGACTTCTTTGTTTCAGCATTGTTCTTACTGTTTGATCTCCAGCAAATATTTAACCTTACTAAGATTCATTTTTACAATTTAAAATCTTGGGTAATAATATGATCTATATGAATGAGTTTCAGGAGACTGGCTGTGCAGTTGACCTAAGGCATTCTAGACAGTTTGCTTCCAGGTCACAGTTAGCTTGTGTTCAATGACGTAAGAGCAAATAGTTACATTATTTTGTGTCATCTGATCTCTAATTCGTTCCCGGTTAGTGCTCATATTAAATTCTATACAACAAGGAAGGATTTCAGAAGAAAATTAAATTATAACCAATTACTCTCCTCACTTTGTATAAAATTTTGTAACAAGGTAAGTAATATTATATAGGTTAGACATCTTTGAAGACTTCGAAAGGTAGGCTATTTTTGTTTATTTGACTTGTTCATGCTATCTTTACACCATTCTTTGCTTCATAGACTCTAAATCTATGAATTTTTGTTCAACCTTTCATTCAGCCTTATTCACTAAACCTGTGGAGCAATAATATTCATTAAGGATAGAGGTCTTGGAATATTTTAAAAATATAGCCACATATTGCATATCGGCATTCTATCAATTATGTTTGATAAATACAGTGGCATATACAGTGGAGTAGAAGTTTATACTAAGCTTTGCCATCCAGGTTTCTGTAAACCCACTCCATGAAGTTTGCATAGTAATAAAATTGCCCAACGTGCTTTTCTCAGAATATAACCACACCATTAAATATTTAAATTTAATTTTGGCAAAATTTATAGTCCTATTCCTTTCCCCTTAAATAAATTTCCCTTGCTAGCCTACTTTTCTTTATAACATGGTTACCTTTGTTATTAGTAACATAAATTAATTACTTCAAATGACCCTTTACTGCTAGTTATAAATGCAATATGTCTTCTACTATGTTGTAATTTCCACCCTTTAGCTCTTGAATCCATAGTACTTAACACTATTCCATGAATATATTTGGCACTAAATAAATGTTTTGTATTAACAATAGAGAAGTGATTATATAGTTTTTAAAATCATTAGGTTCACACAGTGTCTGAACTCTGACACTTAGTATGCAATAAAATTTAAGAATTTTTAGTTTGGACATTTTCCAGACATATGTCATAGACGTGAACTATTTTATTTGGTGAACAATATGCATACCTGCCCATCGTATCTAGAAAGAAAAGTAATTTGGGCCATTTAGATGAGTCATATGACTAGATTCATTAATATACAGTTATTCTATCCAGAATTAAAATTATTTTTAAACACTGTCCAGGTGGAGAAAAAATAGAGAGTTCTTTGGAAGTTTAAGAAATCTAACTAGAGACCTGAATGTATTTTACATATGGAATCCATGAAGCCAACTGCAGCAGCGCTTGCAGACTTCCCTTTTCTGTAACTGTTCCTCATTAAACGTAGAGGGATGGAGACTAACTTTTTTTTTAGTAATTTATGACATTTGTGTCTATTTGCAACAGTTGTAAAAATACAGCATAACCAGGAAACATCATAAAACACTCATAAACTCTTGTAAAGGCGGCCAAAGTGCTAGACTTTCCTCAGCAGTTAATGATACAAATGTGAGCGGTTATCCCTGAGCAGAGGCTGTGCGAAATCTGTCAACTGTGTCATGCATTTTAACAAATTACAAGGCATAAAAATCAAAACAAAATCAGCTTTGAATAAAGGAGATTTATACAATAAAATTGTCCCAAATAATTTTGTCAGCATCAAGTGTGGATTTTTATCAGAGAACTATCCATAGTAAAGTAAAACATTTATTCTTTTCACAATATTTTAGATGCAAATTTCTCCTGTAGGTCATAATTTAATTTCCTCTAGAATAAACCTATGAGATTAGTTTTGTAAAGGCAGAAAATTAATTGCTTTCCTCACAGAAAAAAAAATGGGTACTAATATTCCATGATGGGCAATATTGTAAGAAATTGCAAACACACAAAATAGAAGTTTTATAAAATTTTGATGAAGATATGTATGAACACATCATTTCAGCTTGATCTTATTGAGAATGACATATCCTTCCTAACTTTTAAAATAATATTTGAAGAAATTTATTGCTTTGGAGATTCACTTTTTATAGTTCAACTATTCCACATGAAAGTAAAAAAAATAAAGCAATGTTAATAAAAAATGTTGGCTAATTCAATTTATTTTTCTCTTAAATTTTTCTAAGTTCTATGTCTTTTCATTATGGAAAACTATGAGAATTTTTCTTCACAAACCATACAATAAATGCTTTAGGATAGGATTACAGTAATCATAGTGGTCTATTCCACAGAAACTAAACCGTTGAGACTAAGGAGAGATTGAGTTCTCTTACATTTGCTACTAGCTGTAATCATTCATAGGCTGAACAGGACAGAAATCAGGTACTTTCGAAGGCTTACTGGGCATTCATAATGGAATCTCTACTGCTATACTTGCCTGGTTCTCTTGAGGACATCTCTTTCTTGAATCTCATGATTGTTAAGTTATAAAGATTGAACTCTTTTGGCACAGAGTTGCTTTCTGGTTCTAGCCTGAGAATAGATGGTGATAAGTAACTTGGAAAGGTCAACAGCCAGAATAGATTTTTTCTTTGCAGTAATTCCCTTCCCAGTGAATTAAAAAAAAAAAAATAAAAAATAGAGGGAAAAATATCACATGGTTATCTTTAGCAGGCAAACTAATATCAGATATCATTAAAAACTGTAAAAGAAAAACCCTAATTGATAGAATATATCAAAATAAAGGTTCACTAAGGGCAGTGTGTCATGTGTAGAGGCAAAGCCAGTAAAATACAATAATACATCCTACAGAGAGCTCCCAACCAACACGTGCCCTGTCTCTGAGCATTAGCTTAGGATTATATATATAAAATCCTAAGCTAATGCTCAGAGACATACACACACACACACACACACACACACACACACACACACACGCATAAAATACTCAAGATCAACGAGATCAATGTAAACTGTGTATTTAACCTATACATATCAATAAAATGGGGAAAAAGAAAAAAGATTAAAATGATTTTAAGGACTAGGCATAAGACTAAAAGGGCATACTTCTATTTTTTTTATCTCTCTAATTTCAAAGCACTAAACGTAAGAGTCCATATAATTCCAGGATTATTTTCAAAAATAAAATATCCACAATTAGACTACAAGATCACATGTTGCATGCATTTGTATAAAATGAAACTAATCTATGTTGGGTCCAAAAATATAATTTTGCTGAAAAACCAAATTTTGATATATAGAAAAAATACCCTGAAAATGAGAATGGACTTGGTCCAAATGTCCTGAGTCATGTTGGTCTCCTTTTGCAGGCACCAGCTATGTGGAATATTGACATTACAGAAGGTAAACACTTTCATGACACTTACATCATTATATCACATGCTGTTAATCACCTAGCATGCTGTGAAATCAACCAACCTGCTATAAAGTACACACATTTTCTTATTTGGAAATGTTTCAATTTATTGCCTTTCTTTCTAAAAATGACCTGAAACTGATGTTGTCAAGACATAGCTAAACATTCATGACACTTGTCACAGAAAAACATGCTGATTTTATATATATATATATATATATATATATATATATATATATATATATACACACACACACACACACTCATTAGCATTCATTTAGAAAGTTTTGCTTGCATTAAAAAGTCCACTTTTTTTTGAGACAGATCTTGCTCTGTATCCAAGGTTGGTCCTGAACTCATTACATGGCCCAGGCTGGCCTTAGACTCACAACAATCCTCCTGCCTCAGCCTCCTGAATGCTGTGATTACAGGTACGTGCCACCCTACCTGGCTTTATATGTCATTCCTCCAGTCCACCAAGCATAATTATAAGTTGGTTGCAAACCAAAAGTCTTACAGTAAATTGAGAGATTTCACTAATTTACTTAAAAAATATATGTTGAATGATATTTCAAAGATCAAGAGATGACAAAGATGTCATCAATAGTGGGACCTGTGATCTCAACTTCACAATGACTTAGTACACCACTTTCATACCTTTTCTTGAGATTATACATCTTCGGTGAAAAAGATGGACTTACGAGAAGAATATTTTATTATTTATGAAGTTGTTTGCTTTGTTGATTCTTCCAATCAAATATTGTGTTGTGGCCTGGGGTCTTTATATTTTGAAATATGGCAAGCGTTTAAGGGAATCATCCTGATAGGTCTTGTGCTTGCAACAGTGTGAAGTTGAAAATTTGATCTGCTATAACCCAAGCGCTGTCCTCACTTCTGTTGTTGATGTTCCTTTTAGTTTCTTTGAGCCATTTATGGAAATTCTTTAAGAGTAATTTCTGATCAATTCTTGGGTAAAATTCATTCGCACGTGACCCCAAAATCTCACCAGTAGCCTCACTTCATCTGCTCATTTACATTGTAGAGAACCACTGCGTGCACCAGCCTCAATACTGTGTCTTTCCGAAGTCTTTTTAAAGTTGCTGAGCAGAGCTACTCTTCTCTTACGTTCCCGTGGTATTGTGTACTTGGCCATGCCAGTATTTAATACTGCATTAGTCCAAACCTTTATCTATGAGGAATCCGTGGATACTCTACTGGAATAAGTCATGCTTCATACTTCCTCCTTCTCTTCCTCTTTCTAAATGTGTAGAACCTTGCAAGAAGACTGCATGAAGTAAGTGGTTATTAGCCTTCAACTTGAGAGGTAACAAAAGTAATTTCTTGTCTAAAGTACAATGTACTTAAGTCCGCACTGATATAACTGCAATTAGATGGTTGATTTTAAATATTTTTTATGTAGAGTAAAAAATAGGAAAGAAGAAGGCAAAGTTCAAATCGCTGCCTTTCCATTTTATTAAAGATCTTTACATGTGAACTTGGTTAATGTGTAAATGACAAGCAAGCCAGTTCTACATTGAATACACTTGCTGAATTTTCCTCCGTTAGTTCCATTTAGCTGAGATGACGATTGAAAGTGTGAAAATACCAGGAGGTATATACTGCTTGAAAAATCAAATTTTTTTTTAAATAGAGGGCTTGGGGGAAAGAATCTTTAGAGGAGCAGTGCTTCTCTTGGTTTGCTCCCCACAGCCTAACTCTGCCTGGATGAATAAAACGCTCCATTATTCAGATAAAGGGAACATGGTCAAAAGGGTCAAAGGGTTCATGGTCAAAATGAAGGATAGAAAACAAAAACATAATCAAGCACTGTTATTCTGTGTAATTGAAAGAAAAGTTATATTATGTATTCACTCAAAAAATACTTTATGAAAGATCTGCTTTATAATAATATCTTCTATACATAAGAAAGAGATATTCAATATACAGATGTCTACATGATGGTTAGGCAACAATATGAAAGAGGAAACTGTATCTGTCAAACTGAATAAGACCAAAATCAGGGGTTTAAGTAGAGGAGACGGCTTCAGAAAAGCATACAGCCAATTGGAAAAATAATTGTTTAATATTTAACCTTGTTTGTAATAACTGGGAGAATTAAGTAGTGAGTAACACCACATGACTCATTTTCCCCAATCAGGGAAATAGGTCACATTCAAATCAATTATGAACAAATATTTAATAATAAGTTACATGGTGACAGTAGTCAATGTAACTATTTCGATAGAGCCATCAAGAACAAACCCTTTGATGATATAATGATGACATAAAAACGTGAACAGTGCAAATCAACAAGGTAGGGGAAATTAGTGCCAAAATATTTCTATTAATAGTCAAAAGAATAATTAGTCAAATGGAGAAGGGACCTATTTGGTATATACTGGACAATCTAATCTCAAGCTACGGTGTTAGTAGTAGGGTAGAAGAGACAGAGGGCCAGGGATTCCCTTGTGGCACCATTAATTTATCATAGGTGTCTGAATGTCAGTGGAAATTCTTAGCAAGAAGAAATCTGTTTTGAAGAGATTATGTTTATGTTAATTTAACTTTTTCTTTACACTGTAATCTTCATGCCATTTTACAAAATCAAACTAGTTCAAAGACATTTGCTACATCATTATTTTAAAATATCTTTATAACTATAAATTGAGCTGATGAGCTGTAAATTTCAAACTTGATTCCAAGGTTTTCTGAACTTCATTTCAGCAAGAAGAGGAAATAACAGCTATCTTACAGAGCTATCGTGCATGATGATATGTTACCATGTATTAGATATGTAATATACCACACACCAAGCTATTTTAAATTACAATGCCTGTATTGGGTTAGAAAATATATTTAAATTAGGTTTCACCAGTAAAGTATAGGTTTTACCAGAGGGGAAATGTATAAGCAGTTATTTTGAAATATAGACAATTAAAGCGTAAGCTCTTTCAACTTATTCTTTTATTTTGGTGTCTCAACTACAAACAAAACAAGACTTGCTCTGCAGAAATCATGAACTCATTCTGTCAAGAGCATACAGTACAGTCTTGAAAAATGAAAACATAAAATAAATACTAAGAGTTTACGTTTTCCATGACCAAAAGTTGTATTTTTTAAATTTAGATTATCAGAAGAACCACTAATAAACTTTTACACATCTCCTTGTAAAAGCATTTTTAATAAATAGCTAGTAAGAACTGACATCAGCAGGAGGTGACATTTATGAAAGGTTTTGAAAAATAATGGTCAAGTTTTCAACATAAAATTAGGTTTTGTACAACTTTTAAATGTCAATGACTTCTCTGAACCTTATTCGCAAGTCTTGGTAAAGATTTCTATTACTTCCTAAAATTTTCCTTCCTTACATGAAATGCAAAAATAACCTTCTTTAAAACTAAAGATTATTGCTTAAAATCAGTAAGAGCAAAGGTAAATATGTTAAAAAACATACAATTTTCATTGGACTAAAATGTTTGTAGACAAATGTAGATGTATATTAGTAATAGAGAGAAACATATTCTATGAGTACAAGTAGTTATGAGACAAGATGAATTAGAGCCCATGGAGGGTTTCATTACTCAAGGAGAAAGAAAAATCTTTTGCTGTGTACAAAACAAGATAACTTCTTTAGATGCAGCATATTTCATGTAAACTGCATTCCAAAAATGTTTTGCAGAGTTGAATTATATGAAGTATTGGATAGTACATATATACTATGTAATATAAATTATAGAAGCACGCAAATACATTACAATGTGACTAAATTGAACATTCAATCACAAATACAGGCTCCAAGAAAGAATGGAAATTAGAATGAAAAGGAAAACATAGAACTATAGAGGTAATAGTTTCTCAGCCAAGGAAATTAGTAGACACTGGATGAATATCTAATGATTGCATTCTCTCCATACAGCTCTCAAGTAATCACAATACAAAAGAAATGATCCTAAGAGATTATGAAAGTCAATTGTACTGGGAATTTTTGAGTAGTTGACACAGGTATTCAGCACAGATAGTAAGCTTCAAAACATACAGCAGTGACGAACATAAAAAGAGAAAAATCTCAGATTATAGATCCAAAGCCCTGAAAAATTTAAAAGGCTATTGGAATAAAATCTGAGCATCTGTCAGACTCTAGAATAAATGACAGGAAGCTCAATGTTTCTTGGGTAAGAGGATATGGATGGCAGAAAAATAAGTGGTTTCATATTAAGACGATGAATTGGATTGAAATGTAAAGCTTGAAATCAATGGCTTATTAAAAAAATACCCAAGCTTGCTGTCTAAATCTGAAAAAAAAAAATGCTGTAGGTAGGATTTTGGTTTAAGTTAATTCAGAGCCAGGGTGAACAGTGAGACAGTTACACCCCTGATCACAAGAATTGAACCATATAATCAACTAGTAATGGGATCTGGGACACTTTCAATATCCTTTTTGAAATAAGAAATATTTATTGACCATAAGAGATATTTATATTGTAAATAGGAAAAAAAAAGGTAATAGATTCTCTATTAGTAGTGAAAGAAGAATTCAGGATATTAGATTAATGAGAAGTTCTAGTAACCAACGTAAGACAAAATAAAAGAGGAGGAAATAGCAATACCACTACCAGTAACAACCACAAAGGCCCATCAAGAAAATGTGTGCAGCTTTATATTCTTTTAATCAACAGTATTAGAAAAGTCAAAGCAGAATGGAAAGCTAGAGGAACAGAAATTAAATTATATTTAAAAATCTACTGGTCAATTTTACCAGTACTATGTTTTAGCTTTACCCGTACTATGATTTTATCTTGTGCAGTAAAACCATAGAAAGATAAAGCCTCAATCTAGATAAACAGTGGTTAGCATTTCACCTCACCACCTCTATTTTGGGACAAAATTTAAATAGAATATAGATAGAAATTTTGTTTCTTCAAAAATGATAAAAAAGACATTAAAATAAGGATCAGTTTGATTGAAATGGAATCTTTTGATTTTATGTTTACACAGAATTATTTCAATTTGCTGCACTAAATGCTCCCCCAGCTGATCGGAACCAATGCTACTTGGCAATGACAGCTAAACACTCCAGCAATACTGTAGGAGAAAACCAGAGGAATCCAAAACGGTGTTACTTTTGGCTTCAATTGCAGAGATCTAGAACAGAGAAATCAGGCATTAAGATGGAGGTAACTGCAACAGATAGACAAAGGAATAAGAGAAACACACACAGACACACACACGCACGCTTGCACTTCCCATGCAAACTGGGATGGAAACCAAAAATCCATATAGAACAAAGGGAATTTGAATGGTAACAGTAATAGCCCGCTCAGTCAGTCGAGGAGAACGCAAGAAGGGGGAGTGTGGATTGAACAATACCGGACTCTTGCAAGAGTGGCTGCAAAAGACACTTTATTATCTACATCCTCCCTTTTATACCCTCTTTGCCTTCCCGCTAGTTAACAGTCACGTGTTTCCACACCTGATCCAAAGATCAAACGGAAAACAAGCAAAATAACACGTGACTTCAAACGGTTAGTATACAAGCAACACCTGGGATTTCACACGGTTCAAACGGTAAACAAGCAAAAAAACACGTGATTTAAAGCAACTTGGCCAAGGTCAGCAATGCTAAGGCTCTCGGGCCCTGAGGGTCCCAACAAAGCAAACTGGGCTGGAAACCAAAAATCCATATAGGACAAAGGGAATTTGAATGGTAAGAGTAATAGCTCCTACATCAATAATTATAAATTCATTTTAAAAAGCAAAATAATGTTTAAAAAGTTAAACTAAATCCCTTGTAATAAACACACAATGCAAGAGGTATGTAGGTTGCAGAATAAACAAGTTCTTGAGATGAATTTCCAAAGGTTCAAGATGAACCCCCATCGCTTAAACTTCCAAAGGGGTAAAGTTACATCTAAAATTAATTGAAATAAAATTTGATGTTCTCATCAAAATTAAAAATAAAGGAAGAAGCAATATTTGTATGTCAGGAATCTGGGTAGACGCAAGATTTAAGGAAAAAAGCAACTCATTGATTGGAGTCTTAGAAGCAAGTGAGATAAGAAAACATTATAGCCACACATTTTAGAGTGAAATTGTACATTCTTGATAGGAAAAAAGCTACTGAAAAACATCAAGTTAAAAGAAGAGATTATATGCAAATGTATTGACCACAGGTATCCCGCATGACAGATGATAAAGAATAACTCTCCTGGTAAAGCTAAGAGAACATAATACAAGAATTGCATGCAGTTTGAACTGCCACTCAAGACTGAGGGAGAATGTTGAAACACACTGATCAGAGTTTTACACACACTGACTCACGCTAAAAGAATTGACGAAGGAACTATTTCATTGACAAGATACAAAACACAGGAAAGGAAAATGGTATAAGAAATGTTGAGAATCTCAGAAAACCCCCACAACGATTGTTTCCTGAAAATGACTTAATAAATGATTATTTTGTGTTTAGAATATATAGAATTAAAACTATGTACTAGAGAAAAAAGATTGAATAAGGCATCGATGTTCAGAAAAAATTTTGAAATTTAGCTTGTAGTTTTAAGGTGTAGACTTAATTATATATAATAAGTGGTCATTAAACGTATCTCTAAAGGTAATAGAGACATATATTTCATGCCTGGTTGGAAAAGAGGCAGCAGGGAAGAATGTGAAGAACTTTATCCACAAGGCCAAAATTGAAAAGTGAAATATATAGATAGAAATGAATAGAAAGAGTATGTGCAACAGAAGAATGTTAACATATAATTATAAATACAGCATATTCGTGCTAAAAGATACTCAGATTAAATTAAGAAAAGTATCAGAAATATAAGACCAGCTATTTTCTGCTTGCGCATACACCTAAAGTAAAATAGGTAGGATGATAATGTATTCAGGAGACCGTGTTCGCCATGGAAATTTAAGCAAACAAGAAAAGAGCAAAGACCAGTATTAGCAAGAGATACAATTTTATGATAAAATTGTTAGTAAGAGCAACATTGGACACTGAATAATTTTTTTAAAAATATGTCTCTTCCAGAAGATATAAAATCATATATAATATCTTTAGTTTTCAAATAAATGGTATATAGAATTAAAAAGTATTAAGAAACAAAAAAGGAATGGTGGGAAATTTTTTACTATATATCCAAAAATCAACAAATCAGCCAGTGAATGCATCAATAGCATATGTACAGAAAATTTTAAAAGGAAATTATAGCATATTTATCATTAAACACTAATCGCATTGATTCTTTAGAAGTGAAAATATAAATATTAAATACCAAAAGATTTCCATTAGTCTAAGAATGCTAAAAGTAAAATCAGCAGTATAAATTTCTACAATAATATTTGAATATAGTGTCATTAAAATAAGTGAAAATAACAAAGATTATATTTGTGATGTATGTTTTAAAATATGGTATTTAATTTTTTAAAATATTACATTAAAAGAACATTGCCACTAATCTCTTTCAGAATACTTCCACTGTTTGCAAACACTTTTATTTTCTGAAGCAATGCTGGAAATCATCTTGCTTGAGGATACTTAGTTTTGTCAACTCGGTCATCGCAGAGCCCCGAACCAATACAAAACATTTATTTATTTTTATTTTTTTGGTTAGTTTGGCTCTGTGGAAGAGCCCCAAGTCTGCTAAATAAGGTAGTTGAGGATAGACTTTAATGTTTTTATTTCACAGAAATTGCTGCAAACATTTTGAGTCAGTACCCCAAGGCAACCATGAAAGACAGACCCAGAAGATCACTTAGAGTAAACTGCTTCAGAAAGTGTCAAGAATATTGGGGTAGGGGTGTTTGAAGTGAGGAATATTTTGAAGGGGTTTAATTGAAATCTATCTATCTATCTATCTATCTATCTATATGTAAGTGTTAAAAAATTTAAACATGCATCATACATGTTGGTTCTATTTTGTAGAATGCAATGCACATCAAATAGCCCAGAAGTCTTGAAGTAAACCACAACGATATATAATGATATATAAAATGTAAAACAGCATTCAAAGTGTAATACATCAAAATTTGTTAAAAATGGTTAAGATTGTCAGAGCTGGTACATTTGTAGCTTGAAATGCATTCCTTCAATAAAGTGGAAAAAAGCCAGGACAAGCAAAAGATCAAAAATAAAATGTAACTTTTCTAGGAGAAATCTGAAAATAATCTTACCATGAAAAAGTTATTAGAACACTAGGAAATAAAACATCAATTTAATTAGCACTGACAACAATGATCACAGACGAAGAATTGCAAGTGAACTTGGAACACATGGGGCACATTAATTAAGATATTCTGGTGTTTCTAAAATTCATGACATTATTTTGGATAATTTTCTGTCAATTTCGACAATGCAAATACGATTGATTAAATAAAAATACTCATAAATAAATGTATAAAAATGTCTGGGAAAGTTGACTATATTTAAAAGCTCATAAATGAAAATTATATATGTCTGAGTTTTCTTAACTAAAATATACTTGATCTTGTTAACTTTATCTTCAAGGAACAGATGTTCCTGATTTCATGTGATTTCTAATAATAAATTTCACATAAAGAGAGAGCTGCCCGCTTCAGTTTATGAAGCTAGTATAATCTTAATAATGAGATCATACAAGAGCAGCAACAAAAATTTGATACCAGTCTCTCTGTGTAGCTCACATACATAAATCCAAGATGAAATACCAGCAGATCATGTTTAATATTATAAATACACAAAGGAAATAAAATAGGAGAAATAAATTCAAGAGATACAGTGCATATACGCACTCTGCATCTTTCAAAACTGCCCGAAATAAACATGTGTGTTCCCATGTGCACACATCTAAACTATAGTTTAACAAGTTAATGCATATTCCAATTGTAAACTTATGTGAACTAATTAGCGCATATCCTTAGGGATGTGAACGTTTCCATTGTAGAAAAAGTGGATAGTTATTTGTTGCAGAGTTTAAAGGTATAAGAAGTAAATTGAACACAAGCCTAAAGCGGTCTTCCAAAATAAAGCAAGTGGAACAGTTAGTAAATATTATTACTTAAGTCATGCTAAAAGCTACTGAGTGTAATTCAGCACGAAGAATAATTTTATAACCTGAAGATGTAGTAAATACCTGCATGCAAGCGAAAATGATCTATCGTTCAGATCTAAACCGAACTTTTTTTCAATCTTGTAATGTTACTTTCTAAACATTCCAGTATAGAGAGTAAAAGAAACAAGGTAAAATATTAGATATATATTTTATTTATACCTTTTTACACACTTTATGAAAAGGAAAGAACTAATAAATGAAACTCTTAAAATGCTTATTTCAATTTTCAAGTTTTCTAGATTTGTGACACACATAAAAATCAATTTTTTTGTAATGGTAACAAATAGAAAGTATAATAGAAACAAAAATACACTGTAAAAGTAATGGAATTATATGCTATTCAGGAATAAATCTTAAAAACAAGATATACAAGAATTTAATAGAAGAGATTACCAGCAATCTTTAAGAGATAATTAAACTTTCACACGAAGATATAGTTACTAGATCCAGGAATGGAAAAAAAGCAATTGTAAGGTACTGTTCTTCTCAAATTAGTGCATGATCCCAGGTATAATTAAAATAGTGTTTGAATGAGTTTGATATATTGATACTAACATGCATACAGATTATAAAAGATTAGAATAAATAACAAAGTCTGATGGACAAATGAAAAATATTAAAAGACAAAAATTATCTTTCTTATGTAAGATAATTTAAAATGTCACTTTTTATGAAAACTTGTTATGGTCAGATGGAGAAACCAGTAGATCAGTAATATTGACTAGAAGTTCACACACTATTTATATATACCAATTAGTGAGGAAGTTATTTTTTTCAAATACAAATTTTGGCCAAACTCACCATCAAATACATTCAAATCTTGAGCTAATAACATAACTATAATATGAATTACAAACTATAGACATATATGTATATATGTAATTTAAAGAGTGCATTTAAATTTTGAATTAAAAATTAGTGAAGAAATTAAGTTATGAGTTTGAACACAAATTATTCAATTAAGATCTTAAATGTATAGAAGAGAACGAAAAGAGGCAAATTTGGTTAAGGTGGAAATAATTGTATTTTCAGGCATATTACAAATATTTTCCATTCAAGGCTGCAGAGAAAGACCCTGTTGATATATATATATATATATATATATATATATATATATATATATATATCACCAACCAATCCATGATTAATATTCAGATTATAATTAGCAACTGAAATCAAGGAGAACAGTATATTTTAAAATGCACAACTATATAAATTTGCTCTTCATTTAATAAAACGTTTTTAAATAGAATAATTAATTATGTCTAACTTAAAACTAATTATGCGATTTAAAATCGTAATTAAATAGTACTTTATGTAGAAAAACAATGTACCTCCAACTGTTAGTTAATGTTTGGGAAAAATGTCGATTTTCTACTCTGTTTTATGTCTGGATTATCACTTGGAATGAGCTGACACACTTTAAAATTTAAGTATCTTTCATGACAAGAAAATATCTTTCATTTATACATTTGCTTGGAGATGTCATGTAAAAATGTGGAGTGAAAAATAATGTTCCCATGTATTATTGTAATAATGGGAAATTGGATATTTTTCAACATATCCATTAGCTACAAAATAAATAAAGCTACATAATAGAACACAAATACAAAGAAACTTGAAAAAGCTATTAAACTAATCAACTGGAATTTTATATGATACCATAAATATCAGAAATTGAACATGTTTTACTTAAGCTCAAATCACATTATAACTTTTAGTATATAATACCATTTACACTAATGTTACCAAAGCAAAATAATATATGTGACATGATAATATGTAACCACACATAGACTTTATATACCCTAAAGTATGTATAATAACAATAATAGGCATTCTTAGAGAAAAACAAACCTATCTACATAAATGTTTTTTGAGTATCAACTAGTTACCCATTACTAATTTCACAAACAAATTGCATGAAAAATTTTAAACACTTCTTACCTTTTAAAAATATAAATTAAAAACAACACAAACTTGTGCAGAAAAAACTTAGATATTTCACAATAGAAAATATATGACCGGTCACTAAGACTATTAAAAAGTTTGAATACCATTACTCTCCAGAAAAAGCCTTGCATGTGTTCATTCTATACACAAACAGAAAGTAAAGTATGAGTCTGACTTGGTGAGGACAGAGAGGGACTTCATTTGGCAGATTTTCAAAGTAAATTAAAGATATAGTGTGATTAATTTGGGAAGATCTTTGGCAGTTTCTCACACAATATTTTTCCTAATGTAGATATACACTGATCTCCAAACCTTAAAAACTGTTTGTATTGAATGTGAAAACTTCCATTAAATAGAACATGGAATGAAAAAATTAGTTTCTTAAAGCAACCAAATTTTTTTATAATTTAATACTCTTACATACATTCTTTTAGAAAAGAAAATATGAATAGGATAATGTCCATAGAATAAACTTTATAATTAGAAAGCAGTTAATAAATGTTAGCCTTGATTAACTTTAAAATTTGCTTTAAAATTTTAAGTATCTTTTAAGCCTCATTGATTGATTCAAGAAATTTAGGTATATTATATTCAAAGAACTGTAAATAACCATACAGTAAAAACAGCTTTGTTTAATATACATTGAAATGTAATAGTAATGAATTTTCTTCGTGTATTATTTTAAGTGAATTGTTTATATATGCAAAAATTGTATAAATTCTACTCTTCAGCTATAGCAATAATACTGTGAATAAAATTGTCAGATAAAGTATTAGAAGCTTTTCTTTTATTATTGTGACAAAAGTAATTTCATCAACTTACATGTAGGTGATTAAATCAGATACCAATTCTAGCCATCTTTTTCACAATGTTAAATATTTTCTTTAAAGAAAACGGAAAGCCCTTGTCACCTTGACAAGATATGTATGTGCACAAAATGCTCAATTCCATTGTAAACCTTAAATTTTGCACTTATACATATCAATAAAATGGGAAAATACAAAAGAAAAAAGAAAGTGTGATTTATATACAGATGCTGCTCTTTTGTCTCTAAAACAGTTATGAACTTATAATTCATGATAAATATCATTTATTTTGGTGTTATGTTTCTGGTAGCATATATTATGAGTTTAAGATTAATATCATATGAAGAATAAAGGTATTGAGACTGAGTTCCTAATTCTGGTATTTTTTCAGTATGCAATAACTGGGCTTCTCAAGGTATAAAGAGCTAAACTATGAACTCAAAATATAGATCAAGCATCAACACGTTAATTTAAAAAATAATTGTGA
The DNA here is from genome assembly GCA_004027205.1 of Ctenodactylus gundi. Lineage (NCBI taxonomy): Eukaryota > Metazoa > Chordata > Mammalia > Rodentia > Ctenodactylidae > Ctenodactylus > Ctenodactylus gundi. Next base: position 479,820 of record PVKB01000627.1, on the reverse strand, counting down.
AAGAAAAAAGTCGTATTTGGAAAATTGTAGAACACATGATATCTAAGTGCAATCTGTTCTTATCTTTGCCTCTTTGGAAAGTGTCACGGTGTATAGAACATAGTACACACCCAATGCCCATTCTTAAATTAACAGAGCCCGTTTTATCTTTATGTTTTTGGGCACTTTAATTAAGTAATGAAAATTAAACTGATTCATCAGTAAGATTATTATCTCTGATGGTAAAAACACTTTAAACGCTTCCTTACATTATGGCGATAGAATTCATTACTTGAGTTCCTTCCGGTAGCTCTACCTACGTTAAGGCAAACTCTGGCTGGTGGAGAATGATTTTCTGCTGGCGGCGTGGATAGGTTAGGTGTTATAATGGAAGCTAGCAGGCAGTTTGAATATTAGAGACTCCAATCACTTGTCAATAAAGAGCTTGGTAAATACTCCCTACTTCCCAGTGTTGAAGTAAATGTCTAATACTGAAATACTGGTGTAGTTTTTAAAATTTGTTTTCAGGTTCTCTAAAATACTACGAATTTGATATAGTCAGACTTTGATCAGTCAGTGATGAGGATTTACACCTGTGTCCGCTTCCCAGCCAGCCAAGTGGTACCTCTGTGTCAGCAGCTTGGAAATTCGAGAAAGATGGAACCACAAATTTCTGAAATAAAAAGAAGATAATGGCTGTTCTGTCCTCAAAAGTACAGTGTGGCGTTCTTTTGATTTGAAATTTTTGAAATAATTTTTGAATGGGGAATTAAGATATTTCCTGGATGTCACACGATGAGAGAGAAGTAACGCTGGATAGAAAACTTGAAACTGGCTCTCTGAGAATTATTTTCAGGTTTCAACTATGGGTATCAAGGGTTCTGAGGAAAGAGATACATTTGAAGTGTTTGTTTTTAACTAGAACATGGCATGCAATTCTTATTATAAAATGAAGTACTAAAGGAAAAAGTTTATGTGTATATAAATAGGAATATTGAGAAATTTTCCTAGGAGGGCATTTAAGTTGTCTTTTAGCTTGAAGATAAATAGTGTATTCTAAGTTCAAGTGTGATTGTGCATACTTCAATTAAATGTGAAGGTCTTCTTTCTTATGTGTGTTTATGTGATCTGTCATGGATGCTTCAATGTCTTGAAACAATAGAAATATTGGCTTTGGGGAAGAGCCAAGAATCAATCCCATGATACTGGATTTTGTGAATATTTACATTAGTCTTACAGTGTACTTGGGTAAATTGTGGCTCAGATAAACCTAGGGACTTATTAAAAGTCACGTGATATGTAATCATGGAGAATTTCAATTTTGAAACTAGTTATATTGAGCCAAACACACACACACACACACACACACACACACACACACGACCTGCCCAGAATTTCAACAGTATTCCATATCCTAGCCTCCAAGCTTGAAGCTACCGAATGGTCTACATTCATTCTTTATTCATTCTTTTACTTATTCCACATTGACTTCAACACTTGCCATAATGTCGAAGCTGCTTCTGAATACTTGTGTTTGTGTCCAGATAAAATGGATAATTCTCAGCCCTTGCTCGTAACGTCTAACTCTTGAAATATCCTCTGCTGTCGGCTTATGTGACAATATATTTTAGCTTGTTTACCTTGTTTGCAATTTCGTTTTATTTCCATGAAAACTTGTCACCCTGCCTTCCCCACACAACCTTTACATTCAGTGATGTAGGCCTCAGACTTGACAATTCCTTTTCTTTTTGTCCTACCTCCCTAGGAAATCAAATCTTCATAAACGTGTCAGTACAATTTATGTTTCAACTACTCATCAACTTTAGATTCCGTGTGGGAGTATCCAATTGATTACTCGATGCTGCCACTTAAATAATAATAGATATTTAAATTGCATATGTCCCAGACTGATACCAAATCCATCATTGTTTGCTATTTGCCATAAAAATGAAATATGTCAGTGTGTATGTCATGGGAACCCCAAATTCAGAAATCTTTCTCAATTACCCTTTCTCACCCAATAGACGCTTTCAGGTTGTATTTATAGAATACATCCCGAGCATTGCCAATTTCTTTTCAATGCTACTGTCATATTGTTAGTTCCAACATCTATTATATTTTGCTGCCATCACTGTAGTCAGTAGCAATTGATCTTACTCTTTGGCTGTTTTTTTTTTTTTTAATTTTCTCCTGTAATGAACCACCACAAGTTAAGTGGTTTGAAACTATGTCCACGTATCTCCTACTGCAGCTAGAAGTACTGGTAAGTATAAGTGGTGTCTAGACTGAGTACCTCAAAAAGCAAGAACGAAGTTGAGATCGAGTTCATACCTAATCTTGAGGTTTCAGAAAGAATACACTTTCATTCTTATTCATCATGTTTATGATTTTGTAGTTCTTTGAGTGCAGGTCCTAATTTCTCTCTGTCCGTCACCTGGATGAAGATATGCTCAGCCCCGGAGGCCCATCTGGATTTATTCTTACATGGTCTCCTCTGTCTTCAATTCAGTAAAGGCGTATTGAGACCTTCTTATACGTGGCATCTCTGTGACTTTCACTTGTCATTTTGTGAAGAATCAGGAGGGAAAAAAGCCTCTGCTTTCAAAAGGTTCAAGTGAGTAGGTTAGGCCCACAGAAATGATTTAACTGCTGTAACACAATTTTATTAATAATCTCAGTGACACACAGAAAATCTCATTTTCTGTCCTAATCATGGCAACAATACCCAAAGAGCTACGATTTGGGGGATTGTATAGAATTTGGATAATTATGCTTCTCACGTTGTTGTCTTTCTCTGTAGACAATTAAGTCAATGACATAATTTCAAGATACATATACCTTAAACCTCTTGGTATGCTATTCAGCTTATTTTGTCTGATGCAGAGCTATCCTTTTTTTTCTAGTTTTTTCTTAAACTTTTAAAACCATAATCATAAAATTTGGTTTTGAAATATCATACTTTGTACAAATTCTTATATGGCAGCCTTTATATATTTAGGTTGGCCACCTGTAAAGTTTTACCACATTTTGTTGTTCAAATATATGAGAGCACACACATACATGCACACACACCCCCACACACAGATACAGTCTATCATTTTATTAGAATCAATGGCAGATTGGAAATATTTTTCAAAGATTTATATCTGTATGGAACTTGTAGAAATTTTCCCCTTTTTTTGCTAACACTATCTTATGACAAGTCTGTACATAGTACTTGCATTGCATTATATAATAAAAGAAATCTTAGATAAATTAAAAGTGTATGAAAAGATTTGTTTAGGCTATATGCAAATATTATGCCATTTGACATGGAACTTTCTCATCTGTGAATTTTGGTATCCTCAAGGAGAGGATATGAATATGAATATTTGCCTATCATGAGAGAAAGCTGTATTCGCACTAATGACAGCACAAGCCCTGGTTTACTGTACACATATTGATCTATCACCTCTCTCCTCTTCACTTAATTTCCTTTGACAGACTGGTGGCCGTTTGTCTTATCTGTTTTGTTCAAACGCCCACCTACTACCGCGGTGTACATCGATATAAGATACAATGCTGAGAAAAGGCAAATATTCAATTCAGTGAACAGAATAAGCAACAAATCTCTTTTGAGAACTTTTGTGAAACCACTTGTGAAAACTGTAAGGCCACACCAACAGCAGACCAGAGGCCATCGGAGTGCTTGGAATCCAGAGGTGAAAAGGCCACAAAAACATCTTAAATGGACTTTACATCTCGGCTCTAAACCGAGCCTTAATTTGAGACAATTGGTATGTCTGCCTACAAAATGGAGCTTCTCAGATATATCCAGGTATTTCATTTTAATTTGTGGTGAGAAAGGTAATGTGAAATGAGACTGGCTGGAGATGTAAAGGAATAAGGTAACATGAACAGGCTTTACTGTTTTCAGAAAGAAAAAAAAAGATACATGAGCTTAAACCAGCATTGTAGATGGTCTTTGGAAAGAAATGATTCTAATTCATCAAATATGTTTTTCATAATAGCTATTTAGCTAATGACTGTAGTTAAATAAGACACTATCATAAGACACGCTGTGTTAGATACTCATTATTTAAAACATATGTTTTAAGATTAAGCAATTATAAAACAAGCTATTCACCTCTTAAACTTAAATAAATAGATCTACAATAACTCGCTTGTACATAATTAACAAATGGTAATTACCTTAGTAAGACTATATTGTAACATTAGGCAAATAAAAATAAAGAACAAACCTGTGTTTAATTTCTCAATGTTATTTATATTTTCAGGTATGTTTCATTGAATTAAACATAGCAGGACAAAGTCTCTTTTGATTGCTATGTTTGACTAGAAAAAATGAACTTATTCACTACAGTAGCTCTTGAAAATTATGCTAAATAAGAACATAGATTCCAATGACACAGACTTTTAGTAGTGTATATGCCCTCAGATACTTCTGTTCATTGTTAAATTATATGGAAGGCAAATTTGATCACAATTTCATTTTGATTTATTTATTAAATAAGTGATAAGCAAGATTGTTATCATTTGCTGGTTCCCTGATGATCTGAAACTTTATCACCAAATTGTATTGCAAGGTTAAAAAGAAATTATTATTTCTTTAGAAAAAGGTATTATTCCAGTGGTTGTGCATTTTGAAGCAATTAGATGATCAGTATAAACTACAGTGAATTCTTTCTGAAATAGCATGTTGAGTAAATAGCATGTTGAGTATATGCTCAAGCGGCTGTGTCCTTCGTGTTCTCCCAATTTCTTGGTGTAACCATAAGTTAAAACAATCACAATATTATAATAACATCATTGCTTATTTAATGTCCTATGAAATTCTAAGCTTGTCTATTTAAAGATACAATTCCAGAGATTTAGACAACACTGCTAGGGGTTTAACAGGTGTTAAGTAAATTTTGTATTGAACACATCATTGAATGAATCATGCAGTTGTATTGTTTGCAAATAAAGTAGCAAACTATTTAAATGAATTTTGCAGTTGTATTGTTTGCAAATAAAGTAGCAAACTATTTAAATGAATTTATTTATGAGCACTTGTTTTTAGTAGAGAAAATATTAAATCAGCAAGTGTTAGCATAGGTATCTAGAATGTGGTTTATTCAGGTGATCTATTTTTATGAATTCCTTAGCTTTAAATTTTGCATCTCTTTATTTTATATATTCATATTCCCAATGTCCTTATGTTCTTGGGTTTCTTATATTGTTCCACATATCTAAAATTTCTATACTCATGTTCACAATTTTAGAATGTTATCCTTGAGACGTTTGGCTTGAAGAAACTAAAATGACAGTGTTTTCACATGAAACACGTAAGTGTGATTGGAGATTTACATTCTTTAATGGAGGAAAGTATAGGGGTACACAAGAGTTTTGGCAAAGATAAAGTAATTTAAGGAAAATAACTCCTTCAAACAAGGAAAATTGCTCCAGTCTAGGGAAAGCATTACCCTCTGTGGTTTGGAAGCTGAATAAAACACGGGGATCACAGCATTCTCGCTTTTAAATTATTATTATTACTGTAATTATCGAAAATATGAGGAATGGCAATATAGTACCCCCCAAAATAGTAGTTCCTTAGCTACCCTGTTTCCAGGTTCTGTCCAGTCAATGTGACCCTCAGTAGTGCTATAAGAGCAATTCAGCAATGACGTTCTTAAGAAGTAGCATGTGTCACTGCTACCTGAAAGCTTGATTCAAAGCTCCTCTGATGATTTTTAACACCGTTTACACCTAATTACTTTCAATTAACTCAAGCTGACTTCCCCCAATATGTCAGCATCCATCATTTGGTTGAATTGTAGTGAACCTCATACAGGGCTCAGGCTTCGTTCTGCCTGTAAGCCTGCACTAGGGCTGTTTATGTCCCTCATCCCACACTCTTTCTCTCCTTTTTATTTAGTGAGCTTATCAAGCCAGTGATAGCTGATTTAATTTCAAGTCTTTGCTGAAATAATTTCTCCACCTATGCCAATTTTCTTTCCTTTTGTCTAATTGCACTCAAAATCAGATGATTTGACACTTGATATTACCAAAACGTCCACTTTTTAAGGAACTATCTGGAAATACAGACCTTGGCCTACTTAATTTATTATTTACTTACATTGAGACAGTGTTTCGCTCTGAAAGTCCAGGCCTGTCTAGGGTACATGGCAATCCTCCTGGCTCTGCTTCCCAAGCGAAGAGAATTGTAGGCATGAGCTACCATCCACAGTGTGGGTGGTTCTGGGGGAAAAGATCTAAGGGCCTTGGGCTTGCTGGGCAGGAGCTCTAAATGCTGTGCAATTCCTACACCCCAAAATTTTATAAATTTTTCCATTTCTCCACTACACTCACAACTTTCTAATGATTGACTATTGATATTAGAATCTATGACAACCTCAATGAGAAAAGCATTATTATTACATACAATTGGTTATAAATGACAAAAATGTCTTACATGAGTACTCTTTTTCCCCCATTCATATATGCAATACACAGTGGTTACATGGAGCATTATCATTGAGATTATCTATGTATGTAGAAAAAACAGACAGATGGATAGATAAAGAGACAGAGAGATATTTCATCGACTTCACATTCCCTTCTGCTCCTTTTTTTCACCACCCCTCCACCTTGCAATCTCCTCTGAGTCCAAACATGTCAGCCATTGGACTCTATTTCTTGTATTCTAGGCTTCTCATATTAAAGAAATCATAAAATATTTAACTGTCTGAGTCTGGCTCTCTTCACACAGCATGAGGGTCTCAATTGAATCCATTTACCTATAAGTGACTCAAATCTATCTATCTTACGACGTATTGGTACCCTATTGTGTACATGTAATACATTTTGTGCCCATTGGGCTATTGATGGATTTCCAGTATCTCTCACAATTTAGCTATTATGAGCTGCCCTACTTTAAAAAGAGGTATCCGTATATGTCTGTTATATGTTACTTTTAACATTTTTGCAAAGATATCAAGAAGAGGTATCCCTGGATCGAATGGAATGTCTGAGATTTTTTGCAGCTCTCTCCATACTCTTTCCATTGTGGGTTGTACCAGTATAGAGTCCCACTGGCAGTGCAGAAGTGTTCTTTTTCTGTGAAATCTTATCAGACAGTTAAGGGAGATTTTATTTAAAATAAGGTTGTGTCATCAATTTTCTTTGTATTGCATAAGTTTTCTCACAAAAATTTGAAAGGTTTTTTTTTTTTTCTTAACTTAAGTTAGCTTTTAAGTAGACTCAGCTAACAAGACCATAAGCATGGAAAAGTAATACCCTTTCCTCACCCATCAAATGGTTACGACTAGCACCTGTATAAGAATAGACAGATTTGCAGGAAGAGATTGCAAAGGGCTTATTTAACTGAAATTTTCCAATGCATGAGAATATTTAATATGAATACCCAAAGACTTATTGAAAACAGTATAACTTGAGGTTAGATGTGATGAAGAACAACTAGTAATATAAAAATATGACTACACAAAAAATTATACAATCTAATGATGATAATCTAGAGAGGTGTCAGGAAGCCAGCAATGTTTGACTTTACACACTTCCCTTGACCTTTCTGTGAAGGGTAGAATACCTACTATGTGACAGTCATGTGATCTAATTTTAGGAGTGGTACATCAGAAGATTTTTGTCTTGTCTAATTTGCACAAAAAAAAAAAAAAAAGAAAAAAGTCACCGTGTGATGAACGTATCTTATTTTAGGGTATTATGTTCCGAGTCTCTCCAACACCTCTTTGAACACATAGAGACAGACAGGCACACTGGCATGTAGTCACACACACATAAATCTAAAGGGAAACAGGGAAGATGTTTTAATTTTTTTCTCCTTCTTTCTTTTTTATTTTTAATTTTGGGTTGACTCAGCTAGCAAACCAAACCTGTGCGTGCTTAATTTCATTTTATATACAGATTTGTTATTATCCAATGGAATGATTCTTGGAAATGTGCTGTTTTGTAAGAAAAGTGGATTCATGAAAACTGAAGATAGATCAGCTTTGAATTACATTAAACGACTGAGTGGAAATAGTTTGTATTATACGGTTAGAATTCACACTTAGAACTGATTGAATGGGTGAATGAAATTCCAACCTCTAATTTTAGATAATTTTGAATCGTTCATTTTGTCTCTTTAGATTACATTTAGTTCATTTGTGACCTGCAGAAAATGATTTGTAACTTTTGACTTATTAAAAGAAAAATAAGAAATACTATGTGCAAAAGCTCACATATGTGTAACATAAATATAGGGGGTGTTTTGATTATTTTTGTACTGATGTTATTAAATTGTTGCAATTTCATACATTTCTAAAGCCAATAAGAAGCCAGATTGGCTCTGCTTACATAATTCTTTAAGTCATCTTCCACATGTATTCATAAGATTTGAATAGGGAGACCTCATATCATAAAAATTCGTGATAATAATTATCACCTGAAGTGTGAAGCATATTGTTATAACTATATTAAACATTCTAAGAGAAAACTACTAATATTTATTTGTTTAATTTTCCAGGGGTTTTTCCAACTGGATCTATTTTTAAAAGATTATGTTTATAATTTGTTATTGTTAATCATTTAGCTCGTCGTGAAAACCTGTGCTTTTGAGTATGTTGCGGTTATCCTGGCGATTCTCATTGCCCCCCTGTGAGAGGAATACCCCTCCCCATTATCCTTCAGAACGTCCCTTTAGGGGCTACCAAATTCTTCCTTGACTTATCTTGTCTTGGTCAAAACTTTAGTAAACCAGTTAATACCTTCTCTGCAAACTTTAAAGCTGTGCACAAGCTGAACAGGTGTCAATGCAATGCTTTCTCCCATCTGAAGAGGGTTAATCTGCAGAACGAGAGAGAAAAATGATTTTCTATAAAGAAACAGAAAAGATAGAATTCTGATGCAAGGCAAACTTCTGAATTGGACTGATCTTCTAAGCTGATTAATGTCTTGGATTTCCTACAACTCCATTAAGATACCACTCAGTAATCAGATATGATACTTGTATTTGAACTTTTATTTTTATTTTAATTCAATCAATTTGATTTTTAAATCTGATTTTCTGAAAATGTTTGTTTCAGTGAAGCAATACATCTTATGCTTCATCTAAGCTCGGGTATTAAGCATTTGATAAAATTCATTAACTTAAATTTTACTTAAAAAATCTATGAGATTGACAGGGATTGAAAATCGGAGGAAGACCTAGTAGTTTGCTGTATTACTTGCTTTATTTTCAAAATAGCCAAAGCAGAAAAGGAAATTGCAAGCTTATGCAGAAAGACACTTGGAATTTTTCACTGGATTGCACTGCAATAGCTCAACAATAAAAAGGAGACTTTCAACCTATTAATAGGAGATATATATATATATATATATATATATATATATATATATATATATAATACTGTTAAAACCTGAGCAGTTATACAAAACAGAAATTGCCTTGGCCTACTCCACTCAAATTCTAGTGCTTTTATTGGAAATGGTTTCTTTTTCAATAAGTGGTTTATTTTTGGGTGGCAGGCCCTGGAACCATAACATCAACCATTGGTGTAGAAAATGGTTGTATATAGGCACTGCCAGGGCATCTTGCCTGGAGGGAAATTCTGAGGAAGAAAACATGAGTATCTAATGGTGGGATTATTTATATAAAAATCCACATTCATTGCTTTGCACTGTTAGTGGTTGAAAGCTTTTTCTGTAAGAAACCCCATCTACTCTGAATGTCAGTATATATATAATATTTTTTTTTTTTTTTACAATGTCACTGCTAGACAATAAAAGAAACAAACCCAGAATCTTGGCTTCTTTTCAGGCATATTCTGGTGAACGACTTTGTGAACTAGTTTCGCTGGTAATCCACCTCTGGACCAGGAATAGCAATCTAGGAGCTGAGCAGTTTGAATTATTCATGACACGGCCAACCTTGACATTCTGCACATTGTGTTTGAGAATAGAAGAACTGAACAAGAGACTGTGATGGCCATTATTAGGAAGCAATAACTGCTATTCAGATGATTACCAGCACCCAGAAGAAGTAATCACATCTAAAATGGAACTGCTTTACATTTGAAAGAGTTCCACACGAATGTCTTTGCGAAATAGAACGACTTTAGGTAGTGTTTATTTTCCATTTCTTGGCTATTTTACCGTAGATTTTCTGATCATGTTAGGTTCCAAGCAGACCTCTGGGGTGCGGTCGCAGATGTATTTTGGTAGCTGTAGGCAGGGGAAGGGATGGTTAAATCAATTAACACGTAATTGTCCTTCATGGAGATTTGCAAATGTCTTTTCTCCACATCTATTTTATTCATAGGGTTTCAAATAAAAGGGAGAAATGAGAGAGGGCTGCAATATGAAAGAGCGCAGTATTCTTAGCAAGAGATTTCTAAACTGCTGAATGAGAGACATTTCAGCAAATTACTGAGGACATCTGGACCCAGCAGCATGCGCATCTCAGGAACGCTGGATTGCGCGATATGTAATCTTAATGACTGTGGCTGGAATTAACCACGCACACCATCTCTTACAAATCTCCAGGTCTCCCAACGATTTATTCAAATAATTCTTTCAGTAGAAGGTGACTTGTTTAGAATCCCGGTTATATGAACGACACATCAAACAAGATGGCAGAGGGCCGGGTTAGTGGAGGGGGCACAGTGTTAAAAATGCTATGTTAAAAAGAAATCAGAGGTTATGGTCAAATATAGACACTCAACCAAATTTGTATGTTTCCCCTAGTGTCTGAAAACCTAAAAGCGTTTAATTTCTTGAGACAGCTGTGGTGTTTATTTAAAGCAGTTCTAGAATGTCTTAAAAACAGTATAAGATTTTCTGCTTTGGATTTAATGGCTTTACAGGAGAATGCAAAGGAAGATTTTTGCAAAGTTATACACAGGAACTTTTTCAGAAATTCACAATAACCTTCACGGTCATCTGCCGCAAATCACACAGACGAGGATTAGTTCAGTGCTTATATCATCCATGACCTTCAGGACCAACGTTACCTTAAATGGCTTGGCTGCAAAAAGAGAATAGTTTTGGAGGCTATTGTCTTTAGCAACTTAGTGAGAATCCATCTAAAAAAAAAAAAAGTGGGGTAAGGAAGGGGATGTAGCTCCTTGTCAGATCTCAGGGTTCAATCCTTAGTACTAAAAAGCCAACAAAACTTAACATGATATAATTTGTGTCAATAAGAATAATTTCTCTTTAGTTTACACATTTGGGAGTAGATACACACACACAGATGCATATGGATTGGAAAATCTTTAAATGATTACTGTTCTGTTAAAATGGATCCAGAACATTTCAATTGAAGGTTTTGCAGCAGCAAAACTTGGAGAGTTCTTAATAAAAGAAAAAAAAATCAATGAAAAAAAGTTTAAAAAGAGAAAAGATTTATATATATATATATATATATATATATATATATATATATATATATATATATATGTGTGTGTGTGTGTGTGTGTGTGTGTGTGTGTGTGTATTACAGAGAAGGGTCGTAGAATATTTAATATAGAGAAATAATATAGAAAAATATAGGAAAAAATTACATAGGTGTATACGTGTGTTACCATTTTCATCAGCAGATAACACTGAAATATGTAAAGAAAAGGGATTTGAACACTCTATGTCCAAATTATGATAATTCCAAGTTACAGAAGTTAAAGTAGACAAGTGGACAATTCTAGCTACGTTTCAGAGGTAAAGGTTTTAGGACTTTATGACAGATGGACTGTGAGAATAAAGATGGCCTTATAAATAGCTCTCAGGGTTTGGATGATTTGATGGCTTTAGATCTCATGGTTGATTAAACCAATCCAATTAGTTGATAGCAAATAGTTGTGAGTTCTGTATTTGGCAAGTTGAATTGGGGTACTCTGTAGTATGCACGGTGGGTTTTCAATCAGGCAGCAGCATAAAGTGATTTAAGTTTCAGAAGACTTGCTATGGGAAGTTGTATGTACAGACAAAAGGGTTGTAAGTTTAAGAATATAAATGAAGAAAGATGAGTATACAAAGGAAACAGGTAGCATAATTAAGAAAGATATTAGGAAAATCACATGAATATGGTTTCCAGGAATAGGTGTTGATCAAGTGTGTTACAAGTTAAATACGACAAAGAGTAAAAAAATACTGAAATGTGTAATCGCGTCATTTCTCGTTGTTACAAGATCAAGTACCCACTTTGGAATATACTAATCTGAGTAATTTTGACAGGAAATGTATTTTCCTAGACTCTCAGAAAAAAAGTTTTGTAGACACTTTTTATTTCCTGTATCAGGCCTGACAACTTAAAATGAATTTTCTTTGATATTTTCATATTTCACTCACCCATTCAAAAATAATTATTCGCTGACTTTGTAACTAGTGAGAAAATACTATATACTATGTTTGCTCTTTTTCTTGGAAGAATATGAGTAACAGAATTTGATTGAATGAAATCTGAAAACATAGAGAAATTTCAATTAATTGTGAGAAGATTTTTTCATTACAGTAGACATGCAGACAAAATACTGTTATCTGAGTGCAGGACCAAATATTTTTCCTGGAAATGATTAATAATTAAGACTATAAAGAACAGGATCTTCTAAACAAAATACTTGAATAACTACTCCATAGAACACGGATTCTTTCCTGAGGCATATGCATTGTTTTATAGTGTACAGAAAAGTCATTTTACCTGACCACATGGCAAAAGAAAGGCCTTCAGAATTCTGTCAGGATTCCACTGGTGAAATTATTTTCCATCTCCCATTTACAAAGATCTGTGTTCAAAACAAGTAACATTCTCCTGTAAACGTTATGCAACATTACAAATTTTAATAAAAATGGCTTTGAAAAGAGAAAAGTTAAATCCAATACAAAGAGGAGAAAAGTAGTACAGAATGAATATCAATGCAATAGAAAATTAAGGCAATGATTATCTCTAAATGGTAGTAACTATATCCCTTAACATTAACTTTCTTTTATTTGAATTTCCCATTTCACTTGTTTTCTATCTCTGTAACAGTGTTGGTTATTTTCTCTTTACCTATTTTAATGAAAGTAGACCACTAGTTCATCCTTTTGCTCACCATCACTATGTAATAATTTGTCGCAACCTACAGCTACAACCACCTTGGTTTCCAGTGATAGCTTCTTAGTCGAATCTGGTCCTCTAGATGATTGCCAAAAAATTTTGACATGCGTCCACCTTACTCAAAGCTATTCTAACACGAATCTACACTTCACATTATTCTTAAAATAATTGTTTGAAAATGAAAAAAAATAATTCCCTACTTTTTCACTACTTAGAATAAGGCAATGATCCTCCAGGCAGGAAGTGTGCACTTCAAGCCTCTTGCCTGAATATGCAGTCCCCCTCCTAATCTGGAACCTGCGCTGTTTCTGAACTCATACCCTTCTAGTCTTTACATAAGGCCCTCCCTCTGCAACATCGGGTCACTGACTATAGATTAAAGCCATACATTTCTTTCTATGTTGACTGCAGGCAATGAACCAAGATATGTTGCATTTTGTCATTTATTTAAAAGCTGTTTCTGATTCTTCTATGATTTTTGCTTTTTGAGTAATGGATGGTGACTCTTTTGTGTAATATCCAGATAGGAGTTTTTGTACATATTTCATTCTGTTTGTTTTCTAATTTAATGCTGCAAATGTCAGGTTGTATGAGTTTTCAATCTACAGACATTCTTTAAAGATTATTTTTGTGGGCTTATCTTAATGAAAAATCCATATGCATTTGCAAAGAATATAGGCTGTGTAATAGTAGAATATGTTGCTCTACTAGATAATGGTTATGGAATAAACTTATTCAGATCATTCATAGATCTTTATTGATCTTTTTCGTCTACTTACTTCAGCTGGTGATAGACAGGTCTTACATTTTAACAATGTTTATAGATTTAACTCCTTTATTTGTGGCAGTCTTTCCTTCATTATATCAAGAAGATGTGGTACCTATTCACAGTGGAATATTATGTAGCCACAAAGACAGATAAGAAGCATTTGAATGAAAATGGGACCTCCTTGAGACAATAATGCTCAGTGAAATGCTCATGCCCAAAAGACTGACTATAGACGGGTGTCCCTTTTATGAACTGCACAAAAATAATAACATAAAAGGCCCCGATATGAATGACAGGGTAGAAAGAAAGGCAATGGTCAAATAGGAAAGGGGTGAAACTGTGAAAAATGGGTGGGCATAGATGCTCACAGAGTCCCCAAACCCCGTGATTCTAATGGGTTACACAATTTGGAATTCATGTATTTACAAAAAATGTTAAATTTATTGTCATATGAACTTTTTTACCTCAATAAAATTACTGTAAAAAACTCTGTAAACAATTCTCTTTGTTAATCTGGAAACTGCACTGTAAAAATAATTCTCCTTGTTAATTTCATAGAAATTTCTGATTGCTTGCTTTCCTCATGAATTGTTTCATTAATATTGGCATAACCGCTTCAGCTTTCTAATGCTTATTTATATCCATATTTCCTTATTTTCCATGTGTGTATTGATGTGCAAATACATCAGTTGCATAGAGCTTCCAGTCAAATTTTTAAATCAGTTCTCACTTTCCTGATGTTCTATGTAAACTGCTTATTTTGTTGACCTGTAATCTAATTATCAATATAATTGAAATTCAGTCTAACTTATTTGCTTTCTGCTTGTTTTTATTTGTTCTTCCATTTCCCATGTCTTGTTCTCCTTTACGTTAATTTGATTGTTTTAATATTTAGTTTTAGGCTGGAGGAATGGTTCAGCGGTTAAAGTGCTTGAACAAGTGCTAAGCCAAGCGCTAAGTACCCGAGTTCGATTCCCCAGCACCACCTAAGCTGGGTGTGGTGGCACACGCCTGTAATCCAGGCATTCAGGAGGCTGAAACAGGAGGACTGCCGTGAGTCCAAGTCCAGCCTGGGCTCTGAAGTGAATTCAGGACCAGCCTGGACCACAGAGCAAGACCCTGTCTCAAAAAAAGTAATTTTAATTAATGTATTAGTTTGCTGATTTTTGTATTTTTCAATGCTGGTTATAAGGATTATACATCAGAAAATCTTCACTCTATGTGAATTAAAATTTTATCCGTTCATGTGAAATTTTGAATGCTTGAATTTGTTGATGACTCTCTATAGGATCATATGCGTTAGATTAACTCATATATGGGTTATAAAAATGAAGTGAATACTACAAAATTTTGATTGTCTTATTTATTTGAAAATTTAGGAAGAAAAATGTATTTTATAGTTATTCTTGTATTTATTATCTGTGTTGATTCTCATTTTCCTTGTAGGATAATAATTTCCATATTCTGTTATATCACTTCACCTTAAATAATGTCTTCTAACACTTCCCATTGTAGAGGTCAACAGATACACAATCTCTTGTTCTTCTCTTACTTGACAGTTATATAACCATATTTGTTTGTTAGTTATCTTTAAAATGCTAGGCAAGGGCTCTGCCACCATGCATCGGTCCCAGGTCATTTACCATCACTTTACCCCATTTTATTGATATGTATAAGTGCCAAATTTAAGGTTTACAATGAAGTTGAGCATTTTGTGCACATATGTATCTTGTCAGGGTGACAATGACCTTCCCACTTTCCTTTTGTCCCTCCCCCAACCATTTTAAAAGAAGTTATACAAATAAAAAATTCCTAGATTGTCAGTAATTTTTATTAAGTACTTTAGAGTTGACTTTTCAGTCTTTTTTTCTTTTTTGGTTGAAACCTTTGGCCATTCACATGGTCTGCTCCCTTTTTCTGTGCTCATTCA
This sequence comes from Ctenodactylus gundi, assembly GCA_004027205.1. NCBI lineage: Eukaryota > Metazoa > Chordata > Mammalia > Rodentia > Ctenodactylidae > Ctenodactylus > Ctenodactylus gundi. Next base: position 464,055 of record PVKB01000627.1, on the reverse strand, counting down.
TTCTCTCCAGGCTGCTTTCATAGTTTCTTTTCTCTCTGGTTCCATTTATGATTTTAAAATAGCAAATTGTGGTTTACCTCATATTTATTCTGATTCCATTTTACTGAGTTTATTTAGGGTACCATTCAGGATTCTGATCAATTTGGGAGAACTGTATACCAATATAGCTTCTATAACATTATTTTTGAGAGGGACAACCATTAGCTCTCTGGGATCCCTATGTATCTTTTTTTTTTTTTTTTTTTTCGATTCTTGCTGTCAAGCCCAGCCCAGAGGTTCTGCTTTCCATTTTGGTGTTTTCTTTCCTTTAGTTGAGTATCTAATATTCTCTGTATTTTGTTAGTAACTTGTGAAAATACAAATCCACTAAGAGCATCCTGTGGATTTTTACGTCAGATATCAGACAGATTTTCACTTCCAAAATGTCCATTTGGATCTTTTCATTTTTCAGTTTCTCTTTTGAGATTGTTATTTACTCAATATAAATTGAATTTCTTTCTAATTAAGAATATTTAGAACAATCAAGTGTATTTATAACATCTATCAATCTTAACATCTGGGTTAATTCACTATGAATCAAGTGTATTTATAGCATCTCTATCAATCTTAACATTTAGTTTAATTTGCTATTAATTTCTTTGATGTATTTTTTTCTAAAGAAAAAGTTGCAATTTCCCAATTCTTAATATGCTTAATAGTTTTGGATTATACTGTGACATTTTCAATGTTTTTGGGGAACTATGAATTCATATTACTCTGTATATTTTTTTGTAAAATAAATAGGCGATGAGTTAACAACATCTGATGATGTTTGAAAAATCCACATCTCAACTTTCATCTGCATTTAGGATTTTTTTTTTTTTTGGTAGGATTATTGGTAGACCCCTACATCCTTGTGTGTTTCTGGGCATTACAAAAGTTAATGCTTAGAATCTGTGTCTCTCCTCCTGTGTTCTTACCTTTCTTTTGGATAGCTCTTCTTTCTATTAGAATTTTTTCCTTCTCCTTTGCTTTATACTCCTGCCACTACGACTCAGAGCTCCTAGGGTGTGTGCATGTGATTGTCCATTAGGTTCTTCTTAGTTTTTGGTTTGTGTTAAGGCTTTTATTTTCTTGGATTTAACACTTAAAGTAATGCATTGCATTAAAATATATCAAACATAGGACCTTCTTACTAAATTAGTATTTGGTAAAGAAAAATAAATCTAGGTTGTCAATAAGGCATTAAATTGATTCTAGTTACCATTGATACTAAATTAGATGTGAAGATGAGCAGCTGTCACCTGGGACCAAAGAAGCTGAGAACATTCAATTTTTCAGTCTACTTTTTGATTTCTGAAATTCCAATCCAAATTTAGCTATCAGTATACAAACAAAATTATCATGACATTTATTTGAAGTTATTATGGCAACAAAAAACCTTCCTTTATATATTTAAATATAATTAGGCTCAAAAAACTTTTGTTTTCAGGTCTTTTGACTTTTATCAGGCACTTCTGCAGGGTACTTGCTTTTGTTTACCTTACGTAAAGTGGCACTTTTCTATGTTTAGCATTTAATATTGACAATAAGGAACTAATTTATCAGAGAATCATGTCCACAGATCCTTGCATGACACAGCAGTGATCACCCATGAGCAAGGTTTGGGCGCAGTAGTTTATTAACCTGGATCTTCTTAACCCAATTTGTTCAGCTTAAATTGAGTGGAAAAATAATTTGTAGTTTTCTATTTGTAGCAGTATTGTGTTTCATGATTTCTACACCCTTAGTATTTCACAAATTTTGAGAAAATGACATCTAGTGAAAAACCATATTTGTTTATTAAATAATTGTTTCTGGATGGATAATAGATGAGAATGAACTTGACATTCATAATCTGAAATGCGCTATTTGGTACTGGAGTTAGAATTTAATAGCTACTGTCAGGTAAATCAATCTCTTTTGTCTGAGTGACTTATTGTACAAACTGGTGAAAGTATTAGCTAACTGACTGAATAGTGAAAGTCATAGAACATAATGTAGATTGTTTTTGACATATTGAATTGCTAACAAATGCTAACAGGATATCTCTGTAAGACTTAGCATGCCAGAAAATAGGTTTACATAAAGGAATCAGAACTGAATTCAATATGCTGAAGAAATTGTAACCAAGAGGCTTGGATAAAAAGCTGAATTTCTAAGTAATCATTGAACTTGTATCTGTGAAATTCATGAGTTCAAAGAAAACCAATTGTCTGTGATTGAGAACATAAGCAATATTTCTTTTCCTCCCATTTTTGGCCCTCTCACACCTTATCCATCTCCATTAACACCCACTATCACAACCATTTAGTTCCAGATAATGTCTGTATTGTGGGTTTCTAATATTAAAGAATCCATGTGATATTTGACCTTCTGGGTTTGATTGATTTTACTAAGCATGATGGTCTCAAATTGTGTCTATTTACTTACAAAATTCTCAAAGCTCTCTGTCTTTATGGAAGAGTAGTACTCCATTGTGTACATATACCTCATTTTTAAAATCCATTGATCTTTTGATGAATTTCAGTGTATTCCACATTTTAGCTACCAAGCAATGTTCTCATGAAGTGATATCCAGAAGATTTAGCACACAGTCTTCCTGTTTTTTTTTTTTTTGGGGGGGGGGCCTTGTTGAGTTCCTTATGTAGCTTTTGTTCCTTTTTCTTGATTCTCAAAAACTCAAGGAAAATGAAAGCAAAAATATCATTGTACATATTATATTTAATATGGATGTTCATTAATTTATTATTTGTATGTTAATAATATTTTTAAAATAGTAGAAAAGGAAATCCATTGTATTAGTGAATATACCAGCAACCTCTCAGGCTTCTATGGATTTTACCCTCATAGAGATAAAACAGCCTGCAATGTGTAATTGCACAACTGAATAAAGGCAATTTAGGTGTGCTATAAACGTTGTACTTTGTGTATTAGTTACTTTCTCGTTGCTGTGACAAAATACTCAACATCCACAATTTAAGGGAGAAAAGATTTATGTAGCTCACAGCTTCAGAAGGTTTCATATGATCTGCTCGTAGGGGTAGGGTAGTCAGCAATAGCAGTGGCTGGACTGCTGCTTACTCCATTGAAGACACAATCCAAGGGGAAACGCAACAAAGCCGATCTCTGGAAGCTCAAACAAGGCCAGAATCCTCCCAGGAAGTATCTGCAACAATGTTTCTTCTTTCTTTCTTTACTTAGCTCTAACTGGCAGCCAGGAGCCCTACCCAGGGTGGGTACCCCTTTCCCATTTCCTGGCCCTCAAGTCATTAACAAACACCTGAAATCTCTTCCCTGGTTGCTTCCTTCCCCCCAAGTAAACAAATTGACACATATTCTTTCCAGGTCGTAACAGAAGAATCTGTCCCTTCCTGCCAGGCTCTACCTCAGAATGAACGCAGTTCCGAATACATGAGGCTTTTTGGTGACACCCAAGATCCAAAGTGTAGTACTTTGGTTACAATGCAAGTTCTTTGTACCTGACTTCCGTTACCGTGGAAAGAGTTAGGTTTTAAACATAAACTCAGAGCTAAACTCTGGAAATCCTGCAGAGAATTGAGATTGCACATTTTAAATAATAAACTCCATATTCCTGATCTTAATTTAAATGTAAGCAATTTAGAGATTCGGGTTTAGAATTTGATTTTTGAAACTTTATCTATGACTCATGCTCATTTTCTTTTATATTTTAGAATATAATTGAATAGTTTTGAACAAAACAAGCACTGTTTAGTTCTAAGTGTTTTGATATGGAGATTAACATGGTCAACACATTGATTTTAGTGGATTTACAAGTAGAAGCATAATGTTGCCTTTGTATTAAATCTTGTAACCAAGACTGGGATAAGAAGTTGGATTTCTAAGCAATCAATGAACTTGTATCTGTGAAGTTCATGAGTTCAAAGAAAACTAATTGTCTGTGATTGTGAATATAAGCAATATTCTTTTGGCTATTTTAAATACCTAGGATTGAAGGAGAAAAAAATATTTTTCTGGATCACTATATAATAAAAAGAAACAGGCTGGCATCTTAGGCACTCTGGATTTTTAAGCCTTCTTTCTGCCTTCTAGGAATGCTTTAGGCGCTCTGTCTTGAAGATTAATTCCATTTCTCATATTAAAGAAAAGGTCCTCCAATTTCCCTGTGACATTTACATCAGCGAATAGGCTTCTCATTGCTAAAGTAAATTTATGCATAATACATCTCAGTTTTAGGGTCCCTGGATTTTAATTAGAGGGCGAGACATAAATCAGAATTTCAAGTGACAGCAGTTGATAGAGTTGCCAGTGTGCTTCATGATAGCCTAACAATGCCAACTGCAGTCTTCAAACAAAAGCACGCCAAATTCCTGCTTTATCTTGAGTAATGCATTGAAAAATAACTCCTGCATGTGGTACTTGGTAAAGGAGTCATTTTTGAGGTTCAGACTCTTTAGAGCAAAGGATGCATGAAAAACATCTCATGAAAAATAAGTACGAATCTCTTGTCTAATTTGGCTATGTTCTTACTCATTCCCTGCCCACTGTGAGGTATGGAAAGCAAAACAAATATGTATACGATGGTATATTTTTACCCATATTTTAGGGACAACAAATGTGTTAGGCTCTTGTAACACTTTCAACTACTCGAGAGCAGATTAAAATGTGCTTATATGTAGTAATTTCTAGGCACAATGCTGTATTTTTGGAAAACCTGGAAAAACTTGTAACACCTGCTACGAGAACAGCCTGCTCGCATTTTAAGATATTTTCCCAGGTTTAGAGACCCACCAAATGCAGCAGCATAGAAAGAACCAGGATTTATCTGAAGTTAGCCACAAACAAGAAGGGCATTCACCCAAGGAGCCAAAGGTTAAAATGAATATCTCATTGCAGAGTTTTGGTGTGTCATAGTTTAAAAAAATAACGCTGCCACCAATGTTGTATCTCAAGGAACAAGTAGTATTAATATGCTCGTGATTTTCTACCGGGCTGAATGAACAATGCTCAAAAATAAATTCTTTTGAGAATGCTTTCTACTGTGCTTGGTGAAGCAGTTTTGAAAAAGAATGTTAAGCAAAGTGTCACTCTGTGGATCACGTGGGTTAACTGTTGCAAGAGTAAAGAGAGAGAAATAAGGATTTTTAGATGTTTCTTTGTATAATTTTTGAATTTTTACCAGTAAGGAGAACTTTTCCACGTATAATCATTATTTTTAAAAAGACTCTAGATTAAAAGAGGAATTTGAATGAATTATTTAAATCAATTTTTTTCTCACACGCTACCTATATATTATAGAGTATTTTTGTCAACAAAGATAAACGTCTTAAATATAAAAGTATGTAAATAACAGCTTTCATAATCATATAAGAACTGTTCTTATATGATTAATGAGCATAAATTGCTAAAGGACAAAGATGTGTATTAGGCAGGGATAGGCAACAGCATTAGCTAAGATTCTGAGTATAGAGGAATAAATAATCTATTGCCAGGAACAACTTACAGGCAAAAGGGAAAATTTTTGTATTCAAAATAAATAAGATGTTAACTGATTCTTTTCAATATTTTGTTAGTCTGTTTTCATTTAGTTTCTTATTTTTCCAGTAATTGATATTTTTCTCTCTATTTTTCTCTTTTTTGCTATCCTTTTAATATACTCTTTATATATTCTTTTATATATCCTTATATATTATTTTTATATACTTCTTTTTTATTTCTTTGTACTTTCCTCTTGGTTAATCCTCTTTCTTTAAAGCTTACAGAAGGAAAGCAATTATAACAATCAGGGCAGAAATTAATGAAATAGAAGTTTTAAAAAACAATATAAAATAAATGAAACAAAGGGGTTTTTTGAAAAGATACATGAGATTTATAAACCCCTTGCTAAACTCACTAGATAAAGGAAAGGGAAAACTTATATCAATACAATTAGGAATAAAATAGGTGAAATTACAACAGATAAAAAGGAAATCCAGAAGACAATAAGAAATTACTTTGTAGATTTATACTTCAATGAAGTTAAAAGTCTAAAAGAAATGGACAAGTTCCTAAACACATGTCAACCACAAAACCTAAAAAAAAAAGAGGCTGAAAATCTGGATGGGCCAATATCTACCTATGAAATCAAGGAAGTAGCACAGAACACAACGAAGAAGGTCACAGGACGTGACAGATTCTAAGCAGAATTCTATTAAAAAATTTAGGATAGATTTAATGGTAGTGCTCCCCAAACTTTCAGGAGTAAAACAACGATGCCCATTGTCACCACTGGTATTCATGATAATACTTGAACTTTTGGTAAGTGCCATCAGGCAAGAGGAAGAAATAACAGGAATACAACTTAGAATGGAAGAAGTAAAGATATTCATATTAGCAAATGACATGATAGTCTACATAGAAGATCCAAAAAATTCTGCATAAATACTCTTAGAACTCATAAATAAAGTCACCAAATTGGCAGATTAAAAAATCAATATTTGCAAATCAGTAGTATTCCTTTTGTACAGTAAAAGGAAACAAAATCGACAAAGTCAAGGAACAACGCATACAGTGGGAAAAAGTCTTCACCAGTAATACTTCAGACAAAGGATTGGTATCGAGAATAAAAAAAAAAAAAAAAAAAACCTCAAAAAGATAAAACTCCCGAAATTAAGAAGTTGGTAGCCTAAGTGTAAAGAAGCTTCTCAAAAGAAGAAGTACAAATGGCCAAGAGGCACGTGAACAAGTGTTCTTCAACACCGGTCATCCGAAAATTGTAAAATAAAAACAACGTTGGGCTTTCATCTCAACCCTGTGAGAATGGCCTATATGAAGAAATCAAGCATTCCAAAAACAATAATTGCTGGTGAGGAAAAAAAATAAAAAGAACTCTACTCCACTGCTGGTGGTGGGAATGCAAGCCGGTGCAACCATTATGGAAAGCAGTCTGCAGATTTCTTACAAGCCAAGAATCAAAATTCTATTTGATCCAGCTACTGCTGTACTGGGCAGAAATAAAGTTAAAGTCAACATACCAAAAAGAAACATACATATTCATGTTCATAGCAGTACAAGTCAAAATAGCCAAATCCTGGAAACAAGTTACTTGCCCGTCCATACAGGAATGGGTAAAAAGGAATTGGTACCGAAACACAATGTTACAATCTGCACCATACAGAAAGGCAGATATGAAGTATTTGTACAAAAATGGGACCATGTTCATATATTTTAATCTTTGTGTCAGGTTTTATTTTACTAAAAAGTTTTTGTAGAAATATTTGGATTGTTTTTCTCTCATTTCTTGATGTGAGGAAGAAATTTAAGTACCCAAAATGGGGTAAATACCAGAGAATCTTTACTTTGAAATTTTCAGTACGTAAATTATCACTTGTTGACAGAAGCATTTATTGAATAAAAGAAATTTACTTGATTGATGCATAATAATATACTTTAATAGTATTAGGGCATACTGAGAAACTCTATCTATTCATCTCATGTAAAAAAATAATATTCAAAAAGCATTGGAGGAATAGCCCAGCAGTGAAAGCCCTTGCCTTGTAAGCATGAAGTCCTGAGTTTGATTCCTCAGCACCATATAAATCCAGACATGGTCGTGCATGCCTGTAACTTGAGCAGTTGGGAGGCTGACGTAGGAACGTTTTTGTGTGTTCAAGGCCACCCTGGGCTACATAATGAGTTCAAAACCAACCTGGACTGCAGAGCAAGACCTTGTCTCAAAACACAAAATACACAAAAGACCTAAAAAAGGAAAAAAATGATAAAAATATGTTAATAAACTGAGAAAGAAAATTAATTGTTATATAGTGTGTCAGTATTCAATATTTTACTAAAAAAGCGATGGAATTTAGCAATGTGTGGAAGAGGAATGATTTAAGTTGTTCACAAGGTAGGATGTTATTGGAAAGTGTTGCAGATTATAAGAGAGTTGTTCTGTATAATATATGAACAAATTCCACAAAACTAACCATGTAAACTGAAAATACTTATCTAAGTATTTTGAATTCAAGTTACTGATGGGAAGAATTGTGGAGATATAATACTTTAAATAAAATTCTAATGGCATACAGATTGTTTTTAACAGAAATCCTAGTAGAGGGCACAATTCCAGATAACGGAATGAATTCTTAATCAAATACCTTTTGACCCAAAGTAACTTTAGAAATATTTTCATAATTCAATTATTAAAAGAAACAAAATACATGTTATGTTTGCCTTCCTAACAACCTTTGCTTTTTGAATAGTATTTTTATGAAAAATACCTTAAAATTTTGTTAAAATATTGAAGAGCATGTAGATAAGTGTATATATATATATATATATATATATATATATATATATATATATATATAATTTCTTCATGAATTGCCTTGTTGGCAAGCTTTTTGTGTAAAGTGTCATTTTTGTTTTGTCATTATATTGTATTAATGACTGTGAGCAATGGACCACCAGGCCACTGCTGTCCATATGAAAATATTCAAGACATAATGACAACAATGGTCCTGTTTTCAATAGAAAGTGGAGAATAAAAAACACTTGCTTAGTAGAGTTTTCAATTTAGAGTGATGATACAAAGGTGTAGATACTCAGCTGGTCTTTGTATATAGGAACTAAATCTTAATTGAAGCTGGTTGATCAGAGTTTTAATTTTATCATCTTTTATGAACACATAATATATTGTTATAAATTACGGTAAATTTTGGAGTAACATGAGAATTTTGTTTACTATGGGCTTATGTAATAGGCATATATTAACGTTAATATAATAGAAGCATCCATTTGTGAATGCTTGCCATACATCCAATAATAAGTTAAGGAACTTGTAGACATTATCATGTGTTAATGCCTACAGTGACATTAGGATGCGTTTCACAGATCGTAAAAAGTGAAAAGAGAAAGGTTACATATTATGTAGTCACAGGAGAAAAAGAAACCCAGTTTAAGCCAGGTCACTTCAACTGTCAATTTGCTTTCTCCATCTTTGTGTGTTTCATGCTTTCAAATTACATACAACCTTTAAATTTTGTTTTCTCATCTCTAAGAAAGAAAAATTTTCCAATTTATAGGAAAATGACCTGAAATTTAAAGAATCAAACCCACCTGTGTCCTGCTAGTTAATGCTGGTAAACCACGTTTTAAATCTAGGTTAGTCCAAGGACATTAACTGCCTCCCATATTCTGTCCAGCTTTAATGGCCTCTGTGAGCCTCACTGACCATCCACAACGTAGCTTTGGACTCATTCACATAATATAGATTTGGCCACACAGTTCAGGTAGCTGAATGATTTATCATTTCTCATTAGGTAAATATCTGACTGTAGCACTGAAATTTCATGTCAGGTCATTAACATGACTTCACAACTGGGCAATTTCATTAGTATTCAGAAACCAGAAGCTAACAGCTGCTTTCTCTTAATGAATCTGTTTTCAATTATGATGCTTTCTGAACGTCTAGTCCATGCCCACATGCTGACCTTTAGAATTGCCATAATGTAGCCTACCTGAGTTATTGTTTTGTAAAATAATTTTTTATTGTTACACAAGTTTCCAACTTGTTAAAGAGTCTTAAAACACATCCATACAGCCAAGCCATACAAATAAAACACAAGTTGTGGGGTGATATCTAAGATGGCGCCCACCAGAAATCCCAGGGGTGGCCACCTCGGTGTTAACCAAGGAAGATGATTGGGCCAAGCCGTTTCCGCCCTTGTGGCCCACGCACGATCCCAATACTATTGCTACCAGCGCCCGGCACCTGCCTGCGTGGACGTCTCGCTGATTAGCTTAACGCCCGCTTAACTAGAAACCATGTTAAATTGCCTGCTCTCCCCTACTTGCCACGTTCTCCCCCTACCCTATATAAGCTTTTGTACTTCCTGAATAAAGTGAGTTCCTGCTTCGACAGACTCCCTGCTGAATCTGGTACTCTTGGGACCAGGGGGCCAGCCACTCACTCCCGTTTCCTCTCCCGTGGCCCTTGTGTGGTGGTAAGACCCCCACACAAGTAAACATCCACTAGTCCCAAGGAGAAAAACTCATGCTTGCAGGAGTGAAATTTCTACCATTTGTAATTTTTGGCCAATAGCTATAAAATTTCTCTTGCTACAAACTCATCTATGAAGCTACCATATGTGCATTGAGTAGGGATGATTTACATGAATAATGTACTAAGAACCTGGCTTACTTAGCCTGATTCCTCTAGACCGTTTTCATGACCTACATGGAAGACTGAGATTGTATTTGTGACAGGAATTTATTGTCAGAGTGAATTTATTGTCAGGATGAATAAAACTATAAATAGAAACAGGATACCTAACAAGTACAAATATTTTGGTCATGAAGAATTAGAATTATCAAAACATTGCAAAAAGTATTCAGAGGAGACAAACCTTGCATTCTCTTTTTCTTGGTACAGGGGTACCAGGAATTGACACTAGGGCCTTAAAATTAAGCACCATTCACCACCATTTTTTAATTTAATTTTTTTAAAGGCAAGTACATGCTAAATTGCTAAACTGCCCAAGCTGGGCTAGAATTTGTGATCCTTCTGTCTCAGCCATTCAAGATGCTGTGACTACAGGCGGGTGCCATAACATCTACTTAAAAGCGTCATTCCACAGCATTTCAACTAGGTTTGAAAATTAAACTACAGTAAAGCAATTTAACAAGAAAAATGCCACACCAGTGTTTACACTGTATAGAAAAATGACCCAGCCCGCATAACTAAAACCAATGGCTTACACAGTGAATTTAACAAAAAGTGGCAATTCTGTAAAAGTAACAAAAATGTTGGGTGAGGCCTAGGGAAGGTAAGAGTTATTTGTAACAAGGTTTGTTTGCAAGATTTCTTCTCCACTGTCTGTAGTGACAAAACTCATTTGGTCTGGTTTCATTTTCTGAGTACAAGAAAGGCGTTGTTCTCTGTTTATCTGTTATTTTTCAAGAGCCTTTCTAGTGGAATAGCCTTTAAGACTCAGAAGGATACAGTGAGGTGACATTCTCTTCTTTACTTGCTGTACACTATATGCTATAGTCAACGCTTTTGTGTATTCTATGTTAATTCTGTCAACAACTCTTCAGACTAGGCATTACCATATTCACTTTACATATGATAGCTCCCAAGCTTGAAGGATAGATTGAAATGCTCTTTGAGAAACTGAGCTTGGATTTTGATAGAAAATCACTCGTGTGGAAGGCACCGAGGAAGCCAAGCAATACTCTTCTCTCTTCTCATCCCCACTCTCAATGCTTTTATTTTCTTGATTTTTACTTTTTTTCAAAAGGAGAGATTGAATAAAATTTAAACGTTCCAAGAGCCTTAGAGAGACATTAACAGGCACGATTTCCAGCTATCCAGACAAACCAAAAAGAAAAGAAGGCATGGGTATGCTTCTTAGGTCCTGCATTCAGTCTACTACTAAATATTTAATCTCAAATTACATTCCTCCAGCCCCTGCTGGTTTAAGTCGCAGGTGTTACCAGGAAAGCATCTGCATGGAGGGAAGAGGACATCAAATATATTTTGAATAGTTGAGCCAGCAAAATTAGTTATATATAAAAATGGATGAAAATAGAAGCAAGCATTGTATTAGATAGAAAATAATTACTTACATCAATATGAATGCACAGTCTTTAATATATGTATCTATAGCAATAAATACACATGGCCAAATTAGATATAAACATAACATAAAAGAAAAACATCGCTGTGTATGAATAAAGGTTAGTTTTCCCTTTTAGAGACCTGGGAAGCAATAATACCTCAAGAGCAATCACACACCCAGCCCTAAATTTTGGTCTTTATGGACCAACGTTAACTGACAGGACAGAGGAAATGGCTGATTTCGAGGATGTAAAGGTAAAATGCAACAGGAGTCTAGCAAGGCAAGAAGGGTTTGAGAATGGTAGGGTGAGGCATGAGGGGACGGAAATAATTTTAAAAGGTACACAGTGGCCACTTTTGGAACAGTTGAACCCAGCAAAATGTTATAGCTACAGTCTACTGAATAATGTAAGTAAATCTGAAGTGAACATAAAATTAACTGAAAAAAACTGATAGAAATGGGATACTTAATGATATCTGTGTAGCTACTTGTCACATAAAAGAGCAAAAGGTATAAAGGAGAAGCTCAGAAAACCATTTGTCAAACTATTAAGGTGAACATCACCCATAATTAAACAAATTACAAAGATACATTAATTATAGAATGCAATAAACAGAAACAGCTGGACCCGCTAAAGGGACATAATTTGCATTGGGTCATCCTTAATATTTTTGCACAGCACTAAAGGAGTTTGCACAGAGGGATAAAGGCAAACTTACAATTTAGCGACTGCTTTGAAAAACTCTCAAAATCTACCATGACGTGTAGAAAGCGTGCTAGAAAATATACCTACTGCAATGCCTATGATGAAGACTTATGACACCAAAAGTCAAACAAGCTTTATTCATAAGAGTAAAATTTTCTTCTAGAGTAGCAACAGTTCTAAGTGGAATGATAAAGAGAAAAAAAAATAATAAGACAAGTATGCCTACATCACCTTAGGTTATGTTAGGTCAATATATTTTTCCCTCTTTTTTCTTATTGTAAAAACTGAACTGAAGTCAAGTGAGCAAAATCTTCTGCATAAGTGGGGCTGTGCCAGACTGAGTCTTTCACCAGAAACAGCTTCATGAACTTAGATAAAATTTTAAAATGGAAAAAGTATTTCTCATAATAAACAAAAAGGAAAAGTATGGATCATTTAAAAAGTATAGTTTTTCCTGCAACCCATCAGGGAATTCTGGGTGCAAAGGATTGAGCATGCTTAAAAGTTACAGAAGTGGTGCTACCTAGTAGAAATAGTCCTCGCGTCCTGACTCACCTGATTCAGAGGCAGGCTGCCCTAGAAGCAAGGAACAAAAATTCAGCTATGTTTAAATGAAAGAAAAAGGCCATGTCACAGCTTTAGGGTTATTCAGGCTTGCTGAGAACGGCAGGTGCTGGGAATATCTGCATCCACAGACACGCTGTACTCCCACGAACTTTTAATGATGCTCACAGTATGTCTGAGAGCTGCGGAGTTTGGAGATGATACAAGATTTCCACTGGGTTTTTCAAGTCTAGGATGGAGGAGAGAGAATCGTTTTGGGGAAGATGGATTGTTTGCAAAAAGAAAGACCACCATGGTAAGATTGGGGACAGGAAGAAATTTTACTTTACCACTGATGAAAGGAAAAACAGATTCAAGGTGAAAAAAAATAGGCTGAGTTCCCTGGTAATGCCAAAAACTATGGAGAGTGGACGGGATTGCATACTCTGGGACATGTCTGTGTGCCTGGGTCTGGACCTAGCGGGATCTCATCCTACTGAAGGGACAGAGGGCCAAAACCATGCACATAAAAAGGTGAAGAAAATAGTTTAAGAGAGTTTTTATTTTTCTGTTAATATGATACAGACCTACAATTACCACCACTAAAACTGTTAATAGCTATCATTGTTAATAAAAGTAAAAGAATGCTAGAGAAGCTAGTGCATCAAAAATGTACTCATATAGAATAATAAGTATATTTCAAAAAACTCATTATGGTTTCAACAGAGCCAATGAACTACGATATTCAACTTCACTGTCCACAATAGCTTTTTTTTCTTTCTCCAAATCATGTAAGAATCACCAAATTGAAATGAGGCTTTTAGCCATTTAAGTAACTAGAACAATTCCCCCAAGTCTGTGTTATAATATCCCATTTCCTTTCTAGAAAGAAAATTACATTGTTCACTGCGGAAAGTACCAAAGAAGGCAGATGCTTCATGCAGCTTGTTTTCAATTTACGCTGTACGGTTGCCTACCCTACCATAAAACTTGTAAAACCACTACTTTTTAGCCATCTGGGAGACAATGTGAGTTCTTCTTGCAAAATTATTGCTTTAAAATACCTGGAAAGGGCCTGGGAATGACACAGTGGCTCAAGTGTTAGTCTGGCAAATGCAAGGCTCTGAGTTCAATTCCCCAGCACCACATGAAACTGGCCATGGTGGCTAATGGCTTTAATCCCAGCATCCAGGAGGCTAAGGCAGAAAGATTGCAGTGAGACCAGTAGAAGCCTGGTGTGCACCAGTGAGTTTAGAACCAGCCTGTCTTAAAAAAAAATAAATAAAAAATAAACTGTAAAGAACATGTCAGAAGGACAGTCCTAAGAGAGAAAAGACGATAACTAAACTCCCTCAGGTAGTAGTAGCAAACTTTAAAAACTGAATCAGATTATTTGAGCACATGCTAAAGGCTACCCTGAAATTGATTTTTTTTGCTCATTTTAAAAGCGATTTCTACTTCCTCATGAGTTCATATTGCTGTGTGCCCAAGAAGTTGGATAAATATTGAAATCTTTCCTTTAAAATAAGGCATTTCAGAGTTGATTTGTCCATTTATTCTGCATTTTGTCCTGACTTACTTTTGTGGTATTTAATGAGAAAATTAATAATTTAGCACTGGAAGGCAAAACAAATATTGTTGCTTTTCACTTACCTTTAATTAAATAATATTTATTGTACCATGCCACTTTATATTTTTTCAGTATTTACTTCCACTGTTCTCTATTAATAATACATAAAGATGAGCACTCTTGTATATTTTCTGTAACTTTAAGTGCCAAAACAATACTCTTTATGTATTAGCATGATTTCATATAAACTTCTGCTACTTGTACATTTATTTTCTGATACATACTTTCATCTTTTTACTATATTTTATTATCCCAAAACATCTTTGTATTATAGACATTGACTCCCCAGATCCCACGGACTCTAATGTGTTCTAGAGTTTGGAATTCTTGAATGAACAAAAAACACTTAGGAAGAAGATAGCTAAAAGTGCATACCTTATACAATTCTTTAATTTCTGAATTATGTACCCCTCAATGTATTGAAGTCAGATTCATTTGAATTTTTCTTTATCACTGTATACTTTTGGATTGGCATGCTGTTAAGTCATTGCTGCCCTTTTCACCTTCAACATTGTTCAAATTACATCTTTTAATTAATAAAGCAGAATTTTAATTAAAATCTTTGTCTACTACTTCTATATACTTGCTGAATATTATAATAACTCCTAGCACTTGACAAATTAGGCTGTAAAAGCCTTTGCTATTTCCACTGATGACATAAAATGTTACAGAGAGAGATATATTGTGGATAGAAATTACTTTAGATGTTCATGTCCCTTGATGTCATGTCACTTTATGTGTGCATGTGTACACACACAGTCTGTGAACATGTACATGGATTCTGAGCTGAGTTGCTGTCATCCTAGGATTGCTTTTTCTGGGTATTTCAGGATCCATAACTCTGAGTACTTTCATTTTCAGATGTGGTAAATGTTTGTATTAGACCCAGTCTTGTCAATGAACAATGAAATTAGAGCAAAGTAATACATGTTTTCCTTAGATTTCTGACGGTGCAAGCTCACCACCTACACAGGCTGAATTAAAGATCCGTCCATTAAAGAGTAGATGGAGGCAAAGTGACTTGAATCTGATCTTTTCGCTACTTCTTTCTTCTGGTATTTTATGATTCACAGAGATTGGTGTGTAGACTCAGCAGAAAGGGGCCAGCTTCTAAAGCTCTTTTTTAATCTCATGAAACTGGAGAAACCAAAGTCAAAACTCAGGTGTCAGAGCCCTGGAGAAAAAGGAACAACACAAACATGAATCTGTAGCTCCAGAATATATTCCTCCGGAAGTGCTGGCTAGATATTAAGGTTCTCAGAGGTAAAAAGCTGACAATTTAAGCAGAAATGAATGCTAATTACAAAGAATGAACCAGAAACTTGTATCGGTGTCATTATGCTAAGGAATCAAAAAATTGAAATTCAAGTAGAATCAGTGGTCAGGTGTTTCGTTTAGTACCCAGGCTTGGACCTGAGATTTCCAGAATCATGTCACTTTACCAAGTGTAAACAAGGTCATGCTGAGGCCATAAAGATCTACTTTTTCGCTGTCCTCCAAGAGGATCTGAAAGCTTCATTACGAACCAAAGCCATTTTTCAAGTTCAAGGGCTATGACATATATATATATATATATATATATATATATATATATATATATATATATATGTTAAAAATGAAATGACCTATAATAGACATACAGGTAACACAGCATTGAATTTTTCAGGCACAGATTTTTCAAATATCTGTGATTAATGACAACAATGGGATGGATTTGTCTGATAGGACATTGTGTTTGGAATGAAGAGGAATGCTGAGATTAATTTATCATAATTTATGAAACAATTGAGCAATTTTTGGCTACACAACATAATCTTCACATTATCATTTTTTCTATTATTAAAAAAGCAGGAAAGGCAGGGTCTGAGGAATTATTTACCATATATTCTATCTTTTCAAATACACAACAGATTCAATTCAACTTAAAATAAGCACATGACTAATATGGAGATATGTTAAGGAAATTAGCAAGAATCTTAAGACCTTTCTCACACCAAAAGTAGCTAAAGATAGCATTGACATGGAAATAAGGCTTAGTTTATGGTCAATTTTTATTATCAGTATTTATAAATGGGACCATACTGGGCTAACAGAAACTAACTAATCGGGGTAAGTCAATGTCTCTGTAAAACAGTCTCCTTCCTTTCCCATCAAGGTGTGCCAGCTCTTTACATCACTTCAAGCTATAGAGAATCAAGTGTTACTAAGTTCTGTCTACATTAGCCCAGTGAACAGGAAACCCCAGAGTTGTTCCCTCCCACATGCGAGACACATACTCATCTCTCCACTGACTGTAGCCATATATTAACTTTTTACTTGCCCTTTTTTCTAGACCTCTATCTTGGTTTCTACTAACCTGGACAAAAACTAATATAGTTTCTAAGATGTTAGGTCTTTGACTTAGGGTTATCATAACCTTCCCCTTAAAGCGCTAGCCTTAGGACACTAAAGGCTGTGGGCTCCACAAGGCTCTTGTCTTCCTAGCTTTTTCACAGACCTGGAGCTTAACTTTGACATTCCTCAGCTATCAAACCCAGTTAAGTTTCACATGACCCAATCCCACTCACGCCACATTTTGTATTTTTAAAATTCTCTCATTCTACTGAACTCTACTAGCCCCCTCCTACTTCCTCACTAATTGTTTCAAATGCCCACACCCCCATGCAAAATTGAAAGATGAGTTCAGTTTCTGTTAGTTTCTTTGCCCTCTTGCAGGAAAAAATGAAAAAAATTGTCCATACTACTTTATCTAGTAACTGGCTTTGGCGCTGGCAGTAATTAAAATAAAGATCTTTAGATTTCCTGGCAGTCGTATTATGCCATATGGGTGTAAAAAATTAAAACAATAAGGCTTCTGGGTAATTAAAATTTATCTTCTGGCGTAGAGAAGAATGGATCTTGGGACAGGAGATCGATGAAGAGCAGTACCTTACCTCCCATGTCATTGTGGTCCTGCTTTGAGCAACAACTCACGATGTTTCAAACAAGGCGGCCTACAATTCCTGTGATAAGTTTTCCTTTTAAAGTTTCCAAACAAGCCAGCAACTAATTCATTTACTTGAGCCAAAGTCTCTCTGATTATATTAAAAATTACTGTATAAAATAAAAATCTGTATTGTTCCAAAGCCATACATGCTCAAATTATAACATGGTAAAAATTAGAAACTTTAATGTTACCACTACCATTTTACTAATATAATATCTTGGTTAGTGGTTATTTTACCAATGTAAAAAGGTCATTAACTTTAAATGAACATATGCATGCCTGTTACTATTAAAAGTTCGAGATCATGAAATATTTTTCATTTGAAATTTTTTGAAATTGATGTATTGCTATATTCAAATAGCCTTAATTATTATTTCCTTCCTAAAATATCATTTTATAGATATTTTGCCACAAAATAGTGGGTTCACTGAGATTCATTTTTCTTCCATATGATTTTAGGAGTCAGTCACCTTCACCTGAACTTGGAAAGTTTGTGAAAATGAATTGTTCATAATGTTTACAAAGTAAATTTACAAAAAAAGACTTATTTCTCATTGTATTGATATGTATAAGTGCAAAACATGAAGTTTACATTGATCTTGAGTATTTTGTGCACATACATTTAGAAAGCACTGTGGCCTTAACAAGAATAATACAAAAAAACACCCAACGGTATCAGTACATATGTATAATTCTTAATTAAATAAATCTATTTTCATTGTTCATGAGCGTGGCAATGTTTATGCAGGCAATAGAATGAATTCTCAGTAAAAGGAGTTGATTTAAACTAGGGCCTATAAAAGTTGAAAAGGAAAGTCATCTTTCTGTATTCTTTTACCATCTGCCATGAAATTGCATCAGTCTTTTTCAGGAAAAAAGCCAACACAGATAAATCTAAGTTCACTGGAAAGGAGTTTGTGTTTACGGCGGTGCCCAGCGTGCTTCTATTGCTTAATAAATGTCAAACCTGATGGATAATATTCATTTAGATGCTACATGGCTGTTTTTATATTTCCCATTGCAAAGCTTTGAGTTATAGACATAGCTGTTAAATGTCCTTATTCTAATCTAATTTCAAAATACCTAATTATGGTGCCTCACCATTTTCTGCTAAAGTAACTGCTTTTATTCTTTTTCCTTTTTTAAGTTAAAATGTACATACACCCAGCCCATTCTGCAACCTGAGGCAGGCATAAAGCTACATGAAGTATGGTTCCATCTTCAATAATGCTGCAATCTAATGGAATAAGTAGACACGGAATTAATTATCAATTAGTGAATTACTTTGAGGCGCATATTCTGTACACTGATTTGCTTTGGTTTATTGTGCTTTAAATGTATTGGTTTTCTTTTCATTTTTAATTTAAGATTTCTTTCATGTTGTATTTGCTTCATTCTGTATGTGTCACAACAAAATCCTGGTTTTGAACAAATTTCAGAATGTTAGATATAGTTTAGATTAAAAATTGAATAAATTACTGAATACAATGACAACCTTTTCAATAATGTGTAGTTGAGTGCTGTGCGATAAAAAGGAAGAAATTTAGAGTTGGGTCTGCAACTTTTCCCAATATATAAAGTGTCCATTTCTGATTTATGGTAAGAAATTTGAAAAAATAATCTATGTAGCTCCTACCAAAATGAATCAAAAATATTTTTAATTATCCATGCAATCGTTTTGTGTTATTTTCTCCTAGGCTTAAAAAGTCAGTTTTATCACACTTACTTCCCTTCATTTAAAAAAAAATCTTCAACTGGAGTATAAATGAAAAATTATACAATAAATTACTAATGACATCAATCTGCTCTTTCTTGGAGCCTCCATAGAAATTTTGTTCTGTGAAGAAAAACAAAAATAAAACTGTAGGAAAAGAAAAATTAGTCATTCATGTCAACTCCGACTTCCTTGAAGCCTTGCAATTTGTGTTCCTCCACTTTGAATGCTTGCTATCTTTTGCTTCCACAAAAATATTATAATCTTTCCGCTGCCGAAGACAAGTGACTTCTTTCAAAATAGAGTGTGTCTGTCAATCATATACAGAGTCTACCTCTAGAGCGAGGCTAAGGATCATTAGTATAGAGAAGGCACTTCAATCTGAGCCTACGCACAGTAGCTGCTCAATCAGTCTTGGCTATTCATGTCAAGTATCCACAGCTATTTAAATGTTGGTGTTGCCGACATATGCTCTTATAGCCTCATATGAATATTCATAATTTCAATCACAATTTTCCAATTTTGTGTAATTATTATTGCTTGTTTTCTGTGACTACCTGTAGAATGCTTGATATGTAAACACAAAAGGAGTATTATTTATTAATATATCCTAGGCAAGAAGCACTGCACATTTTACAGTTTTGACTATATCAATGAATGCTCAAGTGAATAAAATATTTACTTTTACACTTACATTATTAAAGAGAGTGATTTCTTTCCTATTTTAATGAGATCACACCATACACATCACTGAGTTGAAGCTAAGATGTGCAGAATGCTCCTAATTGCTCGATAAATAATTTAATATAAATATTTCAGAAAAAGAAAACTAAAAATGTCTTCCTCAATATTTTAATTACAATAATTTATTCTTTATAGCAGTGATGTCATATATATGTTCTAAAATTTAGTTGAAATTAAATTGAAAATACAGAGAAAAACCTTTTCTATACAGCACCAAAAATATTTTATACACTGGTCTATAGTTAATTATTTCTATATCAATTTTTCATTAGATCGAAAGTTGAGTAAAAATAAGAGATATTCATATCTTCTTACTGACACTTTGCTGTGCTTCTTAAATACATGTGATTATGAATGAAAATGGGCATATATCACTTAATATTAAGGAGAAATTTTAGTTGAAATACAGTCAAGATTTTAACATTTATTTTGTGGTTTCAATTAAACTTACTCTATTTTTGTAAAGTTATTTAGAATTTTTAATTTTGCTAGGTAGAAAATAAGTATGTTAAATGAAAAAATGAAATCTATCCAGTATGGTATCGTTCGTTTTTAAAAATATCACAGTTTTAATTAAATAACAACCAAGATAAAATTATCACTATTTTATTATATTACTACAATGTGGAGATACTTGCAATAAACAAGTCAATTGCATAATAACAAACATAAAATGGTAAATAAAGTATTACAGTGAAAGTTGAAGTTATGGTACATACTGAGTTTGCAAATATTCTAGGTCTTCTATATTTTCATATATCTTTAAGACAATAAGAAAATAAGTTAACACATAGTATAGTTTAGCTGGCACCTAAAAGATGGACTAATATCTTTGGTCTTGAAATTGAACCATTAATGTCATTTCTAAAACAACTTCTGGGCTCATATAATATATAATGCATCAGAACCAAGAGAACCCAAATGAAAACTCATCGCTGCCTGGCTTGGCCTCACTCTGGCTGCTGGTCTGTGTGGCCTGAGCATAGTCTCACTTCTTAATCACTGAGCAGTTTTCTATTCCTTGTTGGGTATTTAGACTTCTCAAGAAAAAGTTCACTTTAGAAACTGTCACTTTCCTCAAGATATTTGGGAATAAATTCCCCTTACAGTATATGTTGTTTTTGTTTGTAATAATACATCCTTTAAAGCAAAACAATGCAAATATGCCAATAGGAAATATTTTTTTTGTGAGAATCGCCAAGTTAGAACAGAAACAATCAGGGGGCAAAATGTTCTCTCCAGTCTTCATGACACAGGAGAAACAACGAGAAGACTTCATGAGTGCACATGACTTTAGTGCAACATTACAGTAAGAAAGTACTGAAGATGCATGACAGTTCCTCAGAATAGTTAGAGAGCTGGGTGATGCTTAGGTAGCATGAGCTTTCTTATGAGATAAATGAAAAATCTGATATGAAACATTTGCAAAATAAAATAGGGCTATAACCCTATAGAAAAGCTATATTCACATTCATACCAATATCATTTGCAGATGTTAAAACTAATACAAATGCAGCATTGAATAAATATACAAATTTCTAATATATATATACAATCTTAATTTGATGTAACTTGTGTAGATAATCTTATTGAGTTGAACACAGGGTGCGTGATACTAAATGTATTTGTACGGTGTGCTAGAATGTCTGTTGCTGTCCCATACATTTTCATCCTTTTTCAGTACATGATAATGATTCATCTTTGAAGTTTTCCTTTGTCCTTGAGTTGTTAGTATGCTGGCACATGATATAATATATTGAAATTTTATTCTTCATTATATCTTGTTCTTGGTGTGCTCTCTGTTCATGATAAAACAAAGGTAAACAGATAAAATAATTCTGAAATGAGATTTGAAGCATAACATATTGCCCTTCCAACAGAACTCAATATCTTGGCTTTAATGGAATAAAACCTTAAAAACAAAACTCTATGGCAGTGATAATGCTGAAATTGTATTAATTGAGCAACCATTTTTAATTGTGGAAAGAATATCTGCAGGAGAGATGTCATTCAAAAACAAAGAAATAAACAGGCACCTAAGACAAGAAAATAGAGGTTATCTTAGGCTTGCATATTAATTTATTACTAGGAGAAAAGATTGTATCTTTTACATTTATGTATTTGATGATAAGAAAGAAAATCATCTATTTGGTAATTAAAGCTGGAAATGATATCCACTGAAGAAGTGTTTATTGAAATCTAAGAAATTCATTAATGCTGATGGATGAATTGGTGGGTGGTTTGAATGTATTGTTAACTATGTCAGACTGGCTGGATTTTAATTAGTGGTTTATAAATTAAAGAAGTACACAATATTTTCAAAAACTACTATGTCACATAACTTAATGTGGAAAATAATGGGAACTTGGAGGGTGGTGTGGGTAGGGGGAGGTCCAAAAGAAAAGAGGGGAAGGTCTTGTAACCTTGCAAAGATACTTATGTGCACAAAATGCTCAAGATCAATGTAGACTTAAAATTTGGCACTTATATGTATCAATAAAATGGGAAAAAATATAATGATAAAATACTTTTCTCTCACAAATCTTCAACAATCTTATCCATCTGTGGTCGCTTTGAAGACATGACATAATGATTATACAGTTATAAAAGTGGATCAAATATATCTCTAATTCCTTCTTGAAATACATGTAAATTTATATTAGAAAATATTAGTGTTATTTTAAGCCGCTGATATTGTGTTTGTTAGATCAGAGATCATAACTATAATGAACATGTTACAGTGATGTATCAATATATCATTCAATTGCTATATAAAAGACAAGACGCGCAGGTCACCTAAGGTAAACAGGTAGAAGTAGAGCAAGACTATGCCAGATTTAGACTAATAAATCAGTCACAGTAATCAGTCACAAAGGAAAAATATGAAAATGAATTTTTGTACAGTCCTGTAAATTCAAAATAAAGTTCAGCATGTTCTGTGTCTTAATAGATATATTAAGCACACCCATAACCTACAGCCATTTCTTACTTTCTCTTTCCAGAGACACAATGGAAAATGCATTCAACCAGTCCATTGCTCTCAAAATAGAAAGCGTATGTAATGTACAAATTTAATGTAGAAATAAAGCCTCTATTTTGGTATCTCAGAAGACAGTGGAGCCAATAAATATTGGTAAAGGCAGAGGGCTTCAGAAGATATTTAAGAAAAATCATACTCATTTTTATGGAGGAATTCATAGCTCTGAAATATTTTTAGTATATTAAACTTTAATATTCCTGAAACTATAATTAGTATTGCAACGATCTATTATATAAATGCCTTCCTTACATTTGGCAAGATTCTCCAGAGACATAGCATGAAAAAAATAGCTATCTTGAAAGAAAGACAGAAAGACATAGAAAGAAAGAAAGAAAGAAAGAAAGAAAGAAAGAAAGAAAGAAAGAAAGAAAGAAAGATGCTAGGTAGATAAAGACAGGTAGGAGACTAATGAGAGATGTATTAGGCGAGTTGGATCATGTAGCTGTGACAGCGGAGAATTCCATTCGCAAGATGTCCTCAGAGGCCAGGAGTAGCTCAGTCCAAATTAAACGTAGAGTTATGGATGGCAAAACTGAGCAGAAGAGATTGATGGCTCCAGGTCACAAAACTACGGCTCCTAACAGTGTCTGTTCCACGTGATTTTCTTAACTGACTTGAACTTTGTGAGAGTTCAGGAGTTATTATTTTTATGTGAAAGAATGCATATGTGCACCTAATAAATAACAGGCATTCCTTAAATGTTCACTGTTTACTATTATGTGATATTGAACACATAGATGGAGTCCACAAATCTGTCAGTCTCAGAGAACCTAAAGGAAGGTTCTATTTTTCTTTCTGTATCAATTCTCCTATGTAACACTTTGGTACAAAATATAGAATTTGTTCTTCCAAAAACATTTTTTTGTAAGTTAGTCTCTTTTTCTCTCAGAGTAGTTTTAGCTTTTCCAATAACATGAAAAGAAACATATTTTTTGAGATTTGACTGTAGTACTATGTATTTCACATAGATTTCACATTATTTTATCAATGTGGTACTAATCAGTAAAATAATTTAATAAACAACAGTGAAATGAATGAAATGTTTAATAATGACCAAGATGCAGAGTAGATATTTCTACAAAACACTAATTTCACTGAGTGAATGAATGTATCATTGAATTTAAAAAAAAAAGCTTTCACAATAGATCCTGAATGCTAGTTAGCCTACTGGATACAGCGATTGAAATTCGCAGGGTCAGTGAGCAAGTGGATTTTAGATTTAGGACAAGGGCATTGGGGGAAAAAAAGGTATATCTGCAGTGCCTGATAGATAGAAACAGGTATCAAGACATGCTTATGTGAGAGATTTATATTACAAAATCTTCAAATAATACTGAAATCTGCTCTGAGACTGCTTTGCCTTTCTTCCAAGTCTTTCTATCAAGGGAAAGAAAAAAAGAGCTATTCTACCAAAAGATCTTAAAATAGCTGTGTTTAGAAGGTTTTTTATTAACTTAAATTATTCAAGACATCTTTTACCTTTTTTATTTCTATTTTGCACTCAAGGGAAGGCAGTAATCATTTTGTGAAGTGTATTCTTTTCTACAATTTTAAAGCTTTAGGTGTTAAAAAAAAAAGAACTGAATGTTGCCAGATAAAAATCAGCTTCCAGCATACCTTCATATTGCAGTACAATCCTTGGCACTAACATTCTGTCTATCAGCCTTTAAGATATGGAAATATACTGTGCGTACTAGATGTTCCAGTGCTCAAATTATGCTCGGTTCTTCTTGAGTGCAGTAATGAACATACCTACAGATCAAAGTACAGGGCAAAGATTCTCACTACAGCCTTCTAAAGAGCTCTGCTCTTATGTTCATTGTATTATGTTGTGCCCAAATATATTACTTTTTAATCAGAATACAATGTTCATAAAGAGAGAGGCAATTTTAGTCAAACAGTTAGTAGATTGCCAACATCTTGCCTTCTGCTTTGAAAATGTTTCATGATTAGTACTTCGGACAAATAATGTTTTCATGAATGAGTGAATGAATTGTTGATGTACATTTTTTTTCTAGTTACACACATCTGAATATCCCATGCATGCCAGTATGCAACATTTGCATTTTATACTAAAATTTGCATATATGCAAATTCATAAGTACAAAGTGAATTAAAAATGCCCGCAATACATGGAAGAATATCTCATGAATAAAATGTGATAGGTAAATATTTCTTGATTTGCGAGTTTGTTTTATGTCATTAAAGAACAAAAGTTAACTATTGTTATATTTTTCAAAAGAGATTTTCAGCCTGAAATAAAAAATAAAATGTATGCTAGAGGCAAAGGTGTTATGAATAAAAGCTAAGTTTGTTATATTTTATAGACGATAAGTTCAGATGATGATAAAAATGTGGTACAGAGTATAATTTGAATTATATGTCTTCAAATAAAGATAAACACTATTTAGAAATAATAGCTAATATGTGTAGGCAAATTTACCTTTCCTACTGGTCAGAAAATTTAGACGGAAGGGAAAGAATGAAGTATTTTTGCAAGTAGTAATGGAAAGAAACATGAAATTTTACATTCTTCTTAGTGTTCTCCATTGCATGGGGACCCCTAGACAACCTGAGGAGGTGTCGGACGATGGCGAAACCGCTCCGGAGACTTGCTTTGGTGAATGTAATCTGATTTATTACGGAAATGCAGGGATTATATAGACTACAGCAATGCGAAAGTCATCTTAGGCCAATCAGCGAGGGACACTCAAAACCTTTCCTTGTATGTCCTCAACTAGCTGGGTCAACCAGGAAGAGGGTGGTAGTGGAGGAAAGAGGATGGAGCCACTGATCAACAGTTTGTCACTGGACAAGCGGGCATGGGGCCTACATCAGACGCCATCTCTGTGGTGAAGCTTACACCTTAGTGTCCTGGACATGTGCTAGATAGGCTTCAAACCAACCTGAGCGCCCCACCCCTCACCCCCATAGTTCTTGAATATATAGCATAACTGCCTTTAGAAGTTGCTAAAGTTTAATAAACACACTCTGGTTTGGATGCAAGTTGTCCCTCAAGTGTTTTATGTGTTGAAAGCTTAGTTTGCAGTTTGACATATTAAGGTGTAGTGGAATTTTATTCAGAGATTGGACAAAATAGGTTATTAGGTGATATGGTTTGGATCTGAAATGTCCCCCAACAGTCTGATGCATTTGCAAGTAGTAGATAAACTGTGGAACTGTGTGTTTTGGGGAGGTAGCGTCTGGCTGAAAGAAACAGATGCTTGAAGCTTGCCCTGGGTAAAGTGTGTTAATTTGTTGAGATTGGGGGTAGCCAAGGACAAAGCTTTCAGGTGTACATTGTGTGGGCCCAACTTGCAGTGTGAAGTATTTAAAGGAAGGAAGAATAAAGATTGTTACAGTTCTTCCTGGGAAAGCTCTAGGGTTGCCTGAATCTCCAGACATCAACTTGTTCTTGCCCTCTTGGCTTCTGTCTGCAATGGGTGAACAGCTTTCCAGCCTCTGTCACGTACTTCTGCCATTTCAGCCACCCATGAGAGACTGTGTGAGACCTTCTGAAACTGCGAGCTAAATAGATCTTTCCTTCCTTAAATTGTGGATGTTGGACGTTCTGTCACAGCACTGAATAAGTCAGTAAGACATTGAGTCATTGGGAACATCACCCTCAGAAGGAATGAATACTGCTCTCTTGGAACAAGCTTGTTACCCTGAGAATACGTTGTTGTAAAAGACCGAACGTGACCTCTTCAGCCCTTTCTGGCTTCCCACCCTGCCGTGTGATGTCCGCTTCTTACAGCACTCCTTTCAAGATGGCATCTGCCATGCTGTGAGGCAGGCGATGGGGCCTTTGCCAGAATCAAGCAGATGAGGCCTCCAGATCTGGGACTTCCAGCACCTGTGATGGCAATATGGATTGTGAATGTGTTTGGGTTTAGAGATGTGCAGAAGGTTAGTAAAACACACTTCTTGGTTTACCAGAGTAGCCAAATGGGTGTGAACTTGGGAACCATATTTGATTCCTGGTTTCTTCTTCTTTGGGTCACCCTCTGCTCTCTGTTTCCCAGATGTCAAGAGTTGAGCAGTTTCCCCCCCACTATGTTCTTCTGCCTTAGAGGTGCCATATCCACCTTAGAGGGAGAGGTAGTCTGCAACCTCTGGAATCACTCGCCAAAATAAACTGTTTCTCCTTAAATTGTATATGTCATTAATTTGGTCTCAGCAATAGAAGGCTAATCAATGCAACCTCTAAAATTATGATTATTTTATTTATAATGTACAGGGGCACTGGTATTTTTATAGCAATGGAAATGGAGTAATGAATTGATATGTGAACTTTTGAGGTTTTTCACAGAAATGAAATAGTGCAGTAAAACACTATGACTTTAGTGGTTTTTATTTACTACCTTGGGAAGATGTCAAATTGTGTTTTACAAATTTATGATAATAGCAACATGGTAGGTTGTTTTATATGTCATTATTTGACAAAAATAAATCTAATGCAAAATCTCTTTTTTTAAAACTTTATTTTTTTTTCAAGAGATTCCAAAGGGAAAATCACTGTATATTTGCTTCTTCAGGAAAACAACAACAACAACAACAAAAAAAAAAAACAAAAAACAAACAAAAAAAACCAAAACCAAAAACAAACAAAAAAAAACATTGGGGTAGAAAGGTGTGATGGACTCCTGACTGCATTCTGATAACCTTGAACCTCACACATCATTAAATTATAAATAGCAACTGTTTCACTCTTGCAAAATATGTCTTCCAGCCAAACATAAGGAATGATTCTCCACCAGCCTAGTTCCTCCTATTAGCTGGCCACATTGCTCACCTGAGTTGTTCCTGAAACCAAATTCCTTTTCAACACGTAGAATTATTGAACAGACCAATCATATCCCTTCGCTGGAATGAGAATCCTCTGTACCTCGGGTTGTTAGAAACCTCCCATGTGCAGCGCCTCTTTGTTCCTTCTGTTCCGGAAAGCAATTTTCTGGTGCTGCAATGTGGATATATGTATTCTTTTCCCACAGCCCAATTCTTTGTTTCTGATTTTTTTTTTTTTTTTGAAACACGGTCTTGCACTGTATCCTGGCTAGTCCTGAACCTACTATGTAGTCCAGCCTGACCTTGGACTCACAGCAATTCTCCCAGCCTCCCAAGAGCAAGGATGACAGGCATGTGCCATCACTATGTCTGGCTTATGTGGTGCTGGGGAATTAAACTGAGGTGGGAATTTAGCACTTAGCGTGCTTGCTAGGCATTTCTGATGTTTTTGTGTCCTTTCTTGTTGATAATAGACTCACATCTTGAAAACAGATGATTATATTATGCAAATACTAAACTGTTATCAGAGTCAAATGCCCACCGTCAAGTATTTCATGATCAGCTGTCCCCAGAGGATTAAGATGGGGCTCTGCTCATCCCTGAAGGAAGAGGAGGCAAAGAAAACAATAATTAGGAAGATGTTTTAATTTTTTTGCCTGGTTTTATTAGCAAATTTAATGCTGTTTTTACATGAAGACAATTGGAAATTATTTCTTGTTCTACAGCTTCTGTTCTTCAGTCAATGGGTTTTGTTTTTTAGATTTCTGACATTATCATATGGTGAATAAATGAATATTTTATATGGTACGTCTGTTTTCCATTGTTTCATTATATTTCATTGAAAATTCACTGACTTTAAACAGCACAAAGTCATGAGCCCAATCTTGTAGGATATGATGGACAGTGTTTGATTGGACTCTGTTCAGTGTCTCTCCTGGCTGAAATCGGCATTATATTGGTCAAAGTTTCCTCTGAAGCCTCAGATCTTTCAAAGTCACTGAGGAGTGGCCAAATTAATTCCTTTTATTATGTAGGAGGAAAATCCTTGTCCAGTAGTTGTTGGTGGGGAACCTCTCACTCCTGGAGACCGCCTGCTGTTCCATGTCATGTGATCTTCATAGGCGGGTCACAGAATGAGTGATTATTTTCTTCCAACTCAGACAGAGCACAGTTCTCAGATTGCCTTTTCTACCATCATTCCTAAGTAATCTCTCAGCCTCTAAAAGGCTCTTGTGATTAAGCCAGCCCTCAAGGATAATCTCTTAATCTTCTGAAAGCTAAATAATGATCTTAATTATGTCTCTAATATCCTTTTACAACAGTGTCCAGATTAGTGTTTCATTGAGTAAGAGAAGAAAGATGTGTGGATATTAAAGATCAGGAACTAGGTTACTTCCAGGAACTTTAGAATAGATTTGTACCCTGGCACACTTGTCTGATTATTTTTCTCTTTTTAATTTTTCTGTATAACCTTGCTTAGTCAAAATGTCCTTATTTTTAATTTTCAAAGCTAGAGTCCAAATAGCTTAGAGCGACAGTTTTCCCTATACTCATAAATATTTTGCCTATCATCAACCTATTTGGATTGCTAATTTTAGGATGACATCTTGGTTTAAAGCTTTATGTACCTGATCTATTATTTTATCTTTAATTAACCAGATGACTCCTTAAAGTAGTCTTGACTACTTCTTTACTATTAATTATGTTTGCTTGCTGTCTTTTTAGGATATCCAATCTATTGTTTATAGAATTTCTTGTAAAATAATTGTTTTTTAACCTGTTATATTTGTCTATGTATCTATAAGGCAGTAGGCACATACTTTTCATATGGTTGCATTAAACTTTTGGCTAATGATTCAGGAAGTTAAAGAAATTAAAAATGTTTGTTGCCAGAAAACTGTATGATATCCATTAGTATTTTAAATTTTGAAGCAATGAAAAAAATATGTGTGAATATTGAAGATCAAGGTCTAGGGCATCACTGAGAATTTGATGATGTTTTCTGAGGCTTAGTTTCTAGGAGATCTTTTGCTATTTTAAGTTATAGTATTTATAAAACACAGCATTTGCAATTAGGACCTCATTCTCTATTCTTGACTTTCCTCTTCCCTGATCTATGCATAGAGTTTTCAACAGTTATTTATTAGAGTGCTTACTGACATTGCCAGTATGCTGAATGTAGATTATAAATTCGAGCAAAAAATACATTTTTATTTCATTTACTAGAGCGCCCAATCTCAAGTGTCTAAAAATCTAAAATATATACCTTATAAGTATGTATATCTAAAGAGCTTATCAACAAGTAATTATCAAATAGGTACATATATGAATAAATACTGCTCCTGAGGCACAATGTATCCGATATATGATTTTTAAAGTAAAGTGCACCAGGGTTTTTAATTTTAGTTTAGGCAAATGTTTCCTTCTCTTTAAAACAGGTGTGAGCTTTAACTGTCAATTTTATAGCAAAAAATAAAATAAAATACTGTACTAGAAAGTTGGAAACCTGTGTCTAAGTTCTACTTCTGTGATGATTTCACTCTGGGAACTCAGAGATGCTACTCCTTAAACTTCATTCACAATGGAGGAAAATATGTAACTAACATTTGCACCAAATTCTTTTCAGCATTTATTGTGAGATTAAATAGAACTTTATTGAAAAAGAAATTATAATATATTGAGCACTCTGTACATACAAATAATGGCAAATATTACTTATTCACTGGTTATTTTAAGTCACATCCTATTGCTTCCATTAAAAAAAAAAACTATTTCACCCCCCTTTATGACTTAAAAATTAAAAAAAAAAAAACCGATGGACCCAGCATATAAGATCAGTCATGCTGAATCAGGAATTTGTCAAAAATTTTTAATAAACTTTGGTTAAATTAAATGTAGAGTTTATTTAAGTAAAGAAAAGCTTCATTGGGTAAAAGGACTGATTGTAAAGGGTTTAAAATGTTCTCTTCTATCATATGTTTATGAGGTATGTGACCACTAAAGGGATGTGTCAACTTGAGGCAAGTAAGAAACACACCCAGAGTAGAGACTTTAGATGTGTGTGAGCAATTTGTGGGCCAGCAAGTGAGGGAATAACACCCACTTCAGATGTGAGAGGTTCGAACTGTGTAAAAGGAAGGAAGAGGAAAAATTGTCATGGATTTTTTCTTCTGGAAAACCTCTCGCTTTAGCAATTGTCTATGGACACCAACTTGCTTGCTACATGCTGCAGATCTTCATCACAGGTCCGCTCTACTCTCGATTCGTGCCTGTCAACCAGTCACTGACCTTCAGTCTCTGGTCTTGGCCGTTCTTTGGACAACCGAGACCTTTAGCAGATTCTCCCACGCTGTGCTGCAATCTGGGACCCGTATTCTGCCTAGCTATTGAGCAGCCTTCTGAGCCTCTAGTTCTCACGCATGTGGGCCACCATCTTGGACTATTTCTATCCTCAGACTTGAACATCCTCCAAGTAAATCCCATTTTAAAAATATTTTACATCAATTCTGCCTCCTGTAGAACACAAAAACAGATTTAAGAGAGGAGAAAATGACATACAGAAGCAACTTGATCGTCATATTTTGATAGCTTTCAGCCTATGATTGGCAGGAAGCTCATCTACTTTGATTGGCTAATGCTTGACTACTTCTTTGAAGTATAAAAATACATATGGCGGCCGTCTTTTTATGCCTCGGGTTAGATTAAAGTTCATCTTGAAAACTTTAGGGGATTCTTAAACTGTGCGTACAGTTTTAGGATAGACAATTCAATTATCTGATCACATTTCAAAGTTCTTTTTAAAAATGTGAAGTTTTTATTCAGTTTAATTTTTATCCCAATTTTTCTTACATCTTTGTCACTTTTCATCCATATTCTAGTCTCTGATTTATATCTCGTCAAATTTCTGCTTTTTCCTACCCATGTTGTGAATAAATTACCATTTGTTTTTTTCTGTCTGGGATCTTCGTTCAGTTGGAATCAAACGCTTTTTTCCCTTGATTATCTTTTCTCTTTTTATATAGTTCTTTTTCATTCTGTTCTCTTATGTTTATATCCAGGGGAAAAATGTAATCAAAACTCTGCCTTCTGTTTATGCATGTGTTATCTTTTTTAGCAAAATTACTCTGTGTAGCAATTTCCATCAAAGTCATGTTGTTCCAGAGAAAATAAATCTGAATACACATTTACTGTTTTAAAGTGCCAGCTCCCATAGACTGTAAGACAACCAGAGACATAGAGCAGAGAAATGTGTTCAGAGACAATCCTCGTTCTCAGGGACTTAAAAAAGGGTATAACTTTTGCTTTTAGTTCTTATTTGTGCTTTATTTAATTTACCTTCTACAGGTGATGGGGGGAATAGAGAATGATTAAATACATCAATAATTCTAGCATTGTTTTGATATTTTCTTTTATTTGAACTTTCAGTAACAGGATCCTCTTTGTAGATAACCTTTTCTGTGTATGCATATAACAACTTTTGAAAATGAAAATATTAACACTGCTTTACATAGTCAATTTTTATTCAAATTGTGTAACTGCTTTCCAAAAATTTGGTGTTCTTCAAAGCATAGCAATAAATGTGCTAATGAAAACAAATTATTTTCTCATCAAATAGTTCCAGAAAACTATAGATAATTACACCACTGAAAGAAATTCTCTTCAAAAGAAACTGTGCACCACTAAGATTATACAATGTAAAACTCTTGCTTAAATGATGAACTAGTTTTATCGAACACATGTTATAGGTTAATAAACACGATAGGTTCTCATTTTCTAAAAACATAATAATAAAAGGTCATGGTGTTTATACAGGTACTTTTATTAAAAACAAGCACCTACCTTCTAGTCTTTCCGGTTTTAAATTGCCATTTTCCCTCTATTGCACTATCTTCAGTTCATTGTAGAATTTATCACTGTACTTACAAATGAACCGAATTACTAAATATTTTCCTGAACTAAATTGGGTTTTATAAGCAAATATTTTTATAATTAAGGTTTATAGTCTCAAGAAAATTTTAGAAAAGCTCATAAGCTCTTAAGCGATTTAATGCATTGAAGTATAGATCAAATTAATATATTTAGTCAATGCTTTGGTTCAAATAGATTAATCATCAATAATAACTATTTTTTTTCAACAGAAACTCATTATGTTACCCAGGCTGTCTTAACTCTTGGGCTAAAGTGATGTTCCTGCTTTATCCGTCTTTGTACATGGGACTAGAGGCAAGTACCACCATACTGGACTACAGAGATCCCTTTCAATCAATTATCTTTACTAGTCCAAAATTCAGACCTTGAGTCTGTATTGAAGAAAATCAATAAGGACAAAATATAGTTGTTCTAGATGCTCTAGATTTTTTTTTTTTACCAGTGATGTTTAGAACAAACAGAGTTACAGTTGTGTTTTCTTTTGATTTACGTTCACATCTTCGGTTTTTAAATTAACATATTATGGTTTCTCGTTAAGCTGGTGATATTATGTATGCACTGTATCATGTTACATGGTTCACTCTAACAGAAAGTTCGTTTTTATTTTTTAAATTAATAATGCATGAACTACAGAATCAACAACATGTTGAAAAGATCCAGTTTTAGAGTTCAATGACTATCTACATCACTTTTGACAATTTTTTTTCTTCCCTCTTCAACTTTCCTTACAGATTTTCCCCTCCTACTCACAGTGACTCATCCCTTTCCCATCAGGTCCCTCTTCCTACACACTCATACACGTTTAGATTTTTTTTTTTTTTTTGCAGTCATTTATGTGAATTTCATAGAAGAGCCACCAATCCAGGCTTCCATGTCTGGTCCATTTCACTGAGCACTATTGACTTCAAGTTGCCCCATTTTTTTCAAAGCCTTTTATTGGTCCTTCTTAGTGGTTGGCTACATTTTAGAAAAAGAAACACTTGAGCCAGGAATGAGTAATACTTTGTCTCCAGATTACAACTGGTAATTTTCAGTTGGTGTCCATAGGCCCATTTATAGTCTCTGAAACCCTGCCTATTTGATGGGTTAGATAGTTAATCTTCCTAATCCCTATGTCTCTCCTTTTAATCATGCAAAGATTTCTTCATCATTGCATGCATGAATTTCTTGAACTGAAAGTGTACTTATGTCGTTGGAATCTGGCACAGCAATCATACTGAAATATTCAAGGCCATTTGAAACCTTTATTCTCATGTTAATCTCCTGGCAAGAACATGCATTAGTTACAAGAATAGGACTTCTATCTGGTGGGGTTTCATGTCATGATTTAAAACAATGTGTCTATCAACCACATTGAGACATAAGGGAGCTGCTGAACAAGCTATTGTGTAAGTAAGGACTGGTTTGCATAAGAAACTTTTTAAAAAGATTAATTTGCTTGTGTAAGAGTCCTTTTCTTATTTATTTCTTATTTTTATTAATAAATATATAAGCATATATTATATAAATTGTTTTGTTTTTATATGTATTAGTTATGTATTTGTATTTTAGTCTACCCATTTAAAATTGTATATGAAAAGATTTTTGTTTAACTTTTCTAAAGGTAAGTGTGGCTCTATGGGTCTCTTTGGCAAACACATGGGAGCAATGGTGATACGTGACTTCATATTAGAAGTTCTAA
The DNA here is from genome assembly GCA_004027205.1 of Ctenodactylus gundi. Taxonomy (NCBI): domain Eukaryota; kingdom Metazoa; phylum Chordata; class Mammalia; order Rodentia; family Ctenodactylidae; genus Ctenodactylus; species Ctenodactylus gundi. Next base: position 429,694 of record PVKB01000627.1, on the reverse strand, counting down.
AGAACAGCATGTGACCTGCTATGTGCTTTGCCAGCTACCTGATTACAACAGAAGGCAGGTTTGTAATACATCCTTGTTCAACCTGGCTCCCTTAGTAGACCTAAGTTCATGTAATGTGGTGACTCAATATAGACTTAAAGTATAATTAATATAGCAATTCATTTATTCAGACTTTGATGTAAGTTTAACCTAAGAAAATCGATTGATGCAATGGTAAACTGAATGCCTTTGGAATGTCCGCACATTTGCTTTTCAGTACTCAGCTAAGAAATTTGAATTTTAAATTCTCTCTTCATCCTTTCTCATATTTTTTAGCTTTGTGAGTTCCATTGTTTTAGTTTTTTTTTCTTATGTGGACTGTTGGACAAGGTCGTGTTAAAGAATCTCAACAAAGATATAGTAAGATACAAAAAAAAATTAAAAAAGAACTTTGGGCAAATATTCCCAATAAGGGGCTGTGCTGGACCCATAGAAGAGGCATCAAGATCATGATTCCTGCAGCCCATTCCAAGGATGGAAACCAAATAGATGAGGTACTGGGAGTGAGGGGGACGGAGAGATAGTGAGACAGCCAAAAATAGGGAGGGGAAGGGATTGCAATGTTCCTGTAATACATGTATGTGAACAAATTCTAAAGTTAATTGTAACCATTATGCAATACACATACACACACACACATACACACACACACAGAGAGAGAGAGAGAGAGAGAGAGAGAGAGAGAGAGAGACTAATAAAAATAGGGAAAATAGAAAAAATAAAAAAATATAAGAAATAAAAAATGAAAGGAGAATGATTATTATCAAAATATATCATATGCATCTGTGAAACAATTTTATATATGTAGATAATAAAGATGTAACAGGAGTACTATAATATGATCATAGTATGATTTTCTTTACATTATTGATTACTTAAATTGATAGATAAACTTTCACATTGCTAATGCACAATGTAATATTTTGGAGTATCATCACTCAAGGATCACAAATAAACTAATTGTCATGGGCATTATTTCATTCATTACATTTTCTGATAAGAACACTTCAAATCTATTCTTATTATTTTAAAAAACAAAATACATTATTTTAAACTTCAATCACCCAATTGCCCCAGATCTCTTGAGCTTAGACTTCATGTGTATCTGAAATTTTATATACGTTATTTTATGCATTTTACATACATAAGATTATGTCATTTGCATACATGGGCAATTCAACTTCTTTCTTTCAAATTTAGATGCTTTGTAGTTTATTATTTAATCATTATCCCACTGTTTGTTAGGGACAGGACTTTTAATTTCAATGTTTTTGTAAATTTTGTGAAATCCACCTTACCATTAATTTTTAATTTCATACTGTCTTAATTACTTCCTTACTGTTGAGAAGGAATACCTGAAATCTACAACTTAAGTGAGAAATGATTTATTTTAGCTCATAATTTCAAAATATCTCACATAGTTCATTCATAGGCACCAAGCAATGGTGGAAGCCCATGGCAGAGGGTGGAGAGCTGTTCATGGTACTGCAGGCAGAAGCCAAGCGAAGCTGGAGGGAGCTGCTGTCTGAAAACACAGACAAGGCTAGAGCTGTCCCAGGAAGTAGCTGTAACAATGTTTCTTCTTCCTTCCTTTACTTAACTCAAGCTACCAGTTGGGCCTTCGTATACTGGAAGGGAGGCTTTCCTCACTTCTAAGCCCAAAAGTCAATAACACACACCTGAACACTCTGCCTTGAGTGTACCCATATATGAATCAACAAGTTGACACAATCCCCCCAGGTCAAGCCTAAAGTATCTGACCCTTCTAGTCAGGCCCCATTTCTCAACAGCACATGACTACATACATATCCAACTACATCCAAATGCAAGAGGCTTTTGGGGGAACATTCCAGATCCAAACAATAAAACATTATAAGACCAGAAAAGATACATGCATGATTTTAATCATCTAAAATTTAGTAAGACTTTTGTGTGAATTTTGTGTCATCTTTTTTATGATCTTTCCTGGAGCACAGTCTATCTGGGCTTATGAAGAATATACATCCTGTCCCAAGAAATGCTCTGTATATATCTATCTGTCAGGCTGATTTTTCTATGATGTAGTTCGTATCTCACATCTCTTTATTGATTTTTTTTACCCCCTCTGGGTAACCTGACTGTTGATGAAAGTGGATTATTTAAGTCCTCTCTTGTTACATAACAGTATATTTCTCCCATTATATCTATTGAAGTATATATGATAAGCCAATGTTGGCTGAATATATATTTATAATTATTTTATGGTCTCTTGATAAATCTTATCATTACTTGACATCAATGTTTGTCTTTTTTCAAAGTTTCTTAATTAAAATATATTTTAACCAACATCTTCCTTGTCAATATTTTAAAGTACAAAGTATTCTCCGTAGGTGAGATTTTTTTCTTAATTCTTTATTTTTTTTTACATTATTTTTTGTATTCATTCTATCTTTTGATTGTTTCATCCACTCACATCCAAGGTAATTTTTGACAGGTAAAAACTTCCTATTTTAATATAGCTGATTGTTTATGTTTACATTGTAACAGAATGATTTTTCTCTAGTAGTACATTAATTTGCTATTTTTTTGTGATCCACTGTGGGCTTTACATTTCTGGTTATCATGAGACATATACAAAATGGCTTACTGGTTATCGCAAACATTATTAAGCAGAAAATGTTAACCTGTTGGAAAAGAACTTCAACACTTTCATTTACCTCTACTATCAGATTACATTTTTGATATCACAATTTACATTTTATATTATATATCACTTAATTCATTGGAGCAATTATTAATATTTTCACATAACTTTGTACAGTTTTTAGTTTCTTAATTTGACTGTGCTATTACTCATCAGTTTAACAGTTTAGAATGTTTTCATGTTCCTAATAAGGTTGAAACCATTTTAAACCATCAGCAGCTTGCTGAAACCAGATTAAGCTTGTTAAAAATCAGTTAAACCTATTGGAGTTATTTGGAACTCACTAAAATCAACTGGAACAGGCTTGAACCGATGGAACCTGTTATAACCAGTGGAGATTGGTTGAAATGAGCTGGCACCAGTCAGAACCAGTTAGAACAGATTAAGACCATCTGAAATTGACTGGAACCATTCGGTGCTGCCTTGATCTTTCTGAAACTGTTTGAATGTAGCTGGAACTGATTAAACCTAGCTTGACAGGCTGGAACTAGCTTTAGGTAAACTGAGCTATCTGTAACTGCATGGAGCCAGGTGGATTGATTTGGCTGGCTTGAATGGTCTAGAACCAGTCTGGACTGGGAAGAATCAGTTAGAACTAGCTGAAACTAGTTGGAACAAGCTGGCATAGTTGGGAAATGATTGAAACTGGTTAGATGGAACTGGTAAGAACAGGTTAGATCTGGCTGAATAAGACTGTGATCAGAACTGGCTAAAGGCTATTGGTATTCACCAAAAGTGAATGTAACTAGTTGGCACTGGTTAACGCTGGTTAAACTGGCAGTGACCAGCAAGAGGTGTATTGAACTGGATGGAGCTGGTTGGAAATGGCTGAAACAGGCTAAAACCTATTAGAATTAGTTCAAACATGTTTGTACCAGCTGATACTGGCTGAAATTTGTTGACACTGGCTAGAGCTGGTTCAGACTGGATGTGTCCAGCCAGAAATAAATTGATTAGGCTGGAGCCAGTTGAAATTGGCTAAAACTGGCTATGATTGACCCAAAATGGCTAGAATTTATCAAAGACTGCTGACAACTGGCTAAACACGTTTGTGCCATATAGAATTGAGTGGAATAAGTTGGAACAGGTCAGGCCTGTATGGAAATGGCTCAACCACTTTGTGCAGGTGGAATTCATTAGAACCAGCTGGAACCAGGTAGAATTAGTCAGAAGCCTTAGAAAAAAGGCAAATCATCTGGAATCATCTGAAAGTGACTGTGACTTGAATCTTGGACCTGTTTGATCTGATTAAGACCATGTAGACCTGGAAGGAACCAGTTGAAACCAATGGACCTAGTTGGAGCTAGCTGTCTCTGTTCAGAACTGGCTGGAATGAGTAAGAAATGACTGGAAAAAATAGAAGCTTGTTGGAAATGATCGGATGTGGAAAAACCAGATGTTTAGAACCGTCTTGAAACTTTTGAAGCTAGCTGAAACCAGGTGAAGCCTATTGGAGCCAGTTGAAACAGGCTGGATCCAGTCTGTACCAACTAAAACAGGCTGGTAACAGCTGCAACTGGTTTAAACCAGTTTGAAATAAGCCACACTTGTTGGAACTAATTGGAACTTCCTGAAAGCAATAAAACACACTTAAGTCAGATGAGGCTGACTGAAATCTAAGGGACCCAATCAGAGCTAGCTCAATCTCGTTGGAACAAGCTAGAACTGGTTCCCACTGTCGAAAGTTGGTTTTGACTGGCTGGAAACATCTGGATCTACCTCAACTGCTTGGAACTGGTTTTGACAGTTTTGAAATAGCTTGAGTTTGTTGAGAATAATTGAAATTTGATGTCTGAACTGGCGAGTTGAAATCAAATACTAACAGCTGAAAGTGGTCAGAATTGCTTAAAACCTGTTGGAGTTAATTGGATAGAAATGGCTTATACCACCTGAAGCTAGTCCAACCTGATGAAACCAGTTGAAACTTACTCTAACCAATTGAAATAGACTTGAATCAGTTGAAGCTGCCTGGAACTGGCTGGATTTGCTTGCAAGTGGCTCAAATTTGGAGAAACGAGTCAATACTCACTTGAATCGGATGGCAACCATGGTTTTTTCTTGAAGCTTTAACCTATTAGACACAGTTGAGAGCATCTAGAACTGATACAAACCATTTCAAATGGTTCCAACTTGTTCTCTGACAAGTTTCAAACATTTCAATCTTTGTTCAACCATTTCCAATGTGTTTCATACAAGTGAAAATTGTTGGGTTTTTTTTAAAGGTTCTCATTGCAGCCAGCAGGAAATGGTTCTCACCAGTTTTCTCTAGTTTTAACTGACTCTAGTTGATCCAAACTGGCTTACATGGTATAAGCCAGTTTCACCCAGTTTTAGCCAATTTCTAGCCAGTTTCAAAACATTTGCTTCTATTCTAGCTGGTTCCATCTAGTACCTGCAGTGTTCAACCATTTTTAGCCTGCCTAGCCACTTTCCAGTCATTTCAAACAGTTCCAGCTAGTCCAAATTGGCTCTAGTTAGGAAAAACTAGGTCTATTTGGTTTTTGGTCAGTTCTGATAGGTTTGAGCCACTTGTGACTATTTTCAGCTAGTTGCAATGAGTTCCAACAGGTTCCAGTCAGTTCTAGCCATTCGAAACCAGTCCAAATAGTTTAGCCAGTTGAATCCAGTTCCAACCAGCTCAAGTCAGCTTAATCTAGTACAAGCCGGTTTCATCTGGTCCAGACTAGCTCTAGCCAGTGCCAAAGTGGTTCCAGACAGTTTCGACCAGCCTCAACTTGTTTCATCCTGTTCCAACCAACTCAATTCTGTTCTGGGCAATTTGAGCAAGTCCAAACTGGGTTTACCTTGCGACAGCATTTTCCAGCTGGTTTTGGCTGGTTTCTACAGATTTAAGCCAATTCTGATAGGTTCCATCACGCTCCAGCCAGGTTCTATGAATTCATGCCTGTATCAATTGATTATAACCAGCTCCAACTAGCTTGAACAGATTTACCCAGTTTCCACCAGTTTAAGCTGATTCTAGCCAGCTCAAACTATACTAATTTGGTCCAATCTGAGCTCAACTAGTCCCAGCAGCCTTTGATTGAAGCCATGTCCAGTTGTTTCCAATCAATTGCAAACATCCCTAGACGTTTTGGGCCAGTTTTTATTGGTTTCAGCCAGTTTTTATCATTTCCAGCTATTTCTAGATGATCTCAACCGGCTCTCACAGACTCTAGCCAGTAAGAACTGTTTCCACTTGTGCCTGACATATTTGGCCTATTCCAACTGTTTCTGACAAGTTCCAACAAGTTCAAGCTTTTTCAATAAGCTCTACCTGATTCTAGCCAGCTAGTCAGGTCCATTGCTGCCAACCAGTACAAGCCTTGCTTGAGTGTTTCTCATCTGCTAAAACAAAGATACATAATGTGAAAATTCTAACTCTTTTTTGCATTTTATTTCTCCTTAAGTACCATCTCAAAGCATACTCTCAAGAGAAAGTCAGCAATATTGTGTACTCCGTTATTAGCTGTGTGACTTAATTTCCACTCAGAAAAAAAAAATCTTTAGAATAGAATTGACTTGAGTCAATGCACTGTTTTTGAATGTAAACCACTGAATGAAAAATAAGAGATAAGCTTTTTTTTTTTAAAAAAAAAAAACTTTTTTCTGAGAAAACCACCAAAATACTGAGTATTTTTCCTATCTCCAATTGTTGTAAATGTTATAAAATTTATTTAGAAATTCTGCCGAACAGGACAACTTATAAAAATGTTTGTTAACATTATTAAGAATAATTGGTTCAGACATATTGATATTAGAAAATTCTCTGTTACATCACCAGAAAAATATGGGTTTAAGAAGGCTTTGAAAACTGAAGTCAGAAAATACCTTATGAAATAATGTTGCAATATCATAGTGGAGAGTGAAGGTTTCCACAATTTGAGAAAGTCTCAAAGTTACTACGAGAAAACTATGTCATTGATTTTGGTGAAAGATTCCTTCTGTCTGTTGTTTTAATTTTATACCGATTGTAATCAAGTAATTCTTCCAGAAAAATCTCTCTCAAAAATCAATTTTGTAAATAGTTTTGCAGAGATGATTTAAAAATTAAAAGAACAATAAGGCTCTTACTTTAGAGAGGTTAACAGTGTAAACACCAAATTAAGTATAGTGCATCAAAAAATAACCAAAAATTAAAGCTGTTGAACTAATATGTTAGTGCAATATAAAATTATTTCAATTAGTAAATACTTATTATGTCTTTGAGTCATCAAAATAATCAAGACAATAAAAATAAAAAATTATTGTTTAAAATCTAGCAACAAGTTACAAAAAATTATAGTCACTGAAAAGTTCAAGCTACATTATTTTTAACTATTATCAATTTATGTAACTTAAGTAATTTGAAAAATAACATTTTTACTAATTATAAATAAATTTTATAAAACTTAAAATATTGAAAACCAATTAAAATTGGGAAGACTTATACAAATATATATTTTAATTTTGTATATGTAGTATACGAACTTATAAACCATTAATAGATTATAAAATTTTTTGAGTGATTCTTATAGCATTGCTTAACAAAGCTGCTTTAGATGTGATTTAAAAGTAAAAATAGGCCAATGGAATTAAATAGTGAAAGCCCTGTGTCACACAAACTCCATGTCCGGCTTCAGGCAATTAGAAAAATTAGTAGGCCTGAGTTTCAGTTTATATGCCAGCCTTGTAAACTCACCTGATTCTCAAAAATCATGATTAGGTTCTGCCAAATGTAATCAATACCCCGCCAATTCTGTTACCATGGATGATTTGTGATTATAATTGGTACTTGTGACCATGCGCTACACCTGCATCATGCTTGCTGTAACCGTCCCTTCCCCTACTTCATAACAACCCTGCTTTGTAACAGCTCAAGACTCTCGGCATAGATCCACTGTAATGGTGATGTCTGAGAACCTGAGCTTAAGCTCGAAATAAAGACTTTGCTTTATACATGTGTGCTTTGGTCTCCTAGCGGTCTTTAGGGTCTCCATGATCCGGGCACAACAATAGTACCATTATCTTTCTTATCTTCCTTCTAATAATCAAACCCTAATATGATAAAGTCAAATTTTACAATCAACATCCCATAAGAATTTTAAATTCCAATGTCATTTTAACCCTTGCTTCTGAGTTGTGTTCTACGTTCAAATAGAATTCAACATTCTCATGGGCATATATATATCCTCTACTTTTGCTTCAGAATCTAGACTTGTCTTTAAACATTGGACATAGGCCCTTTCATCAATCTCCAAGATGCCCTGGTGGTTGGTCCTGAGGTTGTTCTTACCAAAATGGATTCTGTGTTCACACTTGTTTTCTTTATGTCTTCTTGTTCCTTTATCCACTTTCTTCTCTTGTGATTTTTGTATAAAAAAAAAAGGTGACTTCTTTTTCTCTGTCCAGATATGCCTTCTTTTAAAATCTGTCTGGTATTGTAAGGTTTAACTACCCTGAGGAATTGGAACCCCCAGGAGTGTATTGGGCTATTTGATTCATAGCTAGTGGGATAAATGCCCTCCCTAGTTGAGTCTAATGAATTATGGAGATAAGCTATTATCTAAAATTTTAAATTACAGGTTATATCTGAGTAACAGTTCTATTCTCCCATATTACACCTGAGATCACATCAAAGTTAGTTCATTTGAGATAAAGTATGTCCTAAAGATACTATTTTCAATTTAAACACATTGTAGAGAATTGTTTAGGCTTCTAAGTGAAGACCATGGCATTGATTATGTTGAACAGGCCCTTGAAAACAAATGGTATGGAACTGAAGATGGGTTCTCAGTAATTAAACAGAAAATAGCAAGAGGGTATGTGTACGAGCCATGACACGAGAAGGGTAAACAGTTCAACAAGCATGAAGAGCAAAGGATGGCAAAAGTAACCTCCAGGGCCACTTCTTCAGTGGTTTATTACATGTCATCCAGAGACTTTTAAAAAAGACTTGTCTTCTCATTCCTTCACTCAAATCTAAAGAGAAAATTAAATTTTTAGTCATTTTTCAACAGTCAATTACAGACCAAAAGAGACCTAGCAAATCTGCATCTAAGCTTTGTTTTTTGTTCCTCCCCAAATACAGTGTCTTTGGCTATCTGATCCATTGGTGAATTTGGTACATTACTTGTTTTCTTTGAATCCCAGCCATAAAATTAATAAATAACTTAATAATAGGTATCTTAGAGAGCTATCAGAGAGATTAAATAAGAAACCGATTAAATGCCCTTAAACATGACTAATACTATGAGCTGAATAAGTGATAATTGCCATTATTTTATTATTACAATACTGTGTCAAAATATGAACTATTTCATGACTCTGAATTGAAGAGAAAACTCTGAGTAAAATAAAAGTCTCTCCTTAGACATAGCTTTAATGGCAGGCTAATACAGTATAAAAGAGAGTGTGCATGATCAGTTGGGTTGGCTGAGTGATTTGGAAGAAGAGGGAACCAGTCCAGGATCATGGAGAATACAATGAAAAAAGAGCACAACCTGAGGTATGAAAGACACAATAATGTTACTTTATAACTAAGCCTTGTCTGGCCTTACCTCCCAGAGACACATAGGAGAATGCCTCACTCACTGCCACTCCAGCAAAATGCACAATGGTAGCAGTTAATTAAAGGCAAAGAAAATGGAGACAAATTCTCTTTAGAATTCAATATTGTTCTTCACAGTTTTTAAAAGCTTCAGTTATCAAGCCTGCGTTGGCTGTACAATTCCAATTTCTTTCTCACTGTGTCACTGAACAATAGAGACACTACAAATCATAATATTTTGAAAAGGAAATAGAATGAGGGAATCTAAAAACATATTTGGGAGGCAGAATATTGGTAATGCAGAATGGTTATGATGAAATATTTTATTAATTTCAAAAGAATTTCTTAAGGGGAAACAGGCTCTTTCAGAGATACAGGAAGCTACTGCGAAAGGCCCAGACTTAAAAGAGAAAGAAAAACAAGTGAATATTGAAGCAGAAAATCTTTAACACTATGTCACATAATGAGAAGAAATTGACTTGGTAATATACAGGCAATTAAGGAGATACAAGAAATGAAATATTCATTGACATATACTAGACAATGATCATAAAGTTATCCTGTCTCAAATTTAGAGTAGTTATATGCAAGAATAATTGCTAATCCATACGGCCACTGTTGGGATTTATCATCTGTCAGTCAGAGTATTGACATGTCTTTCTTAAGAAAACTTAATATAAACTTGAAAGGAAAGAGGATATTGGATTTTCTGACAACTATGGGATGATTTACATTGTTTTAAAATTCACCAGTTCGGGACAAAAAAGTGGTTTTGAGAATGCAAGGGAATCAGAGAAGGAAAATATGAAGAAATCCAGGTGGTACCCATTCTAAAGGAGATATAACACGCTTAGTACCTGTGCTGTTTTGGTCCTGTTATTGTTGTTGCTCTAATGAGTGTTTCCTCTTCCTTTCCTACTCACTCCTGTAAAAAAGAAACCCCCCAAACCTTCTCATGACTGTGCTTATCTGTTTCACTACTTAACTGTTAAAAAATGTCTATTGTCACTCTGGAATTGGTGTTAAAACTCATAGCCCAGAAAGGCATAAAGGAATTTTTGTGTCAAAATATGATTAAAATCATTCTCTTTTTTATTACTGCATGTCTGTTTGTACTAAGGAGTAGCGGTGTTCTTTTGGTGGAATTGGTACACGCCTACAACCTGCCGTTCCTTTGTCTTCTTCCTCTTTCTTCCTTCTTCCCTGGATCCTCTTCTCCATCTTTAAGAGTGGACCCTCTGGTGGATTGCACTTTCTTTTCCTTTTTCTCTCTGAGAGAAAACATCTGAGGTGCGGCCTACTGAATCTGCCTTATGTTGCTTGCCGTGATGGTGTCCAGTTTTATAGTCATTCCTAAAACCGTTTTTCCCAATTTTTCCACTTAGGAACCCCTATGGAATTATATAATGGTTTTTACCTTTTATTTGGGCAAGTTGCATGACCAATCTTACGTTGTTTAGAGATCAACTTTTGTCTTATCTGCTATGGCATGGGAGGCTTGTTAGTTCGCTGTTATATTGATTTTGTGAAGGAATTCATTTTTTCATATGCACTTCTTCAGCTTGATTGCTGTAAAGAAGAGTACATGCATGTCTTGAAAATAAGGCTGAACATGGACAATGCTCTCAGTTTGATGAGGACAAATGTATTTATTTGAACACTAAGTAAGAGGATATGCTTTGCTCTGTTTTATATCACTGACAAATGTTCAAGACTTTCTGAGATGGCATTTTAGCTTATAGATTTTAATGTAGGAATTCCTAGTATTTTTCTATAGAAAAAAAAATAACTACAGAAGCTGAATTGCATTGCCCCGAAGAACCATAACTAGTTTGTATCTAAACCAAGAACTATGTTCTAGCATTCATTTAGCAATTGTCTACAAATACTTAGACCACTAAATGATTTTTGTATTAGCAGTACTATTCTAATGCTCACTCATTTTTAGTTTAATAAAATATTTAATATATTTTGAGCTTCATGTTATTAGTGATGGTACAATCAGAAATGTTGGGCAGTAGTTAAATTTGTAGATATTCCGTGTTCTTTTGCCTCATTCTGTAGCTAACAAGAAAAAGACAATGTGCTAATGTTGTGCCCAGATCGTGAACGTCCCAAAGATACCAGGAGAGTGATCACGCCTGCAAAAACAAGGAGTCTTTATTCGGGCTTAAGCTCGGGCTCTCAGTCTTCATCAACATAGTGGATCCGATCTGAGAGCCTCGAGTCCCTGTGTAGCAGACTTTTAATAGTTACATACAAAGGGAGGTGGGCTTTCAGCTTGGTGGTTACATGATTGGAGAGCATACAGCAGGGAACAGACTTGTTACATGGTGATTGGCTAACTAACATGAAGCAACTGCCTCTGGGCCCCAGACCCAATTTGAGCTATCTCCTGTTCCTGCCCAGGGTAAAACTTCTGGCCTAACAAAAACAATAACAACAACAACAACAACAACAACAACAACAACAGATAAACAAACAAAAAAACAGGTGGTTACACATATGAGGGATCATTGCTGTGACAACACCTGAACATATGTTTCCGAATTGGTATCCACGAGCCATTAGGAAGAGCTTTGGAGATGGGAGCTGTGGAATATTGTAAAAACAGCTTGAAGGGCAATCTCGACCTCAGGCTCTAACTCAGACTAGAATGTTGATGCAAATGCAGACAGAAAAGGGTTGCCGCATGAGGTTTTATTTGGAAATAAATCTAATAGGAGTTAGTTTAGAGGCCATCTGTTTTATATTCTGGCAAAGAAGTTCTCTCTATTTTTTCTTTCAGATCCTGAGACTTTAGGGGGAGAAGGCCAATTTTAAGAGTTTTAGACTAGTTAATCGGACTGAGGAACATCTCACAGTAGCCTTGCATTCAGGCTGTGGCTTGAATGTTGCTGGCTGCCATCAGAGTCAGATGTATATTGAGAATTGGGATCAGAAAGCAGAGCAGAAATATTTGGCAAATGTAAGTTTTGGCCAGAAAGAAACCATACGTTAAGTGGGGAGCAAAGGAGCTATGTTGGCTGAATAGATAGCTGTGATTAAAAATAAACCAGATACTTCCGATAAGATGAAAGATGGACTCAGCAAGACCTCCCTGTTCATACACTGAACTGCAAAAATAAACCTCATTTATTTGAGAAGAAACTCCCTGGGCCTGTTTGACAAAGGACACCCAAGAACAGGTTCCCTTCCTGGCAATGTGCTCTCTAGGCTCTAAGAAGCCACCCATGGCTCAAGGGTATTTTGTTAGAGCTGAAGCCGGCAGCCTGCCTCGGCATCATCCAGATTGTGGCTATTCAGATATGCAGAATGCAAGTGTCATGGAGAATTCCACCAATATTTCACAGGGAAAATTAGTAACCTGAGCAATGTGCCCTCCCATGTGGGTGTGTGAAGTTGTTGAAATGAACCTCAAAGTACAACGCATACCCCAGGAAATTGGAAGTAAGGAACTTGGAATGTCTGTCCAAAAAAACTACAGAAAGTGAGCAAAAAAAGCTCAAGAGAAAGGTAAAGTCTACACTTCACAAGGCCATAGGAACAAGATCTCCCAAATCATTCGGATTCAGATTTTACTGCCCTATGCTGGAAACTAGGTACAAAGCTGAAACACTTGGGCTTGCCCTATCAGAATTGGTTCTGCTCCGTTGCTATAATTTTCTATCTCCCTCTTCTTCCTTTTGTAATGGAATTGCTTATTCTGCCCCATTACTTAGTGAAATTAGGTTACATTATTTCATAATTGCACAGAAATTCACAGTGAGGGTTTGCTTGAGTTTAGAGGAGACTTTTGAAGTTTTGAGCAATGATGAGTCTGTTTCAACTTTGTGAGGAGATTAATGTTTTTGATTGTAGGCAAGAAAATCACATCGTGATAAGTGAAAGTATGATTTGTTATCAATTGAATTTGTGAAAAAAGGTGGTTTTTGTTTTTTGTTTTTGCTTTTTTTTTACAAAAACGTGTGTTTGTATATCAAATTAATGAGGGGTGAAATATGATGGTAAAACCTAATTATCAACATGACTGGATTAGGAGACGTATGAAAAGGTCATTGAATCATGGGAGCGCTATTCCTAGTCAGTGGTTGTATCCCTTGAATGCACTCTAAGTGTCTGAGAACTAGTTGAACATGAGTCGCTGGAAGCTTGCCTTTGGAGGAAATCTATTATCTATCTGATTACACTGTTAGTGAATGGAGGTGACATTATAAAGAAATTAAGGCCTTAAAGTGTAAAACTTGTCTCATTTTGGAATAAGTAAGCAGGAAAAAGAAACAAATTTTGACAGGTGCTCTTTATTTCTAATTGTCCAGGTGATTTTAATTTTGTCTTGTCTTTTCTCAGAAATAGTAATAATGTGAGAAATCTTTACTGTTCAGTTTTTTTAAATCAACTTTAAAATGTTGATGATTGGCCTTTAAAATTTATCAAAGCTGGAAAAATACTGTTTTATCAAAATTCCACCTTTAAGTATATAAAAATTAATAAGATGCAACTCAAGACAAAACAGCTGATCAGAAAATGTAATGTATATTTAAATTTAAAAAAATAAATTCAGTAAAAGGCAGTTGGTATAAACGACCCTGAAAATTCTCTTCATTTCTAATGTAGTTATCCCATTGTTCTTCCCATTGTCTGAAGTAGTTCTGAAGGTCTTCTTTCATGTGCGTTTCCTTGTGATTGCTTCAATGTCCTGTATTTGTTTCAAAATATATATGGTGATATCTTCCACAAAGCAAAAATCATTACAATGGGTTTTTATCCATAGTGTCTGCCAGATCAATGCAACATCTGGCTCTTCCCTGAACTCAAAACCGTGGCCATAACAGCAAATGTTTAGAATCAACTGAGAATAATAATGTAGCCACAGCAGTGTAATTAAAAACATTCATGACATAGAATTTACAGGATTGCTTGTGATAGCTATGTATCATTTATCAAAAATTCTACAGTGAGTAGTTATTGTGTCGTACTGTCCTATGAAACTATCACACATGTTATGAAATGCTTTCTTCAATATTATCAGAAAGCTTTCTCCAGTTCAGAAAGGTGCATTGCCTGACAGTCTACAGGTTTCAAAAATATCAATGGTGTTAAAGTTACTCATCTGAAAATAAGACTCAAGTTGCCCTATCACATGATACAATTAGGATCACAGACTCTTTACTCAGCTGTTTGCTTGACACCAAACATATGTGAAGATGAAGCAAGGAGCAATTTGGATTAATAGTGAACTGAAAGAATGAGAGTGTACACATGTTCTATAGAAATGTGACTGCACTAACCGTGGCTCTTGTAGTTATCAAGATCCTAGTCCTCCAATCCCTTAGAGTGTCTATGATACACAGTGTCTTAGATAAAAAATGGACTTTGCAAATGGAATTGAGTTTAGGATCTTGAAATGGGGAAATATCAGTGTGTACTCTACATGCAATGACAAGTGACCTTAAAAGAAGTTGATAAATTGAGATCAGAACACAGGAAATAGTAATACGATGATGAAAACAAGACAGTAAGTGATGTGACATGGGGCCTCGGGCCAGGGCTAATTCTTGTTGCTCATCTCCATCCAAGAATGGAACAGAATATTGGTGGATTAATGATAGAAAAAGTTATTTAGCAGAAAACAATTTCAGTAGTAAATGAATGAAGTCAGTTAGATACAATTGTAACAATTTTTAAAAACCTCTTGTTTTTATCTAATAATGTGACTGAGTAAGGCCTATACCCAAAGAGATGGGCAAACTCTCGTGTCCACTCAAGCTTTCATTATAGCCTCATCTTTATCTTATAATTACTTTGAGTTGTTGATTTAAAATATTTTTGTTTGGGGAGCTAAGTTAAAATAAAATTATACAGCCAATAATGCATTTTGCAAGCCATAGGGACATTGTTGTTAAGGAGTAGGATGCATATAATTGAATGAAATTTCACCCCCCAAACTTTTTGTTGTGAGCTAAGCCTTCTTCCCTGAAGATTCATACTGAATATGATTACATTTGGATATAGCATCTTTAAAGAGGTAATTACATTTATATATAGGATCTTTAAAGAAGTAATGTTTAATGAAGTTAAATGAAGTTAGTTTAGTTTAATGAAGTTAGGATCAGCAGTTAGATGACATGAATTAAATTTTTATAAGAAAAGATAAGATAAATATTAAGAAAAGGCCACTTGAAGACACAGGAAGAGGTAGTCATTTACAAACAGTGGAAATAGAATTCAAACTAAACAATAAAAAAGAAAGAAAGAAAACCACAGTAAACACGGTCAACAGCTTGAGCTGGACCTTGTAGCATCCAGAATTGTCGGGATGTATATTTCTATTCAGTGATGAAACTAAACTAAGGAAGTTTTTCCTCAAGAAAAACTTCATTTTTATATTCCTAATGGAACACTGTTCAGTAGGGCCACCTAAAATTAGCTGGATTTTTTTCTGAAGAAAATGATTTTATTTGACAATATTTGTCGTGATTAAAATCCTGTGAAGTTCCTTGTTAAAACATAAATGCTACATTATTTACTTTTAAAATTGCTTTTAAAGTTTGATTGCTAACTAATAAGTGTATGCATTTCGGGGGATATTGTGTTTTTTTGATATATGTGTATCATGTAGAATGATTAAATCGAGCTAATTAGAATATCTATCATTTCACACACACATATATGGTAAGAATAGTTGAATCATAATTACTTAGCAATTTTAAAATATGCAATACATTATTAGTGACATAAACGCTAAATGAATCAATGTAAGTAAAATTATAACTCCAGTTTGTGGTTTATTTTCGTTTTTTAAGTTTGCACAATTTTCTTTGAACAATTTTCATTCTTTCCTTCGTTTCTTAAGTTTCTGGTAACCATCAGTCTACTCTTGTTCAGTGGATTCAGCTTTTTAAAATTAATGTAAATATTATAAGGCATTTAATGTTTAGTGTTTGGTTTATTTCACTTAGCATAATATGCTCCTAGTTATCCTTCCTAGTAAATGCACAATATACTATATTTTAATAGCCTAAACAATTAAATAGTATTTTTTGTTTGCTATTGTTTCTAGATCTCAATTTCACATTTTGCAGCTATTATTTGGAAGTAGGATCAAGGAACCATATGGTTATACTTTTATTTTTTAAAGAGTTTTCATAATACTTATATTAATTAGCATTTCCATGAAGAGTGTGCAAGGGTTTTCCTTTTTCTTTAGATGCAAATTATTTTGGGGAATTAGAAATGTACTCAGCAAATCGTAGCTTTTATGTCCTCACGTCCTAGACCTTAACTCATTTTGTACATAATTTAGTCAGCTTACTTTTTCATTTTTCTTCAATTGCCTATTAGTTCCTTAATTTGTTTTCTGTTATTTTGCTGTTTGTTTTGCAAAGGAATTAGCTCTTTCATTTTTCCTCATTTGACATTGCATACACTTTTTATTAACTCCTTAAAATTATAGCTTTATTAAAGGCGATGGCAATTTATAAATTCCAATATTTCTCATGATTAATGAAGAAAATGAATAGCAGTCACACAGGCTACTGGTAGGAGAGGAATGCATTGGACTTAAGATATGCAAAGCTTTTTTGGCACAGTCTGAGCAAAGCGCTGAGTTTCCTAATCCCCTCCCAAATGTGGTTCCATTGGCTGCCAAAACCACATCTAAGTCTCTTTTTGAAGATTTTTGTTTTTTCTAATTTGTATTTTTTATTAAACTTAGTGGGACTACATCATTAAAGAATAACTGAACACGTGGGCGGGAAGATTGTCAAGGTTAAATTTGCTGTTTCACCATTCTACTTTAAGATGTCATTGATTTCTTCAAATTCATTCACAAAATCATGGGAGTTAGGTTGGATTAAGTAGAAGCTTTTGTATAAGTGAATTGTTTGATGAAATTTCTCTGATTTAATTGTTCTCACTTCAGCCTTAGTGGAGTAAAGGAATTTAAGGATCCTGTTTTGGTCACTGAGTTTCAAGAAAGAAGATAATGAAATGTGCAACGAAGAGAAAATTGATTCACAAATAATATTTCAGAATGTTTTCTACCCCTCTTTTTTTTCCCTTGGTGTTTCTTTTCTTATTTTTAGTTAATTAAGGGAAAGCCGGAGAACTCTTTCATTTACCTCTAAGAATTTTTTTTTTTATATGCTATTTTCTCTTGATGTCAGTGATGGAACGCTCAAAAGCTCACGTTGAAAGAATTCTTGTAGACTCAGGTCACTCAGAGCTGAACGGTGTTTGATATTTACAGGGCCTTATTTTCATCCCACATTTCTTTAAAAAGAAGGAAACAGATTCACAGAATAAAAAGAATTAAATACAGCTCCGCGATTGGTATGAGATGAGGAAGGCCAGAATAATGCAATTGAATGATCACTTTATTGCAATTGAAGAAAACTTTAGGACTCCTTTTATTTTCAAATTTCTTAGCTCGTGTCAGGAATGGGGTTGAACAACTGCTTGAACTCTATTTCATAAAGCCATATCTGGCCTAGCGTTTCTCTGTCTTGGTACCAAATATTTTAAAAATCAGCAGTTCTCACTGCTTTGAAAGAACGAAACACTTCCGAGGATCAGAGTCATGATTGGTTTTATTTGATGAATTTGGAGTAAGATGTGAATATATTTATCATATCTACATGTCCCGCAGCTCTTGGTTTGAAGTTCAGCTGAAGTTTTCATTAGTAACTAAAATTAATTTCCCTATTCTACCCTGTGACAACAATTTAAAGTACTATAAATTCTAAGACATGTTCATCAACCGTAAGCAATTACCAACAAGCGACATGCAAATATTTTATTTTGAGTCTGTAATTACTAATTGTAAAAGAATACATTTCTTAGAACATAATATAATAAAAAACAAGTTGAAATCATTACAAAACTGTTGAGTTATTTTATTGTTTTTGATGAAATAATGAATAAGAGTTGAAAAATTATAGTATGCAATACATATAAATAAATGCTTCCAGGAATTATGTCATTTTAATTAAAAACAAGAAACTTCATGCTGCATTCAATTTCAGCAAGCCATGTAACACTACTACATCTCCCAAGACTTCAGCAATTTTCTGCTTTAATATTTCATTTCACATTTTTTCCAAAGTAATCAAAATGTTGTTTTGCAAACAAACCATTTATTACTTGATATGTGGCTATGTAGTGCTTCTCAGTTATGTTTACAGTCATGTAATAGAAACAGCAGTTAGCAGATCATTTATCTAGCAATCTGGAAATGAATCATAATACTATCAGAAGTATAGTGACAGAATGCACAATAACGTTTTCCAAAAGCATGCTAGTCAATTTGCACAAGAAATAAAGATGTGTCTATTAATGCATTTGTATTTGATATGTGTATTTTTCCAAAGGACATCTGGCAAGCAAAGATGAAGAGACCAGACACGTGAGAAAAGCTCCAAGTGTGCCAACCTCCTCATCATTCCCAGAAATATGGCAATATTCAAGTTTAATTTTTTAAAAAATCAACACTTAGAGCACTGTTATATCATGGAAGTCATGTGGATGAGCAGTGGCAGAAGTTATCATAATACAAAAGTAATCAGGATGGCGGGAATGCAGGGAAGGGAGTAGGAGCTCGATGATACACGTAAAAGAGCAAAGCTACACCATTACTTTGTAAGAAGAAGCCGTGAGATCGATTCCTGTTCTTATTCTTAAGAAATCCCTTTCTCAATTCATTCTCGAGCCTCCCATTTCTAAACTGTGGAGATTAATCCTCAAAAATACACTTGTTGAAATTAAGATGCCAAGAATTATGAAGCACCTGATACAGAAAATAGCATATTTAGAAAATATTAGTATTAACTTCATATTTTTATTATGAGATTAATTGTAGTGTTTACCCTCCATGATATCCCTAATATTTATCTACCTGTGTTTCACTCCCATGTCTGGATGGCAGGATTTATTTAATCTGTACTGTACATCAGAACATCAGTAAGTGTATTTGTGATTCTATGGAAAAATTAAATTGAGGATTTGGTTGATGTGTGCCCAGACATATTTGATCGCCAGACCACTGTAGCACATTACAACAGCTGCTGTCATTGGCTGGAAGTACTTGTATTTGCTAGATTTACTCTAATAAACCAATTTCTTTCAATTTTTGACTCAGAATAAGCTTTTTTTTGAAAGCCCAAACACTAAATGATTTAAGTATGCTTATTCACAAACTTTTTAGATAAGAGAAAGAATATATATGCTGAAAGGGTAATAATAGAATGCTCAGGTTACCTGAAGCAAGATTCATTCTTGCCATTGTCCATCCATTCATTCAATACTATTTATTGGAAGCTGAGTGTGTTTTACACTGAATGTCGGAATTTGTTCCCTTTTTCTACCCAAGGCTTCCTTCACAATTCTTGCATAACCTAGCGACACAAATTTTCCAAAAATATTATGAACAAACAAATATCCAAAGTAACACAGCATCAAGCATATTTTGATTATAAACTTATGAAGAAAGATCATAATTGATTAATTGTTGTAAAGGTAGTCTATTTTAAATATAATTAATATCAATAAATTAAGTGACGAAATATACCAAATTGAACAAAGTCAAATTTGGAGGGAAGAATCTTGCATGCAGAAAATGCAAATGTCAAGGCCCGAAAAAGAAGCTAGTTAACAACGATCAGTTGCAATAGGCAGATTAGTCGAGTAGAAGCTGAAACATCTAGTGCAAATGTAGTGAGAGATGACTTTGGAATCTGAATGCCAGGGACATTGGATTTTGTTACTACCACAACGGAATGTGCTGGTATCTTGTTAAGACAGTCTGTTGTGTATTTAAGGTAATTAGGTTGAAGTGCGGGAACCGGTGAAGGGAAACTGTTGGAGGTTAATGCCGTAACTCAAACAAAGTATGATGGGATTTGTAGTGGTAAAGGAGTAGTAGGAAGTAATGGTAAGAATGTTTTGAAGGATAATCTGACCAGAAGTACTGTTAGACTATATCTAAGAATTGAGCAAAAAAGAAAACTTCAAGGACCACTCATGGCTTTGTCAAATAAGAATTGTAGAGTTGCTTTATAAAGGGAGACACAT
The DNA here is from genome assembly GCA_004027205.1 of Ctenodactylus gundi. Classification (NCBI taxonomy): domain Eukaryota; kingdom Metazoa; phylum Chordata; class Mammalia; order Rodentia; family Ctenodactylidae; genus Ctenodactylus; species Ctenodactylus gundi. The sequence goes on along the minus strand of PVKB01000627.1, from coordinate 409,373 downwards.
TGTGAGAGTTGCAGACTTGTCTGGACAGAAGCCTACTACATAGTCTAAGAGAAATGTTGTATAGCCAATGGGTTATTTAAATTTGAACATGAATGAAAATTTAATTACGATCTATATCTATATCTATATCTATCTATACATGATATCTGATATTTGGAAGAATGAAGATGTTATTTAAATTCAAGGATGTTTATGAGTTTTATCTGTATACTGTATGCAAGTCAAATAGAAAAGCTGAAGACTGAATGATGTTCCCCTAATTTTTTAAGTGAGGAAAATAAAGTTGAACAGAATGACTGAAGAACAAATGAATAACTTCAGTGTAAAAGTGAAACTTTGGTATATATTTGAGAAAAAGAGAAAAGAAAGTGAAAACAGCAAGTATACTTTTTCATGGGATTTAGAGAGAAAAAAATGAATCAGGACATAGGACAGTTACTAAAGAAAAACTAGAATCAATAGACAGTTTTATGTGTTTTTAAGAGATCGATTAGATAATATCTGTAATGTCAGTAACATACAACCCAGAGGAAAACATTGATGATACTTGATTGAAGTAATAATTCTACTTCCAAGCTATTAGGAGGTGAGTGGAGAAGAATTTAATTTGCACTAGAGAATTTGCCTTTGAGTAAAATTATGTACCATCTCCCTTTATGTCAAGACAGAAGATTTAATATATGATTATTTGGATTAAAATCAGGAAATTCATACCATGATTATAGTTATGTTATAAATGAAAAAATAAATAACTAATTTCAACAGATTGCATCACAGATGTGGGGAAGATAGTCTTTATAGAAAGACATGTTATAAATTCTTCCCAAAACTAATGACTTGAGTGAGCTTTCTACGACCACTGAAATATTTGGAAAACTAAGTCTGTGTTCTAAAGCATGTTCTTCCCATTTTTACTCCTAGATATATGTGATGTACAATGGCTACATTAAGTTTGAGAACTAATTGTATGTTATATGTTATATATATATATATATATATATATATATATATATATATATATTGCATCCACTTTACAATCCCTTTCTCTTCCTTTTTGCCCCCATTCACATCCCCTCAGAAGCCCAATATCTCATTCATTTGATGATTCAAATACTTATTTGTGTGTTTTAATGTATATATAAAAAAACCTTTTCTTATAATCTCTCTTGTCATGCCTCTACTTTTGTTTTATATTTAGGAGTGAATCTCAAAATATAGGTCAGATTCAACATACTACTCAGCTCAAGTTAATGCTTCAACTTCAGTCTTTGCAGAATTGGAATTGCTGGTGTATATCGCCATGTTCAGTTATATCTTTCTTGATTTTAAGTTGAGTAGGAAGATTGATTTTTGAAATCAATGTTCCTGAAAAGAATGATATCAGGACAGTAAATATGAGCATATAAACTTTATTATCTAAGTGGGAAATCTCAGGACTTTGAGAGGCTGTGACAGGAAGATGTCAAATTTGAGTGTCCTGGGAAATTGAATGAATTAGCAAAACCTTCTCTGAAGGTGTCTCTGCCCCTCCCAGCCCACAGACGACCATCGTCTAGGCGGATGTGGACCGCTTGAATAAAAGTCAGAAATGAGGAAGAGAATCTTTTGTGGAGAAGACTAAATGTTTCATTGTTGTTGGACCAAATATTAGATTACAGAATCCTGAATTATGGGATAAGACGCTGTCAAGACCTAGATTATATTCTACACATCACATGGAGAATTAGATGTTTATAAGAATGGAAGTTTATAAGGAAGGCTCTACTAATTTCAATCAAGCATGTCCCTTGTGTGATCACATAGAAGCAATGCTAAAAGGATAACAAATAAAAACATATAAAGACTAAACAGTTATTCAGTAGTTTGGAGAAAGCATTGAAGGTCACAAAGTAGGAAAAAGTATATTCCAGTACGGCAGGGGAAAAAATTTGTGTGTATTTATATGATTAAATCAGAAAAAATTCACGTTGCATGAGAATAACAGACTAACTTAAAAAATGAAACAAAAAATTTTTAATGCTTTGAGTGAAATGATGAAAATATTATAAATATTATAATAATAGGTTAAAATTTAAGACATTAAGTAAAGTATAAAAATTATAAATGACAAATGCCTTTTTGTGTCCATTATTGCTAATACATTGCTACATAAATAAATATACAATGCATAGAACTGAACCATTTTACTGTAGATTACATACGTATGTGAAGTTGAAACTTTTATTTATTTTCTTTTATTAAAGTTTCATAATTTCAATTATATATTATTTCATGTTATACTAATTTTCTATTTATTTATCATAAATATATACTGCATGTTTTAAAAGATGATCCTAATAATATATATATTTCTCTATACAATGAGGAGACTGGTGCTTTTTCACTAAAATATAATTGGGCTTGACAATGGACATGTTCAAGAACCTGGAAGAAATCTTGCTTCTACATGATGGTTGAAGATAGAAATTAAAATATGAAAGTATTAAGAATTTTAGGTAAAGATGTTGTAATGATGTGATTTCATCTTCGGCAGAATATAATGAATTTGACTTCCACTTTAAGTAATATCTCGTGATACTTAATGGCCACAAGTCACCAGAAACCTGTATAGAGTAAAAATGAAATACATTTATAAGAGGTTTTTGTAGGCATTCAATTATCCATTCAAAGCCTTCTGTCAGCAATTAGCCATAGGGGCAGAAATTAGACTGCAAGGAATTGCACTTATAATGGGTTCATTGAGTAATAACTTCATTTTCTTTCCCTAAAATGCAGGAATCTCTCTCCAATGAAATGTGTAAGTACCTCATTATGAGATCCATTATTTTCAGCCCCAGTGTGGTAAGTGAAAACAATTTTGGGGTCAAAATTGTAAATGTGTAAAGGGGATGGTCTATGAATGTACCTTTTCCAGCAGTAGATGGCTGCCTGGTTATAAACTACCGATTTTTGAGCCAAATTTCACAACTGTTGCTTAGACTTAAATCTTGTGCTTCTAGGCATCTAGCAGTTCAAAGAAACTCTGCTGTCCAACTTTTCTCTACTATGATACACACACTGACTGTGGTACCTACACATGTCTAGATTAAGAGCAAGCTGACCATGTTTGTTTGAATGTCTAGCATCTCAAAGGAGATTGAAGGAATATTAATACCTGAAACTGTCCAATAAAGCACAATTGTGAAGCCTGCAAGGTAGCTGAAATTCTTACCAGGAGCTTACAACATACAGCTGTAATGCTTCAAAAGACAAGTCAAGAGCTGGAAATTCTTTGGCTTAGCTTTGAAAGAACATTTAGTATTATTTTTCCTGTATTCTCTTGTTTGGAGTAGTCACTGGCTCTCCTAGATTTAAGAAGGCTGTCCGAGAATGTGTAGTGGTAACTTGAAGCCAGCTTAATTGTGAGGTTCCTGTGCTGTAACTCATGTACTGAACTTCTCAACATGCTTTCCCACACACAGCTTGGCTTTCTGGGCATGACCCTGGTTTACCAACAGCTATACCCTCATTCCATCCAGGACACAGGTACCTGACTTCTCCAGCCCCTATATAACAACTTCGCAGAACCCAGAGCTAGCCAATCGCTGATGACCACCATGGACCAGGGGGCACCTATCTCTCTTTTTTCCCTCCACTATTTTTATTAATATACAAATGTAATACATAGTATTTACAATGAATTGGGTGTTTCGTACATCTATGTATCACAACGACTTCACAATCCCTTCCCATCTTCTACCCTCCCACCCCCTCCCTGTTCCTTCCCCGGCTCCGGCTATCACTTCATATGGTTCCAAAAAATGTCTGTGTTCTGGGTTTTCCAAGTCCGAGAAACCATACAGTGTTTAACATATTAATCTTCTGCTCCTAAGTCATTTCACTCAAGTCACCACTCTACCCCAGCTTCCGATTCCTCTAATGGGTTCGCAGAAGTCAAATCTTGATATCTCCTTTCTGAATCCAACCAATCCTATCATTGGAATATTCACCAAAGCTTTTTTCCATATTTTCCTACATCTTTGTTGTTATTGTTAAACCTGGCCTTACCCACCAGCTCACACTGCAAAATAATTATAAGTGTGTATTTCAAAAGGATAGTTAATTTGGGAAAGAAGAAAAATAATAATAAATAAATAAATTTCAATTGCCTTAGCTGAAGACTGGAAGGCACATATTTGTACATTCACAAGCTTATCTTTACATCAATCAGTTTCCTTAGGATAAACTTTCATTAGTGACCTAATAAGTGAATTGCTACAACAAAACAAAGTTAAAACTATATCACATTGCTACATTAAATGAACTCAAATCTATACCACATAAATATACTTAAAGCAACAGACATGAAGGCAAATATAGTTATTTCAAAATTTCCTAACTTTCATATCTTATTTACTCATATTTCACTGATTACTGACCTACTTTTTTCTCAGCTCATTCTCCTCTAGCTGTTGTCACTTTTTCTCTGGGGTCATTGGTGTCGCTGGTCTCCCTTTCACTGTCCAAGTTTCCTTTAAGAATTTTCTGCAATACCTATCCCTCTTAACCCATTGCCTATCTACCTGTTCCCCCAAACTATAAGGCAACTCTGCTTTCTTCTCCTTTGCCCAATGCCTAAACAACAGACTAGCTGAACAGTCTGAATCCTGGCCCTAAAGCTGGCTAACCCACCCCACTGCGTAATAGCTCTGTTCACCCACAATCGCTTATTTTCTATGACCTTTTTACCCCTCACACCTTGTCCATTACCGTATGCCTTACCCTTTTGCCTCTTAAGCTTTATTTTATTTTATTTTATTTTTGGATCCTTTATTCTCTAAACCTTTTACTAGGTTGTGTTACCCAGGTGTGAGGTCACTGGGGCAATGAAATTTGACTCCATATTCTCTTGCTCGTGGTCACATTTTTTTTTTTTTTTTGATTTCTGACAAGGTCTGTCTTTGATCTACCAGTAATAAGGAAGAATGGAGAAAACATTTTTATGCATAATCATTAATTGGGGTGGTGAACCTTTCTGACCATAGATCGAGTGCCAATAGTGAAAACAGCATGACGCACTTCTTACAAAAACATTATCAAATCGTTGTCTTGAAGAATAAAATAGACACGAAAACATCAAACCAGGGAAGAAAGAAATCTTCTTTTTTATAATGTCGACATACTTTCCTAAACTTTTAGTATTTAATCAAGCTGAGAGATATGAATTGTAGACCAAATCTCTGCTAGGCATTGTGTTAAATGTGACTTCATTGTTGTATTATTTTTAACAAAAGTACATTATTTTTATTTTTTATTTTAGATTCACAATTACTGAAGATGTTAAATGTCAAATATATACAATTTTATAAAAATAACTGCACGAAAACTTTGGGGATTGGATTCTAAAACACATTTTTTAAACTCTTATAGTACTATTATGTACTTTTATTGTTTTGAAGAATAATCTTTCAGGGACAATAACTTCAGCTTTTAAAAAATACAATTAATAAATTTTAGAGAAAACATTATCTTCATTAATACTTTCTTGGGTTGGGGGCGTGGGGTAACTCAGTGTGTAGAGTGCTTGTCTAAGAAGTGTAAGTCCCAGATTCAATCTACCAGCACTACATAACGGCTAGGCTTGATGGTGCACACCTTTAATCTCAGAACTCAGAGGCTGAGGCAGGAGGATCATCATGTTTGAAGCTGGCATGAGCTACCTAATAAGATCAGGTCCAGCAAGAACTAAGGAAATACAAAAATTGAAAGAAAAAGAAAATACTAAGCTTTTCCTTTTTCAAAAACTACTCTGAACTATACTTTAATGACTAATAAGTTCCATAAGAAAAAATAAAACTTTTTATTTTCATTCATGTCAATGTTTGCAAAGAATTTCTGTAAAGTAGTTACCATTTTTTAAAATGTTCAATCTTGGGAACTTAGAAATGAATGGAGAAACAATTATTCTAGTACCTTAATTTCATAATTATATACAGTTAAAAAGTGATAAAATATGATGTTAGAATTCTACATTCTATGGAATAATTCAGAGCATTGAACACTGCAGAAGAAATATTTCTTAACAACCTATCTCGTTACATTCAACTTTTGAATTAATTTTCAAGGTTGTCATTAAATAAACAAAAAATTAATACATGTGAAAAGTATTCCTGAAAGGAGTAGATAGAAAAAATCTCTAATGATGTATTGATCTACCTTTTTGGACAGATTCTGAAAATCTTTAAATTAAAAATATTAAATAAATAAGAACTTCATTATGAATTTTCTACAAAGATATGGTGCTACATATCCAGATGTAATCTGAAACAAAAATTGCAAATCTAGAGGATAGTTTTTTTAATAAAAAGGCAATGAAAATGGGCTTGAAATGGCAAAATTCCAGTTTGTCACCTATAATTGTTGAAAGCCACAATCTTGTAATCAAGTCAGAAAGACTTCTCCATAATAAACAGTGTATAATGCTTTGTTTTTAATAGATCAGCAGCAGGCTAATATCCATTGGAAAATGAAAAAAGACATGAAAACCGGTTTAGAGTCTCTATTTTGCAGTATTGTTTTTATAAGTAACTTATAGCTCCATACTGTACATATATACCAACACTGCATATCTGTATTTATTCATGCTATAATATTATAAGGAACTGTCTCTAAATTTCTCACACACCATAATATATTCTACTTGGGCCATTATTTAATGTTTTCTCTAAATCCAGAGTTGTCATCCTATTGCCACAGAATCACGAAATTTCTCTTTACTTAAATTTATTGGACATTCTGAAATCTTCCCTCAACCCAAAAGATCAGTAGGGAGGATCTTAAATGTGATTGGCTGTGGATACTGTCTGCTTTCAAACTTCACCCCCAAAGTATCTTTTTCTTGGATGTCTTCTCTGTACCTCCTCTTTCTCTAGGTTGATACATTTCTATCTATGATCATATTGTGACTTTGCAGAATCTTTAGATGTGTTTGGACTCATCAAAAGCGGAAGGGAGAGTAAGTTTTATTTTGTATTTTTCTGGGTATTTTTAATGTGTACCAGTTACCACAGATTCTCAAAAACTGCATCCGGAGAAAGACAAAAAAATGTGTAAAAAAGAAAGAAAGAAGAAAAGAAAAAAAGAAAGAATGAAAAAGAAAAGAAAAAAAAAACAGATGTCTTAGTCATTTTTCCTGATCCTGGGACCAAATGTTTGACTCCTCCAATCTAAAGGACAGCTTTATTTAGGCTCATGGTTTTGGATGATTCAGTAATAGACTGTCTTCCAGACCTAAACAGCAATGCATCGCTGTGAGGTAGAGGAAGTCTTTTCATACCCCGGCAGCCATTAAGCAGAAAGTAAAAGGAGAAGCCCGAAGGAGTATGCACCCTTTGAAGTCACATCTCTAGTGACCTGCCTTCTTTGTCAGAGTCCCTCTTGTGTACAAGAGACTTGTGGGAATGATTTAGATCTAAACCATAATGGGAAAACACAAAATAAATGATGAAAAGGGGGTGGCTCTACAGTAGGTTTGTGAGGTGAGTTTATACTCTTTAAATAAAAAGTCATATTCAGGCTCATTGCTAGATTTTTTGATATTTTTAGGCTATAAACATTAGAAAGATGGGCACCATATGTATCTTTTGGGGCAGGTTTTTATAGGTGCCTATTTGTGATTTATTTATTTGAAAGTAAATTTTTCCCCTTAATACCTTGCCTTTCACTTGGTGACAACTCCCTGTTATCATAGACATTTAATTGACATTCTATGATCAAGAAATTAATGACTGAATGATTAGAAGTGTTTTCAGAATTTTAGGTAGAGGTACTTATTGTAATCAAGAGTAGAGTCATTATTAACTAGATCTAGAATCAAGGTGGATTTACAGAACAAGAGGAATCAGCAAGGAGGATTTTTTTTTTCTGTTTTCATTTAGTTCTATTTTGCTTTTAGTGCTAAAGATCAATCCCATCACCTCTCCTAGGCTGAACATATAATGTATTCTTGGTCTGCACCTGTTGCCTCCAAATTAAGTTGGAAAGAAAGATGGAAGTTCAAGAGTAAGTTAATTTGGCCAACTCAGAATAATTGGAAGCTCATTTTAGAAATGCATTTTGTTATGGACAGTGTTGACTGAAGCTTTGAATTAAGCGATGACAACTCCCCCTCCCCCTGAAAAAGGTCAAAAGTTTACAACTGTGAGTTTTATGGCTTCAAGCAAGGATCAGAAATTAGACTGAAGCTATGGCTAAGGGCTCACCTAGAAGAGTCAGATGCAGTTCCAACACAGACAAACAGAAAAGGGAGGCAAGGAGCCAGGAAAGTGTATCTCTATGGACTTGAACACTAACTCATCGAACTCAGATCCCACAAGAGGGTTGCTCAGAAGAGAAAAGGAAGAAACAAAGATGCTATTTTCATACTATTTTCCTTTGTGATTTTATTTAAAACAGTCAGCATTTTAGAAGTAATATCATATGACATAGACTGTCCAGTTTTATACCCAATTCTGACTTCAAAGCTAATCTTGATATTCCAACTTAGGTCATCTAAATTCACAGCAAATAATTAATCTGAGGACAAGACTTAGTGTCTTTATTTCATTCATACTAAGTTTCTAATTTATCACTGAGCTGATCGTCCAAAGGAGGGGAAAAAGACGTACAGGAGAATTTCCAATTTGTTTTGTTTTCTAGAATCTGGCACTTAGTTTTATAGAGCAAAGCAAAATACGTGTAAAGTTTATATGACTGTAGATATGTGTTTACATTTGTATATTGGTGCACATTGACATACAATTACTCTTACTATCTTTTGAAAATTTTGCACTTAATAGCTTATTTTGAAACAGAGTGAAGAGAAAGATCAAATCTGATGAGGTATCTATAGGCTGAACTTCAAGGTCTGAGGCTATTTAATGAACCAAATACATTTCTCCAGTAGTTGAAATCCAGAAAATAAATGGAAAGTAACCTGGAGGACTAAGGCAACGCACTCCTGGCTGCTTTTTCCCTGGTCATTAGCAGCAGACTATTATCCAAGAAGTTGGCACTGGACACAAGGAGTAATAAAATACAGAATGAATCATATTCATCCTGTGCCCTGGAGGCTATGTACCCACCGCTTCATATCCAAGAAAAATACCCACAAAGTCACCTCAAGCTTTGTAGTGAAGAAAAAATTATGATATATGTTGCTCAGATACTCCTTATATAACATGCTAGCTGTCCTCAAGTGGTGACAGCAACACTTCTCCAGATTGCCCAACTAAGTCTCGACACCAAAGTCACCCCCTTTCTTCCAGAAAACTCTTTTTTCAAGATTTATGAACAGAACAAACACTAAGTTGTTAATTCAAAAGAAAGTCAATTTTCTCAATAAATGAGCTATTTTTTACTGCAAAATATGGGAGGTTAGTATGAAGAAGCAGCAGATAACTCATTCATAGGTATGCCTTCCTTTATTCATTTCTTAAATCAGACTTCACTGAATGCTAACAATCTTCCAAACATTGTGTCAAGATTTGGAGTGCTCAGAATAAAAAAGAGATAATGATTAATGGGAAAAAAGTGTACATTTAAGGAATTTCAAAACCTTTCAGTAATAGAAGGGGCTAACTTGGATGAATAGAAGAAACTTCCCTAATAGTCCTTTGTCTAAAATTCCTTCAAGTATCCGTTTTTCAGACATGCAAAATATTTTCCCAGTATCTCATTGATACTATTCTCTTCATTCAACCATCACACATTTTGTTGTTTTCCTTGCATAATGTTTGAGTTTTAAAATAAATTCTTTTTTGGCATTAACAGTAGAAGGGCTTATGAAGTGGAAGTTCAAGCATTTTAATTTTCTCTGGTTCTGAATTTGGTAGTGGAGGACCAACTAGCTTTTCTAAACAGAATCCACTTGCATAAGGCCAATAGCTGGAAAGTGATAACAGCCAACAGGCACTTCACACGTGTTTTCTTGCCAAATCTGAGAAGCTTCGTTCATCTACCATTGTGTAGTGATTGGGGGAGAGTCATGGAACTTTTCCTATTCTGTCAGAGAAGGGAAACCTGGTCGATCTAGAGAAAACTTGGAGTTTACACTTCGCAACAGATTGCTAATTTTATAGGCTATTCTCAGAAATAGACACACTGTGGTTCTACTATTTTTCCCTATCTTCTCTCGTTGATTCTGTCCCCAAAGATTTTCTGTGAAAGAACTAAGGCAACATTCAGCCTTGGCTATTTGTGAAACTCTTGTTTAATTTCTTCCTTTTCCTGTGTGGCTGGGTGCTAATATGCTGTTGGCTCTAATTCCTCATAATTAGTTTGTTGTCTCCAAATTAAGTTCTAATGTTTAAAAATATAAATGAAGGCTGGAGGGATGGCTCAGCAGTTAAAGCGCTTGTGTATCAAGATCTTAGGAAAGTGTTAAGTACTGAGATCAACACCCCAGCACTACATAAAGTGGGTGTGGTGGCCCAAACATGTAGTCCCAGCATTGGGGAGGTTGATGCAGGAGTATTGCTGTGAATCCAAGGCCAGCCTGGGCTCCATAGTGAGTTCAGGATCATCTGGGTTGCAGAGCAAGACCTTGTGTCAAAAATTAATTAATTAATTTAAAATATAAACGGTAAAACATTTAATTGTCAATAGTCTCATTTGTTTTTCTTAATGTCAAATGTTAGGAAGTTTCACTAACTCAGAATAATCCAATATATTTTATGTTTGTGAGGCAGAATAATACGAATAAAGTATTTCCTTTGATTATATTAAAATACTTAGTGTATGAAGCCAGACTAGCTCACAAAATGGTTTGAAAACTACTGTGCATCATTTAATGGCCAATGCATTGGTTCTTGAAAATTAATTCTCTACTGTGGTTATTAGAATCAACAGTAGTATGATTAAAATATGCATACTTATTCTGGAAGGCTGAGGCAGAAAGATCAGGAGTTTGAACCTGGCTAAGAGCACTTCGCAACTCAGAGAATGAGAGCCTGTCTCGCAAATCAAAACAAAAGTGGGCTCTCGGCTGGGGATGTATCTCAGTGTAGGTACTCTTGATTGACACATTAATAACAGCATAACTAACATCGCTATATTGTGGAAGATGCTGAAATACACATCGACAAACCAAGGGTTACAGAAGGTGTGGTACATATACACAATGGAGTACTACACTTCCGTAAAGACAGATAAACACGAGTCACTTGTACATAAATGGGCACAACTTGAGACCACTATACTTAGCAATTTGAGTCAGAAAGAGAAAATTAAATATCACATTATTTCTGTGGTAGTAGAAACTCAGAATGCAAATAAATAATAGGGTCAATTGAATGAAATACTGGGAGTTGGGGGATAAGGGTGAAGGGGAGGGTGACAAAGAGGGAGGGAAAGGATTGTGATATCCACATAATATGTATGTGCACAAAATCCTCAAGCCCAAGGCAGCCATTGTGAATTGCAAATATACACTAATAAAATCATGAGTGGGGTGGAACAATATAAAACAAAATTAAAAAGCAAAAAATGTTGATGCAGTAATCTGAAATTGCTATTTTCAAAAAGAAAGCCTCACACAAAGCATCAGAACTGTAACCAATGTTGAGAGAACTGTAGGTTATGTGATAACAAATGTCTGAGTTTTGAAGTGCAAAGTAGAACTGAGAAATTTTTCAAATCATATTTTAAATGATGTGTCTACCTGGGCTTCTGATACAATAAATCTTATTTTAGTGGAAATAAAATGACACAAATGTAATTTACTTTTCTGACATTTATGTGTTTGTTTTCTTTCCCCATTTAACTTTACAGGCATCATAAAACTGAATTAGTTAGAGAACCACTCCTGTGTTTAAAAATGTGTTCTTCGTAATTGGCGTATATTTTACTGATGTGAAATCACCCAGACTTTACTATCTAAGTGGTAAGCTGTTAACAACATGTGATCAGGTTATTTTGATTTTTGTAATGGAAACATGCGTTTAAAAACATGGTTCTTATTCTCAGAAATACACATGAGGAGGAAGTTCAGAGTATCCTTCAAAAATTAAGCTTCAAAAAGATGAGAGTGATTTAAGATTTTCAAATAGTTGTATATTATATTGCAAATACATCGAATATCTGGTGTTTTTGTTAACGACATTACTCAGTTGGTTCATGTGCTTTCACACAGAGAAATATTTTAAATCATCATAAATTATCAATTTAAAAATATGCTGAAAAAAATGATTGTTTTTTCCTCAGGACAATGAGTGATGGAAGGTCTGGTAGCACTTCATTTGTGTACATGAGCAAAGCTACTATTTGAGGAACATGTAAATCACAGTACATCAGGGACTGAACATGTAAATCACAGTACATCAGGGACTGAGCCGCATGAAGACGCAGAGATTGTTCCATGACAGTTTGGCAATGGCAGTTTGGCTGAAGAGGGAAGTGACACCTAACTCTATTTAATAACATTTTTAAAATTATGGTATATAATAAATAAACTCATAGACTAAATTATGAACAGTGATTTTCACAGAAAAATATTACTCTTCATATTTAGATTATAAAATTACACCATCTGGTCTGATCTATCATTCAAAAAGATATCAAAAGCTTGTAATACAGTGGTATTTACAACTGTTGAAATATAAATATCACACAACACGGGATATTGCAAAAGGAGGAAATTTTTCTGTAAGCCATTATTGGATTAGTAACTTTTCTCTGCTTTGTTTTATGAAATAGAGTAATCATTGTGTCCATGAATGTGTATACATATGTACACAAACACTGCATACAGAAAATCATATTTACTTTTAGATACTTTCTGATGAGTCATTTTGTTCAGGGAAGGTTTGTTTTTCATGTGTACCTATCATGAGGTAGAAAGGATGAAGTGAATTCAATACTGTAAAATGTAAATGGAGTTCAAGTGCAAATGATTCCTGGCTTTCATCGCACATTGATTGTACACTATGGGGTAGGCACAGTTACCTGAACTCTGAGTAAGAAAATTCAAACAACAGAATGGAAAAAAATCCTCTCTGGTAGTCATAGTTAGCATTCTCCTGTGAAAGAAAATGTGTGAGGGGTGTTTGAATATCCAAAACCTTGTCTCTGCTGCTTAATTTTGCTGTTAGGACCAAGTCTTTGGTAAAATGAAAGATCATGATCTGTGTCTGTGACTTTTGGGAGATAATTCATTGTATTATAATTTTAGTTCTCATAAGGAAATAAGAAAATAGGACAATGAGGTCCAATTAAAATAGGATGAAGAATTTAACATGAAGACAAAATTATTAAGTTGGAATATGAGTTTACAGGATCTCACTCTATAGCCCAGGCTGGCCCCGAACTCACTATGGAGCCCAGGCTGGCCTTGAACTCACAGCAATCCTCCTGTCTGAGCCTCTTGAGTGCAGGAATTGCAGGCATAGTCCCTGCTTATGTAGTGCTGGGGAATCAAACGCAGGTACAAAACTCTTGTCTAAGCACTGGTTAGGCAAGTGCTTTAACCACTGAGTCATTTTTCTACCCCTGAGCCATAAGTCTTTTATTTATTTGTTTTAAGTGCAAGGAGACTCCAAACCATACCCCGGCTTATAGTCTTTAGAAGGCTGGAGTTAAGGTTAAAGAGTACATCACATTTAAAATACCTGACACCACACCAGGGTTTATAGATTATTAAACGACAATGTCCCTCCCTTGCCTTTCCTTAAGGGACTGAGAAGGGCCACAGTAATAATGAAGGAAGAACTCTAACAAAACAAACTTATTGGATTTGATTATTTACTCATAAATAATTCTACCACAATGGACAGATGCAGCCAAAGGGCTTGAGGAGGTGTTAAGAAATAGTAGACAGAAAATAGTCTTATACAGGGTTTTTGAATAAAAGGCTTTTACTTTTTATTTCTAATAAATCCTTTTAGTCCATAGCCCTATGTTTTTAAATCTTGAAAGAAACAAATAAAAGCTTTCGTACGTATGAAACAGGCAAGTGCTCCTGAGCCTCTTTGAAGATGGACTCGCATAGTCACATAGACGTTTGCATATAATTGTGCAATGTGACAAGAAGCATGGAGCCTGCTGGGAATAATAAGAAGAAATTGAAAAGTTCCAACTCTTAAAATGTGCCTGAATTTACTTCTTGTAGTGATAAGGTTTCACACAAAGGCATCTCTCCCTGAAGACTGTGCATTCGAGTTTGATATGTAAATCATAACAAAGAAAACATTCCAAGCTATTTCCCAGAGATAATGGATAAACATCGTGTGCCATCTCCACATTGTATACACAACGTAAAAGGAACTCTCAAGTATACATTGCAATATGCAGATGAACTGAATGAATGAATGAATGAAAAATTTTTTGTAAAACACTGATCCCGTGATCTAAAGATTTTTTCCTAGAGAAACAAAATACCTAAAAAAATTTCAAATCGATCAGTTTATCAATTATATCATTTCAGAAAACAGAATAAATGAAGTCTTCACTCGTACCTCAAAGGGGGTCATTGTTGGATATTCAAAATCAAAATTCAAGCATCTACTGATGTCGTTTCTTTTCATTTTAATGAGGCTAAATTTGATTTTATACTATCTGTTTATATTTACAGTTTTACATTATTTTGTTTTTACACTTTTGGTAGAATGTTTTGTTAAGAATATGACATCAGGTACTTATTAGTAGTTAAAAGAAGAAAATGTTTAAATATCTCTTAATTGGCAAATTTATAAAGGGCAAGTGATTTAAATTTCAGGAAATATTTCAATCACGTTTGTTTGTAAGGCTTTCAAAATTATTTACATGTGATGTCGGTTTTAGGGAGTTTGAAACATTTAAAAGTAAGTATCTCAGGATGGAGTCGTAGTTCAGTCATTAAAGCGCTTCTCTAGCAAACTCAGAACTCTGGAGCAGATGCCCCAGCACCACGTAACCTGGGCATATTGGTACAGACCTATAATGGCAATACTCAGCCATAGGCTGAGAGTTATTATGAATTCCTGTCATGCCTGGGCTACATAGTGAGTTCAGAACCAGTGTGGTCTAAAAAGTGAGACCCTTCCTCAATAAATAAATAAATAAATAAATAAATAAATAAATAAATCTCAGAGTAATTATGCTTTTAAATTACCAAGAAAATTTGCTCTTTATGTCTCTGCTAGACCCAGAGAAGTGACATCAAGATACAGTCACTGGGGCCATTCAAGAGATGGGAAGCTGAGCTAAAGAGTGTGGGCTTTGAGTGGTAAAATGAGTCAGGTGCAAAAGATAACGTATTTTACATGTCAAATCCAAAGGGGCGTGGTAGTGGAGTTAGGGGGTGCTGCGGAAGATGTGGGAAGGCCAAAAACGGGGAGGGGAAGAGATTATAATGTTGATGTGATATACATGTGTACAAAATACTCAAGTTCATTGTGACTATTAAGTATATATAAATGGCGATTACCCTTTATAATATCATACTCGTGAGAATTCTAAGTTTCATTAAGCTTGATAATTTCTCCTAAATATTAATAAAGCTAGTATTGTGCACTCTTAAAATACTTGTTAGTCAATTAAACGTTACCGTAAATGGCTAATTAACGCCAAACTACTCAGAGCAATGCCTTTTCTTTTCTATATGAGATGCATTCCAGACCAGGCATTGTAAACCTGAGTCACATTTCTCTTAGCATTCCCTGTTCTACAGCAAAACTGTGCAAATCTTATGGCTGTGTCATACAAGTCTTCTGCAAGCTCATCTTAATGCCTCGATGGCCAGAAAGAAGGTGCAGAAGAACAGGCCCTTGTGAAACCTGCGTGGATTGGCTAATGCACATCAGACTCTCCAACATCGTGCAATTCATATTGCTTACTTTCTACCTGTTTGCTTACACCACCAACATCCACAATAACATTGTGCATGCTGATTTATATATGTCAGCGAGCAGCTTCATGTTATATTTGCATGCATATGTACATATTTATATTTTTACATTTCCATACTTTTTAGGATTTATTTGCCAAACAGTAAATTAAGTACCTACTTGAAGATATGTTTGGTGAAAAAGTTTACATCGGTATATAACAAGCAGTAATAGCTGGCTACAAAACTGAGTTGGATTTCTACAAATATCTTAAAGTAAAGCATAAAGGAGCCTCAGTTAACATAAATATTTGGAAAACTTTTTAATTGACTTTTGGATTTGATCTTTAGAAGATTTGAAGATGCAGCTTAAACCTTATGACTAAGTGTTATTAAAGGGTTACTACATTTATAGGCAAATTCTTATGAATCATTTAAATCTTTCTCAAATGGTCATGCTTAAAAAGAAGTTAACAGCATTTACTTAAAATTGCTACAATTTTTAATGTGATGGTTTAAAAAGTGTAAATCAAGTAATATGGCTCCATTGATTTATTTAATAGAATTTATCAAAAATAAGGATGAAAAGCAATCCCTGATTCCACCATATTGTAGCAAATTCTAGAGTTTGAATACAACTTTTTAGTAGTGATGTAAACACTAACATCTCTTTAATTTACATAGGTGCAGCTGACAGGCCAAAGTAGTGACTGCACCAAGGCCCAATTAGGCAAACCAATGAGTTTATTGCCCTTGTTCACAAAAGTGTGGGTAAAGGGTTAAACACAGCAGCGTAGATCAGAACTGCTCGGTGTTCACTGCAAGCCTATTAATGACTCACGGATTCCCTGAAAATCTGACTTGAGTGCAATATAATTTCAATCTGGATACAAAAACAAGACTTTAAAATTGTTCGAAGGAGGAGCAACAAAATCAGGAAGCCATTTTAAGTAGTAATTTTAAGATTTGCAATAGTTTCTTTTTTGGAGAGTCTAAATTTTATTTTATATAAATTTCTGTTTGTTCATGTTTAGAATTTTCATATTTTTTTCAGACATGAATCAAAAAAGGAAAGAAATGAGCTAAGATTTTACATGAACCTAATCTGAAGAGTCAAAGCAGTCATCCTCCTCTCAGAGGACCCAAAGCCAAAGAAGTGTAAAGTGATGAGCTGCGATGGAAATTTCTGACAAGTATGTTGTCAGTAAAGCTTCTCATTCATTTCCATAGCTACGTTCATCAATTCCTTTGTATTTGCCATTTAGCAAGAATCCAGTTACTAAGCACAACCTTACTGCCTCATAAATAACATCCCCTCAACTTTCCAATCACACCGTCTCAGTTCTGTATTTTGTCAGCAAAAGTCCTGTTTTTAAAAATAATCCTCCGGCCATCTGCTTGCCCGTATGTGCTACACATCAGTGATTGTTAGATTCTCTGAAAGTTTTATAGATGGCAACGCGCGCCTTGAATGTGTTTTCCCTCATAATTAGCATTTTACAACCGCATTAAATTGATCACAGGTAAATTGTTCCATTTTGGTGTGTTATTTTGATTGTAATCAGACAACTTGCTGGAAAGTGATTTTGTAGCCAATATATTTTGGTTATAAAGAGGTTTTTTTTTTTTTTCCTTTTTTATAGCAAATACATTATTTCAAAGGTCACGCTTGTCAGACCTATAAACTGAAGCCCAGACTTGCAATGTAAGGCTTCCCTCCAAGGAGCCATCGGTGTTTACATTGGGGTGAAAAATGTTATCTTAGCATTTCCATCAGTTTCAATGACTGATGATGTCATTTGTGATCTCGGCAATTGGCTCTTCCCAAGTGAAAAATGGAGAAGTGCTGGGTCAGGCGTTCTATTTCAGCTTGTATGCTGTAAGTCATACATAAGTGTGTGTACAAACACAGAGCCTGCCTGCTCTTCCTAAACTGAATGTATGCATAGCGGGACCAGAAATTACCACGGCCCTCAACTTAGGAACTGTCTTATTTCTGCACGATTTATGGATATTTCAAATCTACTGGAAATACTGCCAAACAAAGACTCGGTGTTTTGATAATTAAATCACAAACAACAAAACTTTTTAATGCATCTCACTTTATAACATATAATTTCATGATTAAAATGTAAGTCGATTAATGATATATAAGGTATTTGCAAAGTTTTCTCTTTCTCTAATCTGTTAAGAGACTCCTGAAATTATTTTAAATATATTATTTATTGAAAATGTTCAGAATGTTTTTAAAGATTAAATTGTATTGTAGTAGAGAAAATAATCTGACTGGAAAGTATTGTCTGGTAAAATCATGATGCTCTGGAAATTTATTTCAAAGTGCTGAGGGATATGGATATAGTTTTTATTCTCTTATTCCCTTCCCATATTCCTTCTAGTTTTGCCCCCTGAAAATTTGGAACTTTCTTTAGGATAAATTGCATAAATGTATTCATAGATAAAGAATACAAACAAATAAAGACTCAGGTAGTAATTTTAATATAGGTAGGATTGATGAATAAAATATAAAATTTCCAAAGTAAGAGTGCTAAGCTGATGTGGATACAGGAAAAGTAAAAATGAGTAAAAGTCTCATTAAACAATTGAAAGCATTTATGGAGAGTCACTGTCACCCACTGTGAGAACGGTGACAGTGATAGTGGGAGCACAGGACACAGGGAAAGAATTGGGATGAGGGGAATTTTGAGAATTTGTGAAAATAAGGAACATCGTAAACTTAATTTCAAAAGATATTGTGAAGCATTTTCAAGTATTTGAGGTGCTGGAGGATTGGCTCAGGGGCTCAGCGGTTAAAGCACTTGCTAAAAGTGTTACAACAAGCGCTTAGTAACTGAGTTCAATTCAGGTGCTACGTACCAAGTAGGCCGGGCATAGTGGTGCACACAGGTAATTCCAGCACTGAAGAGGCAGAGGTAGGAATATTGCTGTGACTCTGAGGTCAGCCTGGGCTCTACAGTGAGTTCACACCAGCCTGGGCTACAGAGCCAGACCCTGTCTCAAAAAAAGTATTTGAAACAAATTGTAAATATGATATTTCAGTAAAATAAAATATATGCATGAATATTATGTGTCAGTATTTCAAAATTTTTGATTCTCATAGTGGTGCTCTTGGTTATTAGAATGTTTGAGTACACTTATATGTACATAAAATGTATATATATATATATATATATATATATATATATATGAAATAAAGACAAAATCATCCATGAAAATAATAAAAGTGTAAATTTTAGTCCAATAGATCAATTCAATTTTTTCCTGATTGCATCTACACATGCCGAAAGTTTGTGATAAGTTAAAACCCAAACAAACACTATTGCTTTTCTTTGTTTGGGAAGAGAAATAAATACAGAAACATATGGGGTACGGAAAAGCCTTACCCTTCTAGTTTGGCGACAGTTATTCCAATTCTTCTCACCTGGGCTAAAGACCATTCACAAGTCCCTTTTAGTACAGGAGGAATAGATTAAGGTCTGTACAAATTTCTAAAGATTACATTCAGGAGAAAAGAGGAATTCTTTCTAGAAGAAATAACCTCTTGGTGAACACAAGAGATTTTTGGTTTTGCTTGTTTGTTTGAAACAGGGTCCTGAATTCACTGTATATAGCCTAGGCTGGCCTTGAATTCACTGTGATCCTCCTGACTCAGTTTCCCAAGTGCTGAAATTACAGGCATGTACCATCTTGCTCAGTTTATGTGGTGCTGAGGAATTGAACTCAGAGCTTTGCACTTGCTAGGTGAGCTCCCTTACTGTTGTACTGTTTCTTCAGCACTCAGAATTCTTTTTAAATTGTTTATGTATAGTGTGTATAAAGCCCACAATGTACTTAAGCAAAATATTTACAATAAATTATTCCAGAGAA
This sequence comes from Ctenodactylus gundi, assembly GCA_004027205.1. Classification (NCBI taxonomy): domain Eukaryota; kingdom Metazoa; phylum Chordata; class Mammalia; order Rodentia; family Ctenodactylidae; genus Ctenodactylus; species Ctenodactylus gundi. The sequence goes on along the minus strand of PVKB01000627.1, from coordinate 389,671 downwards.
GACATCAAACTATGAATTAAAATTGAAATAAAATATGAATCAAAAACTACAGAAAGTAAATCAATTGATGTGGCTATAAATATTGAATTATTGGACATATATTTTAAGCTAACTTTATACAATTAAAATTTTTAAGTCACAAATTTATAAAAGAAACAACAAAATCCTAAGGACAAGAACTTGGATGCAAGGGATGATATAAAGGAAATTAGCATTAAATTAGACTTTAATTATGCATTGATCGAAAGCTTACAGATAGGATACTAAGTGGATGTAATCCCCATACAAAACTAAATGTCCTCCGGGTAATAACAGGATCTTAGAGTTATGTGCATATACTGCTGTTGGACAGATTGCTTCATAAAAAGATATATAACCTTCGTAGAAATAAATAGACTGGTTGTTAATATCTTCATAGCACATGATAAAATCGAGAAGTCAATTCTATAATATATCTTTAAAACAGCTCCCAACTAGAATTCTACTCTTAACATATTTGCTTTTGATTACCAAGAAACAAGTCATTCAAAACCTTATTCACTTACTCAAGTCTGCACTATGCCACAGTTGCTGTGGATCAGGAATCTGTTACCATTTTCTGTGGGTTGATTCTGCCTTTCTTTTTCGAGGTGCTGAAGTTGTCTCAGATCTCACCTGGGTGAATCTCTTTACAAGTTCAGTCCTACGACTGCTGTCAGGCCTTAGCACTCTAATAAGTTCAAGGAGTACTACACTCCTAGCCCTGGCTGCTGGCAGGTTTTTTTTTTTTTTTTTTTTTTTTTGACCTGGTATTCTCTGTATAAGCTATTAGAATATCATCATTCCTATATTTGATTCAGGAGGTGACAACTGATTCCACCAGGATAGATGGTTTATGAGTGCGATCAAGAGAGAGTACCAGAGTACCCCAGGTCAGAAATTGTGGCTTTTTTTTTTTTTTTTTTTTGTAATTCACTCTCAGAAGTGTTAGGCCCTTAATTCTATCATTCCCATCCCATCTTTTCCCGTGGAATTGAGCCTCTAACTCTCTTTCATATTTCATAGAAGGGTGTGCAGCTGTGTTTCAACTCTTTAAGAAAGAATAATAAAGAATTGTAGGAAGGTGTTTCAAAGTGTCATAATCAATACGTAGCGTAATAGTAAAGTTTTAATGTGAGAAATAAAACAATCTCACAGAAACATAAAGAATCATGTTGGTAGAAAATATAATGATGAGATATGAGTCAATCTAACTGAAGATTGACTGTATAGTAGATTGATAGTAGAAGGACTCTAACATAGGACTTTTGACTCTCATGTTTTTTTTTTTTTTGTCCACTAACCTAAATATTATTAGCTTAAGTTCGTCACATAAAAATCATACTAGATAGCACAAACATTGTCTTCTTCTATTTTAATGATAAAATAATGGATTCAAATTAAATGTCCCATGCCTTATGTGGGACAGGCCATGTCTGGGAAATCTGCTTCTGCCTCTCCAACTGAATGTGAATCTAGCACTGCTTCAGAAAAATTGTCTTAACATAGATTAGCTATAAAGCATGAACTAATCTATTCTGACTTGATAGCCACTATAGTTTATCATTTGTCACTCTTAAAGTTGTATTGAGAGTGACATGAAAGTACTGGTAACCTGTGGTTGATTCTGCAAAACTCTCTGTGAAGGAATAACTAGATGTGCCTGCATGTGTGAGTGTGTGAATGTATTTCTGTGTGTGTGTGTGTGTGTGTGTGTGTGTGTGTGTGTGTGTGTTAATATCTGTATTTACAGTCTGTCCTATTGCAAGCCCAAAGGCTTAATAAAAAAGTCAGTTGGCGGTGATGGGTTTAGGCTTACAAAAGAGTCTTAGGAAGTCTGAGTTTATTCTAATTAAGTGAACTACCAGGGTGCTAAATGAAATTCTGTGCTTGGCAGACTCTCTTTGTATTTGCATAGAGTTATATTTGTGGAAAAAATACTTTTGGGATGAATATTAAAACCTCCTGTGTCACCTAGACCCTCTCCAGAATTATTTTCTGAAAACGCTATGCAGGTCGGCAGCTGCCTTGCAGTCTGAGAGTGCATTTTAATTAGCATCACATACCTTTATGGTAGAGGGATTTGTTTCTCTCTCTGAAAATGTCTTCCTTCTTTTTCCACTTACTAGTTGAAGTATCCGAGTGAATACTATAGCTATTTGCTGTTGTAGACAACACACTAGGGACTGTAGCACAAAGGACTGGCCTATATTCCTTCATGAAGAGAGAACCAGCTTTTGCAAAACAAAAAGTCATCATTTTTGTATTTCTTGTTGTTTTGTCCTTCCTTATCTTTTTGTATTGCTGTTGGTCCTCTATGATTTAACAAAGGGGAAGAAAAGGATATTTTGATAGGCATGTTTTTGTCAATATTATCATGTCAGTAATATTTCCCTAGAAGAAATGTTTTTTTGCATTACAGGCTACTAGATAGTGGGCTAATTTTAAGCATTATGGCTTATTTTAATTCTTAGAAGGCATAGCACACATGATTCACAAAACACGTGTGTTACCTGAGAGGCTAACAGCTCTTGCTCCCAATATTTCTCTTTGATCAAGTACAAAATACAAAGTGGAATGGACCTTTTAACAACATGGGCTTTGAAAATATGTGTGTCTAATTTTGAATCTCAGCTTTACTTTTTTGACTCTGTGCCTCGGGTGGGGGGGGGGGAGGGAAACAGTTGTCTTCTTTAAGGATCAATCTGTGAAAAGTACGTTGAGGATAAAAATATTAAGAGTGAGAGAGTGAGTGAAGAAATCTACATGAAAGCTTAGCAGATTGCTTGTCATAATTTCACACAAGAAGTGAATAGTAGCTAACTCTTGCAACACAATAACATAGAAAGCGTTAATAATAGCATGAGCCATTAGCTGCTAGAAATGTGATTTAGGAGAATTGTCCCCTTCTGAAAGAACTTTTAAAAATATCCCAGATTTGTTACTTATTGGAACTAGCATTTGCCTAATATATAACAATTAAAGAAATCTCCAAATGGAGAACAATTTTTAAGCTTTCATTGTTTCTGATAAATAACACTGCTCTTTTAAATATTTAGAGTGCATGCTAGTCTGTTAACACAATTTCTTTTAAAAATTACATTTATCCCATAGCATTTTTAGAACATTTTTAATGCATTTTATTAAAGTATTTGGTATTCAATGGGTCTTGGAGATTTTTTTAATGTCAAAGTACTTCTTTTTAGTGAATGGCATGATAGTTCAAAAGCAACATATGATAGGATTATGATTAATAGACATGCTCAAAGACTGTGGTGTGCTCATTTAAGCGTGAAGCACCATGATTTTTAAAAGTGAAACAACATTTCTCAGTGATTGCATTATTCCTGATGTTGCTAGTATTTTTAATTGGATAAATCTAGTAATATTATACAATATGTTTATTCCAAATATTACACAAGGTCTTGCAGGATGATAGGGACTAAATTAATGTAATATATGATCTGAGAAACCCTTTGTATTTTAAATTCTGCTGCTTCTCAGCAAATCTTGGTAGGGAAACCATAAAGCAAAGCATGCCATATTATGTGAAAAATATCCTACCAGTATCTTATATCCGGTTAGATTGATGTTGAAGTATGAATCTAATAATTTTCAAATTTTATACATATCACAAATATGCCTATGTATTGTATATATATATAAGTTATATACTTGTGCGTACACATGTGTATATATGCATATATGCATAGATGTGATTATATAATACATTCAAGGATACACACATAAATATAAATAGAATGATTACAAATATACCTTTTACTACAACTAATAATTGATAATATGCATTAGCAATTTTACTATATTTTCCCATAAGGTAAATTTGTTTTAAATCATATTTACTACTACATATTTAAACGGATGTATATAGTCAATGAAATTTACTGAATTTTCCAATAAAATCTTAAGGAAAGACAGGAAAGAATGGAGTGAATTTGACAAATAAATATCAAATTACAGCTAGCTTAGAGCAGGAACCACGGGTGTACCATTGTGGGAAATAGGGACTTTAGAAAATTATCACCTACTGTATATTTCAGAAAACTAAGAAAATAAGTCATAATGATGAAATGGTAAATATTTGAGATGATTAGTATGTTTGATGGATTTATACATTATAATATGTGCACATTTATCAGGCATTACTGATATATTTTGTTAATCAATTGCAAACATATTAACAACTCTATCTTGATTGCCCACTTTAGTCTTCATCGTAATATTATAGAAGAAAATCTCGGAGTCATTTTAGTTTTCTTTAGATGGCCTACCAGTTCTTATTATCACAATAGTGCGAATTGGAATGCGTTCATTAGTTTTATGTGTCTGCAGTTATTCTAATTTTTATATAAAGATAAAGGAGAAAACAAGAATGGTTCTTACCACGTGGATCTTCACGTCTCGATGGAATACATGACTCATGTGTGAACACAGCCTCTTCTGGGAAACAGTAAGTGAGAGCAATTGAGTTAGGAGAGATGCTTAAGTCTTTGAATCGAAAGGCTCTAAAAGAAGGGTGTTCTGGGTAAGAAGTATGAGACAAAAAGTCTTTTAAAATATCACGTTAGAGCAAGAAATGATCATGGCTTATTATTGGAACAGCTGGAAACTATTCCTAATTGTCTAATTAGAGGCATTATGAGATTTGGGAGTAAGATGAGACAGTATTTCCAGAATGCGGTGCAGTTTACCACCAGCATCCTTGCCATATGCCGCATTTTTCACAGTGCAGATTTCTGTCCCGTACCTCAGAACTTACCAGCGATAACAGCATTTCTTAGAGGTAAGGTCTGGTCATCCTGCAATTTTAACCTCACTTCTTGGAATTCTCTCTACCTTTAATTCAGAGGTTTGGGCTATTAAAAAAGTCTTCAAAACCAGATCTAAAACTGTACTTAAGAACTAATAGTAATTGTTTGAATCTTCATTTATCCAACTGAAATATAACACATCCATCACTATATTATTGAAAAAACTTAGCAGTTCACATCAGAGAAAACTATAATAACAATATAATTTGTATTAATAATCTATTTTAAGAACTACGTTGATCTTTATACTAAGTCTAGGTATTAAGACGCTAAAATACAACAGAAACTGTGTGACAATAATGATAATTTTTTCAATGTGTAATGGTTTTTTACAAACTCCTGAATCTGTCACTGTTATGATTGCATGGTCCCCCCAAAAACAGAAAACTGAGTGCTCAGAAAACTTATTATATCAACAATTGCAAAAGCAGACATTTGTCTACAGCAAACTTATAATTTACAAATCTGCAAGTTAAAAAACACACCTCGACTTCTACTTCAAAAGTTTTTAATCACATATTTAGACAATAAATGAATTGCAGAAGTTAAAATTTTTTATCTGAGAACATATTTCATGTTACAAACACAAATCTTTGGTTTCATACATTATCAGTCTTGGCATACATCATTTTTTTCTCAGATCTCAACCCCATATTAGTTTCAAAATATAATTTTGTATTAATATATGTATTACAATATTAAGCAGTCAATACCCATAGAGCAATTATGTATATGTTGGATGTTATATTTTCTTTTCTTTGTCTTTTCATATTTTCTATTCATTTTTCAAAGTTTATTGTTATGTTTACATTTTATGAAGGATGCTTTCTTAAATCATATTTTCTCATTCAATACATATAAGTTCAGCTCTAACATATGGATTTTTAAAAGAAATACATTCATTTCTTAATTAATTTTAGATTTCAGTTTTGGTTTTTGGACTTTTTAATATAGCCACTCGGGTGAAATTCTCAATTTTCCAATTTTCTTAAGCTTAACAATGGTACTTACCTAATGTCTTTTACTACATGTTCTCTCTTTTTATGAATAATTTAATGTGATATTCCCATGCTTAAGGCATCCATGCTTTGGTTCGTTAAATTATTTAAAGTTTAAGAAGTATTCATTTCATTAAATGAAACTAGCTACTCCATTTTGGTAATTCTATCCCTTTCAGACTTACTTTCAATGTTTAACCTCTGGATCCTAACGCCAAATGTAGAACACTTCGGAATCCTAATGCAATGCAGGTGAGATTTACTGAGCCTTTCAAGTCTAGGGCCAGGCTCTCGCTTCTGATGTGGGCGCGGCTACCCTTTCCACATTGCAAAAGCACCGCACCGTTTCTTAGCCCTCAGCTTCTTCTTTTGAATATGACATATGCCCCTAGCAATGAAAAAGAAAAAAAATAAGTCAATTTCTCTGCTGGCTTCAAATTTTCAAATTTTCTTCTGTTAAATACATCCTCTAGTCACTTTGGGCTTGTTTACTGTTTCATAACCTTTATGTCTTGCTAAAATATTTTCCTCTCTGAGAAAATTATTGCTCTTTATTTCACTGAAAATTTAATCCTGAACCTGGTAGAATTTAATAAAATTTAATATGAGTGAGCATAACCATCCCTGTTATCTTTTTAAAATATTATGAATAATAATCATTATTCTTATTTTGTCTACAAAAACAAAAGCCTAGAAAGCTTGAAGAAACAGTTTTGTTTGTTTAGCCAGCAAGCAGGAATATCAAGATTTGTATGTGGAGCTGTCCCCAGAGACTGAAGTCTCAGCTATACCAAACTAAAATAAAACAGTGATTTTCATCAAAATCCTTGAGAAAGTTAATTTAAAACTTAATATGGTATGTTCATTCATCTCCTGTTGTGAAAGTATACAAAGTCTAATTATACATTGTGTGATTATTGAATAAAATCAGATACATAGACATTCTTGCAAGTGTTTGTCTTTTATCTTGAATATGAGTCAAAATTCTGTTGTTTATTTGCTGGAGTAGGAATTTAGGAATGGTTCCTAAACGATAAATATAACCTCCAAGTTATTTTTTTTTGGAATGAAACATTGATAACATTTGTTTTTAATATTATTTTGTTTATTGTAATACAGCCAAAAAGTGTCTCAGTTGATTAAGTCTGTTACTTGAATTCTGGTTCTATAGAAATGATTTACTGCTTGTGTCTCTCTCATTTTCAAGGAATTTGTTTTTGCTAAGCCATAACTAAGAAAGTTTAGGGAAAATATTTTTGAAGAGCTAATGAATCACAATCCCTCCCTCTGTTAGAATTTATTACATATCTACCAATTATGTTTTCTAAATATTTTTCAATTTCCTTATTTATTTATTTATTTGTTCTTTTATTTATTTTGAGACAAGGTCTTTTGCTGTGGTCCAAGCTGGTTCTGAACTTCCTATGTAACGTAGGCAGTCCTAAAACTAAGACAATCCTTCTGCCTCAGCCTTTCAGGTGCTGACAGTATTATTTTACAGTTAATGATACATATTATCCACCATAAAAGAGACTGTGGTTTGTATGTACAGCATGACAAAAACCTGTTCTTTCAGCATTCAAGCACATGTGCATATACTCCCCTACTATTTAACTAAGCCACACTTCACTTTTTAAACTTAATTTTAAATTTCATGCATTTAAATTTACAAGCATAAATCAAACACTTTAGATCTGGATCTAGATTACTTCATTGGAGAGGATATTGCAAAGGTTTTCATACAATATTTTTGGTTTCTTAGTTGAAATAAAGCAAGATTTAACATTATACTGTCTATTAACTATGCAAGAACAATATATCTAGAAAAATAATTGTATCTGTCATAATTTAAAATGATTCATTTTTTAAAATGCTAGGAATTGTCTGAGTCTTTAGTACCAGTTTTAATCTTCTTGCAGGTTAAAGGTCTTGCTCGGTATCAATTGCTGTTGATGGAGTATGTTGGAATTTGCTGAAGGTTCAATTGGCACTGGCATTTTGGCACTTTATCTTTTTCTTTCTTTCTTTCACTTTCTTTCTTTCTTTCTTTCTTTCTTTCTTTCTTTCTTTCTTTCTTTCGTTTTGCTTTGTTTCTGCATTACTGAGAAGTGAATCCCAGGCTATCACCCTAAGATATCCCTAAGATATCCTTTCCAGGCCCTTTTTTCTTTTATTGTGAGGCAGAATCTACTACATTGCCTGCTACATTGCCTTGGGCTGTGTTCAAAGTTTCCGGAAATTTCTTAAAATAAGACAATGACGAAGTTTTGGGATTTGACTCTTTCACAAAACATGTCTCTAAAGACTGTAATACTGCTTGATGTTATTTAAACCACTATTGAAATTTGTTCAAAATTAGGAGCTAATCCTCTCAAATTCTGTTACTGCTTTATCGACTATATTGATGTAATGTTCCAAATAGCATATTGTCATTTTTACAGTGCTCCCAGCATGCTCACCAACAGTATCTTTCGACTCAACAAACAGCTTTCTTAATTCACCCAAAAGAAGCAACTGGCCTCATCCATGGCTTTTGGTCATCAACATTTTCAAAATTTTATTAACACTTATATTTTAACTTCTTCCCATGAATGAGAAATGGTCTCAATGTCATCTACTATAATGAATCTTTTCCATAAGAGTTTTATTTACTTTTTCCGTATTCTCCAGCTAAGTCATTCTATTTAACAGTTACAGCCTTAAGAAAGGTATTATTAAATAATGTTAAAAATTTATCATTTTATTCATGTTCTGCAGAACAGGTGTTTTAACAGATAGGGCGACCACATTATTCTCATTGTATATCTTCATTGGGAATCAGGGGTAAAAAGTACTACCATACGATAATTTTTATTCTATACAATGTCTCTCACTGGTGGGCTGATAATATCCAGTATAATGTGTCGTAAATAGATTCAGGCTTTATTGTTCTACTTCTGGAGCATAGGCAGAATCAATTCAGTATAATTCTTCATGGCCAAAGAAAAATTGAATTGGAAAATAAACATCTGTTTCAACTTTATGTTACAGTTAAATTAGCTACTACAAAGTACCAGGGAGCTCTCAGAAGCATTGAAGTTAGGTATTGAATTTTTTCCTCTTACTATGACATCCTCTTCTCATAAAAACTGTTTATTTTTTCTACTTTGAACATCTCAGCTTCACAAAAACTCTCAGAATTTCTACATAGGCATTTACCTTGTGCTTTTATCTGAAGGAGATGGCTTCTTTCCCTAAACCTCATAAGCCAAGCTCTATTTTTAATACATTTTTCTGAAGCATTATCACCTCTTTCAGCCTTCACAGAAGTGAAAGGAGTTAACTCTTTCTTGGATTAGGCTTTGGCATCAGGAAATGCTGTGGGGGGTCTTGATTTTCTATCCAAATCACCAAAACATTCTGTATATCAGCAACAAGGCTTTTTGCTGCCTTATCATCTATATGTTCATTCAAGTAGTGACTTTAATTTTCTCAAGATCTTTTGCACTGTGTTCACAACTTACCCGTTTGGTACCAGAACTCTCCCTTCCAGTCTGTCTTGGCATTGGATATGTCTTTCTTACTAAGCTTAATCAATTTTAGTGTTTAAATTGTGGAAAGTTGTGGTTTAATTTGAGCACTCAGAGATCATTAGATTGGTATTAATTGGCCTAATATCAACTCTGTAATTCGACTAGAGAAGAGGTGGGCAAACATGGGAAAGGACCATCAGTGAATTATTCAAAACACAACCCTGAATGATTAAAATTGCAGTCATATATGAGCAGTTTTTATCACATTCCAATTACAGCAGCAACATCAAGGTTCACTAATCACAGATCACCAAAATGCACATAATGTCAATGGTGAGGTTGAAATACTGCCCGAATTACCATAGTGGGACACAGGAACACACAAGGATCCAGGTTGATAGAGAAATGTTGTCAATCATTTGCTAGACCAAGGTTGACCTAAATCTTCAGTTTGTACGAGGTGCAGTACCTGCTAAGCACAATAAAGTGAAGTGTGTGTGTATTTGTCTAAAATGGTTTGTAAGATGCATGTTCACTGAAGGTATTTTAATAAGTGTTGGCCATCAGAAAACTACCTTCCAATGCCAATGTGTAAATATGAGGCAGCCAATTATTTTATCTCTCCTCTCCTCTAACCGTCCCTGGGGTTTTTCTCCTCAGTGACTTTTTCTTACTGTTTTCTTGGCATATAAATATATCACACTTTAAAACTAAGAAAAGCTATTGTAAAAGCATCTCTTGTCTTTGAAAATGCATGCGACTTTAATTCGGCATCATCACGTACATTCAGAACACCAAACTGAAGAATGCAGGTATTTATTCTGTGCAATGATCAAATGATCTCATTTAACATTAAAATAAAAATGCCACAATTTCATTTATGCTGTTATGAAAAAACATTAGTATTGAAAAAAATCAGAGGTTTACCGGATGTTAAACAGTGAATTTTTCTCAATGAGTAAAAACACATGGTGGTAAAACCTGATGAGCAAATTAAGTCTGATATTTGGCCCTCAAGTTCCATCAAATTTCACCCTCAGATCTCCCAGAAGCCTTACAATTACAGTAGATTCACATCTATCACCTTGTCCCTTGCAGGACACTGCAAGTGAAGTTCGTTTTAAATCACTCACAGATCTTTCCTGATGTCTACTATCAACAAGATGACACTGACGAGGTTACATTCAGGACAGAAGTGTAAAACAAAGGACGAGGTCAATTAGTCCACATCGTATTTGAACATGATCCCTAATTCCTGCCAAGTCTACAAAAGTGAAGGTCTGGTGCATTGCTGCTTTTGATTTAAGATAATTTCAATTTTATCACCCCAATACATATATTAATTTCAATGATAAAAAATAAATGTTTACAATGACTAGGTTTCTATTTTTTGAGGTCATAACATTAATGGAAACATTTTATTCAAGATTACGTTGACCTTCCAGAAGAGTTTTGCCTCACTTGACAGAACATTCACAGCAATTTTCCCACAAGGGTGGAAGGGAAGACTTGCGTAACAGGGGTAGGGGAGTAAAGGTACAATAGGGGGTAATCTGACATTCGTTTAGCTTGAAATAATCACATCCAGGTGGCCTCAAATTATGTCGAGGTCCATGTGTCACCAAAATACGGCACTAAAGCTCACTTTGAAGCTGAAGGATAAGTTACTTCATTCCAGCACTTCTTGCACACTTACCCCTTCGAAAATAAAAGCTAGGCATATTCCATTTTATTATATTCATCTTAGAAAAGTCAGCCTTAAGATATCTGAATTTATAGACGCTACAGATACCAGGATCTCTGAATCAGTATGTGGTGAAGTCATGACGAAGGAGAGATTGGACTTTGTATGCCGTTTGTCAAGTGGGCAGCTGTTTATGATAAAATTATATTTTTTTAACTTTTCATCAAACATCATTTTGATAACGCTTAAAAGCCAGTGAAATGTGCAAATAATTAAAATTTTCTCTTTGTATGGATGTACTAGAAATATACATATATCAAATATTCTGTCAGTTCATTAAAAAGCTGGTCTTATCAAATCAAGATTGTCTTTTAAGAACCCTGCTTCTAAGGAGGTTTAAAGAGAGCTGGTAGTGTAGCTCACTGACTACAGTACTTACATAGAAAGTGCAAGGCTCTAGGTTTAATCTCTCAGCACCAAGTATTCCGGGCATGGTGGCTAAAGCCTGTAATCTCAGCACTGAGGAAGCCGAGGCAGAAGGATTGTCATGAGTTCTAGGCCAGCCTAGTCCATATAGTTCAGGGCCAGCTAGCCCTCCAGAGTGAGACCTTATCTCAAAAAGAAAAAAAAAATAATGATAATAGCATAAAAGTAATGTATATTATAACGCAACTTGAAAAAAGTAGGTAATGATTTTTGACAGCAAATTCTTTACAGGGCATGTTTGACTTTTATCCTACCGAATACCAGCAAAAATACATGATCGTTTAATGGGCAATGAGTTACCAATCAGATTGCTTTACATTTGGAATTGCTCAGAGTTATAAAGTAGTGAATAAGAGAAAGGGAAGATGGATAGTCATGGGGAAATGCATTGGAGGATATTGTCCATGAGTGTTTTGGTAAAAGTTTCATTAAAGCATTCATGACATGACGTGCCCTACACATGACAATGTTTCCAGGCCTTTAAAAAATCATAATGTAAATATCTTTAAGAGACTTTCAATAACAAGAGTAAAAATCCTTCTCTAGATTCAGAAGCGAGATCCTCCTTACTTCAAGGGTGTTGTGATTAGGATCTAGAGTCCCCCAAAAGTATCATGTATTTTGACTGTTGATGGAACCGTGTGATGTTGGTGGACTGTGGTGGTTTGGAGGGGTGGATTAGAGTTAAATTAGGATTAACGGTGTGTAGTGGCCACTCCTGGATGCAGGAGGGAGTAGTTACTGGGCAGAGACCTGAAAGAATACATAAGCTGCACCTGCCTTCCTGGAGGCGGGGACTAGTCTCAACTAGCCTCAGCTTGTCTTCCTGTTTGCTCGGGGAAGCTGCCTCCACCTGTCTCTCTGCCATGTAATTTGATTGTTGCCGGCCATCCCTGAATGGACTGTGACCTTGAGACTGTAAGCTAAAATTAATCTTTCCTTTCCTAAGTTTGTGGGTGTTGGGTATTGAGTCACAGCAATGAAAAAGTAACCAAGACATCATAAATACTAAAAATCATAATGTAAATATCTTTAAGAGACTTTCAATAACAAGAGTGAAAGTATTTCTCTAGAGTCAGAAATGAGATCTTCCTTACTTCAAGGGTAATTAGAAAAAAAAGTAAAAATCAAGAAACTGTCAGAATTGAGATTTTGTCTCCTCTGATTTCTGGCTTGGACAACTGTAGTCTTATTATGTAGCTGATTCAGGTTCTGTCTTCTCATCTAGGAAAAGTGGGATAAATCATTTCTATCATAAAATAATAAATGAATATTGACCATCATGACCTATGATAGATGGATTCATTATACATTGTTATAAAAAGCATGAAGTTATAAATAAAGAAGGGGAAATGTACATTCACTTTAGTACCAGAAATAAAAGATCCCAATCACAAAATATTTCAGTCCACATATGTCTCAGAAATAATCTGGGAGGACATGGAGGATACCGTGTTTTTGAAAGAAGGGATATACATGTCCACGCTAAGTGGGAAAAGAGTGTTGAAGCTCACTTTCTCAAATCACTTTTCACCTTAAAGGAGTTTGTTCCAAATCACATAAAACTGTGGCTTTGAGAAGGTTGCAGTTTTCCAAGCTTCAATTGAGAAATCACATCCTATAGGGAAAGGGCCATCTGAGAAGAGCTAAGATAGTGAAAGAGGAACGTATTATCCCAAATTTAAAAAAAAATCTACATGCAGCTAATTCATAGTTAAAATGTACCTATCATGTTGGGCTAATCCTTTTTGATGGTCTAATTAAAATATTTTGGAGAACACTTAAAGATCACTACGACAGTTCATATTTTTGGAGTGATTACCTTGTCAAAGCAACAATCTTGCTTTGAATGAGTAGAATAGAGTGGCTGGTGTTTCGTTCGAACCCAAATTGCTTGGCTAGAATTCTCCCGTTTCTTCTTTTGGTATCAGTCAAAGAGATGTCACACACACACAAAAGTTAGCATCAATTTTGAAATAATCAGTATTTATGATTCTTTCCTTGGACAGATGCCTTGTTGGTCATGCATGTCAGTGGTGTCTAATGACTGAACACTAATCCCTGACCATTGTCAAATCTCCAAGTAAAATGAAATAAATTCAAAATTCTTGTTGCAAGGGGATGGTAATGGGAGGTATTGATTATCTGTGTTCCCAAAAGTGTCTCTGCTCTGTTTTGGGAAGAATTGGAGGCACAAGATAGTCTCTGGGACTTGTAGAATGCACTTTGCTGTTTGATATTATGAAAAGTCAGCCCCTGGCAAACAAAGCATGATCTTCAACAGTTCTACAAGATGATTTTATCTTCCTCAGATGTTCTTAATTTTGGTATCAAAACAAAAATTCCCATTAGAGAAGTAAGCAAAGTATATTAATGACCTATTAATATTTTAATTACAATTAATGCTCAATAAAAGTCAAACTAGATGAGTGGAAACTTACCTATTTTTATTTCAATAAATTACCAGAACTGATTTTGGAAGATGTTTTAAAAATGTTATAGCATTTAACGTGCTATTTATTCTTGCATATAGTTCAGACATTCCTATTTTTTCCTCTCCTTTCTCCTGTTAATTTTTTTCTAGTCTTTTGATCATTTTTTGATGTTCACACTTACTGAAATTCTTCTCTACTAAGTTTCATTTGACGTTTATTCATATCATCTAAGTTATTTCTAGCCCCTCTGTCTCTCTGGAAAATTCTAGAAGTTTATTTGCACAGAAAGTTCTTCTCTATTCATGTTGATACTATACTCTTAAAGTACATTTTGAATGTATCTTAAAAACCTTTACATTACACCTTTTAATATCTCTTCTGTTTGTATTCATTTTGTTACTATATTATATGTGGGACCCTGACTAGCCCAGGATAATTGAAGGTAGAAGGCGCTCATACCCCCATAGAGACCTAGAGACCTGCAGGAGTGGAGCCCCTCCCTCTTAATTCAGGCCCAGAAAGGCCCACAGCTCAGGTTTCATCCTACCCAAATTCCTCATTTTCCATACCACAAGATCCTTATCAGAAATCACGTGATCAGATTTTGAGCGACCCGCCATGTAAATTAGGCGACTTTCAGACCTCAAATTTCCTCCAGTCAGTAAAAGACCTTTGCTCTATTACCCTGGCTGACCCTCCTCCCTTCAAGTGCTTATAAGGAGCTGTTACACTGGTTCAGCCTCCCAGGTGTGAGACCCTGTTCCCCCAGACTTCGCTGGTTCCTGACCGCCAGTGGCCAGATAGCCGGTGGCCACCAGTTGACAGAGGCCAGGGAGCCCCAACCATTATATAAGTGCACGTTCCAGTAGATTTCTCAGAAATTAAAAGAATTACTGTGCAGTGCAATTGTTATATTAGGTACATTTTTAGACATGTTAAGGTTTCTATACTTTGTGTGAACGAGGTGAAATCTCAAATTGAAAAACAATTTTTAATAATATATATCAGAGAAAACAAAACAAAAAAACTTTTTGATAATGGAAGAATGTAGAATTCAGCTTCTGGCAAATTCACAATTGCTCTGTGCTCTCTGTTCAGCAGAAATAGGAGCTATGAATACAAGGAGAGGGAGTTGAAAGACATTATGTGAGAAAAAAGCTCACCCACACACAAGATGCTCAGAATATTATGCCTCTAGTGCTATTCAAATTGAAGAGTTCAATCAAGAAAGAGTAATTCTGGCTGAGGGACTTAGAGGATTTCTCTGTCCTTTTACAACTAGAACATGTATCACCCCAATTTCTACATTTTATAAAGTTGCTATTCAAATTAGTCTGAGTGTAAATAGATTAATATGGCCACTATAATGCCTCATCCATTCCTCTGACCCTTCCGATATATTAATTCTCTATATCCTGTGTCATCCTGTGTGTGTGTGTGGGCGTGTGTGTGTGTGTGTGTGTGTGTGTGTGTGTGTGTGTGTGTGTTTCTTCTATGGTGCTGTCACTTTCCTGGAAACGATACTGATATTCACCCAGAGGAGAAGAAACAGAATCCAGAAAAACTTGGATTCATGTTACTTACTGCAAAGTTGTTCGATCCTTTTCACACATTTATTTTTTACCATAAAGAATTTAGAGAATTGGTACTTGGAGCTTTTGCTGCAGGACAATTCAGTTAAATATGAATGTAAGTACGTTGCTTAACACAATAGCCAGTACACTATACATCCAAAAATAATCTATCCATTGCTTATATAAATGCATTTATTACACACTCTTTATTTCATTTTCTTTCTTTTGTTTTTACTTGTGATATATGTATTCATACACACACACACACACACACGTATACATATAAGTTGCTCACTATCATTATGTGCATTATGGAGTAAGTTAACCAGGTTATAACACATTTGAACTAATTCCAATATGGATGGGTGACCCTTTCTCAGACCCAGATGTTGAAATGACTGCTCAAGAGGGACTTGCGGGATTATAAATATGTCCCATCTGCTGCTACCGTCTGCCAAATCTCAAAAGGTATATAATCACCTGCTGCTCTCGGCAAGCACAGCAGTTCCCATTCCGGGTCATGGGAAAATTTAAAGGTGACCAGAAACCTTTCTGGTGGCAAAGCTTTGCAACATTAGTCTTAAGGGATCAACAAATGTCAAAACAATCTGTTTGTTAATGTGGGGGTGGATCAAAGTACTATGGGGAAGATTTTATGATGTAATTGAGACCTAGAAAAGTGGACAATCATAAACAAAATGAAAGCACATTTATATGCAAAAGGTGGAAGGCACGCTTGCAACACTGCATGGACCGCTTAATTCTTATCCTCAGCTGGACTGTTAGCTTCAAGTATTTTAATGTCTTGGGAAGAAAAACCTCACAGTTTGAATATGTAATACTACTCATAGCAATATTAATAGCAATAATATGCAACGGTTTGCATTTCCTCTGTTTACCTGTTCTGTATTTTTAGCACTCGGGTTGTTTTGTTATTCCTTTCATACTCTGTGTACTTTGTAATCACTTCATTATAAGTTTATTATTTTCCATCATGTTTCCTCTTTATTAGCACTCTACAGGAGAAAATAACTCCGTTTATTTCTCTCTTTATACAAGGAACCCAGAAAAACAACTGGCATGCAGAATACCAGAATACCTTAAACAAATAATATGCAGTATGCTAGAAGTTACTAAAAACAATCTCCATTGTTAAAAATCATCCTATGCAACGAATATCAAATATATTTTACCAAATATCAATAGGACCAAACTTTTGGCATTTCAAATACTTCAATTACATGATTTCACCTTGACTATAAGGCCATATTATGCATGTTTGCTCGTGCAATCATAGACTGAAAATTTAAGAAGTCACCAAGCAGACAGCACTTAGATAAAGTATAGCGTGGCTCTGAATTTGTTGTTGCTTCTCTTAATTTAAGAAGAATGCACGAGGGTGATTTGGCCAGCACCGAGAAGAAATCACAATTGATAGATATATAAGAAATACTCAACGTGTTGAGATAGGCAGATAGCATGTTAGGAGAACACAGGTAGATGGATAAGTAGGTGGTAAGTGGATGGATAGTGGTAGCATATTAGGCATTTTTAATTGTTATTCCTAGCACAACATACCTGACAGAAACAACTGGAAGCAGGAGGGCTCACCCTGACTCACAGTTTCAGAGGTTTCACTCTCTGGTTGGCTGACTTGGACGCTAAAGTGTCATGACAGAAGAATATAGTGGAGAAAGGTTGCTGACTCTGTGGCAGCCAGACGTCAGAGCAAGCAGGAAGGAACCAGAAACGAGGGATCCAAGGTCCCGAACAGTACACCAGGGTGACCCACCCAGACACACCTGGAAGTGTCCCCCACTGGCCCTTTAGTTACCTCGACCAGCCCCATGGTCACCTCTTGTGCCAATCAAGTTCCCAATCATGATTCATCATTACAAATAGATTGACAGATAGAAAAGCTGACACCTAGAGGCTGATGCCTGAATGAGCTTGAGCTTTAGCACGGGGAAGACGCGATTCTACCTGACCTGTGTCTTAATCTTATTTGATCTAGAGTGAGTTGCTTGGAATCGACTGATACCGACAGTTTCACCTGCTAGTTAAAATGGTATGTGATTTTTGACAACATCAAATGAAATGACATACAAAATGACTTTGTAAGGTTCAGTAATAGCCCAAAAGCTGAAAGTTTTATAGTTTCCACTTTCAATTTCTTAAAAGAACCTTGGAGGCCTAATTTTCACAATAATAAGGGTTTGATAAAAAAAAAAAAATCAAGGACAGGACAGAAGGAATGGCTCCATAGTTAAGCTGCTTGCCTAGCAAGTGTTAAGTACCTGAGTTCAGTCCCCCAGTACCAGTAAGCAGGGCATGGTGGTGCACTCCTGTAATCCCAGCACTCAGGAGGCTGAGACAGGAGGATTGTCGCAAGTCTAAGGCCAGCATGGGTTACCTAGTGAGTTCAGAACCACCTTGCCTACAGAGTGAGACCCTGTCTCCCCCCAAAAATATTAAGGATAAAGTTTAATTATTCTTAGAGGAAATTGAATAACCCAATATGTGAAAGACATATAGAATAGAAATCCAGCTACTTATGTTACTCCATAAATATATAATACATCTAATATAAATTTAGTAATGTAATTATTTAGATATTAACAATAAATTACTCATTAATATTAATAAATATTTAATACTAAATTTATGTATTTAATATATAATAATATGTACTATTTATAAACTTGAAAGCAACAAGTGCATGTTTGTATTACTGATATTTTTTTCTTATCAGAGTAGTCATTTTTATTTCATTAAAACATCTCTTGATTTTAATATAAATTTGTAATTGTATTACTATTCTCTCTCCACTAATATCCTGTACTTCCAATATTGCTCAAACTTAAATGTGCAAACTAGTCACCTAGATATTTGATTTGCACCATCTTCTAGGTGGCATTTCTAGAAGTTCCGACTCAGTGGGGCTGGACTGGTGCATAAGTCAGCACTTCTGACAAGCTTCTAGGTCACGCTGCTCATCACATAGGCCTATTGGATCACTGTTCTATAGAGTAATAAAAGCTGCAACCAGTATTTTACAAAATCACTAGTTAATAGGCAGAAAAACTTTTCATTATATATTGTATTACCATATTCTTATTGAGATTTAAAACTTTTTGAGGGTGAAGAACACAATTAGGGGATTGAGAAAAAACATGAGCAAGAATGTCCGAGTGTGACTCAGTCACAACATCAGATGCAGATGATCCTTCAAGAATCTTTAAAGCAGTTTAACAATTGAAAGTTGCTCTTTTCACACCAAGGAGGCTGGACTTGTTTCTCCTTGCACCAGCGAGTTGGCACAGACCTACTCTGGAGGTGAGGGTCACATTGGGTAAAGTTGTAGAAATGAATGTGAAATCAATTTTCAAAAATGATTCATCTCCAAGCATTGTGAAGTCAACTCTTTTAGCAGCTTACAACGTGAATGTTTCTTACATAGCAGCATGTGTCTAATACAGACCACAAAATATAGTTTATTGCAGTGATCTCTAATCTCTCTGACACTAGAGACAAATTTAATTGAAGCCCATTCTCCAAAGAACTTGGGTGGAGTACTGGCTGTATGTGCAACTACAGGTTTTTGGAAGACAGTTTTGAAAACTGAGTAGTAGCAGGAGGGGAGCAGCAGGGTGTGAAGTTCCACCTTCTGTGAGATCTGCAGCAGCTTTAGAATCCACTAGGAGCGTGCTGACAGGTGTGGAGTTCGCTCACAGCTCACCTTCTGCTCACTGCTTTTCTGGTCTGCACACTGGTCCTTCCAAGGCCACTGAACAGTAGCACCTGTTAGCAGCCAGAAGGTTGGGAAACTGGGACTGTTGGGGGTTCTTTGAATTTGTTCAGTTTCATTGGAATATCGTTTTTACAATATATACTTCAGGTATAGATTAGTTGGATGAAAACATTTTCCTCTCAATAAAAATCCCATACAATTTTGAGTTATGTCAAAATGTCACTTAGAAAGTATATACCTCTCGTTCTACAAATTTTATTGTCCTGTGTCCCATGTTAGGATGAGATGGAAATAGTACTTCAACACTAATTTTAAAACTGTCAGCATAAAACTTTAAAACATAAAAAAAATGTTAAAGATGAAATGAATCCTGAACTAATTCATCTTTCCATTGAAGCAAGTTGGAAAATGCTTTGTTCTGAAAAAATAAGAGTTGCCTTAACCCAACGAGGATATTAATTAACTATGGATCTCATAGGATGATTTAGTTTGACAATTACTTTGAATTAAACAAATAGACTTGTCAAGTTATTTTATTCAAGTATGCTATGTTACTAAATTTGGTGTGAGAAGGGATACTATAAATTGTCCAACCCACTCCTTCATTCTGTAACTTAATAAATTAAAGTCAGAGGATTAATTATCATTCATTTTTTCGGGCGGTATTTATGGGGCCTCTGCTATGTAACAAGAAGTTGGCTGGTGCAAAAATGAAAAAGACAGAGAGAGAAGGAAGATCTTTTACCTTACCCCAGAAGACTGAAGCTTTTTAGGGATGTTAACATAAAAGGAAAACGTAGACAACTCACAAATAATTGGAGGCAAAATAATGAGTAATCTTAACAAAATTGAATCAGTTATCAAATTATGCTACAGAGGACCGACATAAAACCCTAGCAGTGTCCCGTTAGGGAAGATCTCCTCAGAATTCACAAAAGAAAAAAGAAAATCTTCTACTGAGTAGTGGTGGGTGCTCCAGGTAGAGAGGAGCTTGTCATCCGAACAAGCCGAAAGACCGTGTCCATCGCCTTATGTGGAAGTTGAACATGGTAAGGTTTTGTAGGATGGCAGGGACAGATATTTATAAGACATTGGAGGATACGTAAGAACTACGCTGACTTTAGATGCGTTTTATTTGTGCTGGGATGTCATTCAGAAATCTTTCACATGAGGGTGGGAAGGAAAAGAATCATTTGGACCTAAGGATACATAAGGAATCCACTTGACTGTTGTGAATAAGGTGTTGAGAATTAGGGTTTTCCTGGGGAAAACCAGATAAAAGATATTTAGCTGTGGCTGCCAAATATTCAGATGTAAAGTTTCAAATGAGGTTTACATATCTTTTATAACAAAGAGACTAGGTTGAGTACAGCTTCAGTACATATTGCTCAAAATTCTTTCAACAACACAATTATTTTCTTGTATACGCATTTCCTTTCATTTATATTTACATTTAGCAATGATGATTTTTCAGGGGGTTCAATTTATTTTCTGATCAAAATATATAGCTCACTTTATTTTAAACTATGCATATTTTAATTCTTTATATTTATATTTTAAATAGATTATTCCTTCATACCTCAATTTCTTAAAGGGCTGGAATGCAGAAGGCAGGAGTGACAGCACGTGGGTCATCACATCCAGACAAGAGGACAGTGTTGCATTTTCGCTTTAAAAAATGTCTCTGATTGTTCTAAGTACTCCCAAGAAGGCCCATATTTAAAGATTACCACAAACATTGTTTCCCTAAGGACCCACTCCCAGCACAGAAATCTCAGCGAGGACACAAGGAAACACACCCAAGGCACACAATTAGATAACGGTAAAGATTATAATAAGTTGACTTTTTTTCAAATGATTTTAAAATCAACCCTGAACCAAAAAAGGGGCATTAGCATTTTTACTATCCTTGCTATACACTGAGATAATCTATCTTTAAATCCAGCTTCACTCTCATGGATCGATGACTTCTTTGCAAACTAATTGCTTTTTAATAATTATAGGTGTTTTCATCATTCATTGACATTTAACCCTATTTCATAATAATCAAAATATTCTTTACCTGTACCTGAACAATAGCATATAGTCTTGATTTCTATTGTATTTTTCTGACTAGCCTTTTTCAATTATCATTGTTTGACTCTGCTGTTAGGACTTAATTTACTTTAATTGCAAAAGCAATTATTTCTTCCCATTTTGTACATTTTCGCTGTGATGCAATAGCCTCACATACCCATGGTGACACACTTTTGAAAGTTTATTTTTCTGTTCTCAGTACTTTCTCTGAGTTTTCAACCTTTGTATCTCGCTGCCTGTTTGACATGTTTCTGAAATGTTTCTAATGCAAAGCAAATTTATTAAAATAGTGCCAAGATCAGAGTTAATAGTCTTCACTGAGAGCTTGTACTACCCTAGATGGGTATATAAAATGTGACATTTTCAGATTTCTTAATCTCAGTTAGCTCCCCTCTGTATATGCAACCAAACTCTGAAGAAACCACTAGCCTTTTTCCACACAATAAATTAGTCATTGAGTTCTACTCGTGTGTCATTGATTTCCAAGGCCTTCTATACTTACCTGACAAAGCTTAAAAGAGTATATAACTAGTTACATATTTCTATAGTGATTTAATCAGTACTGACCTCTCTAATAGTGTGAGCTTTACATGAAATCATAAAATTTATTTTCTCTTTCCTTAATACAGTGCCCCCAGTATGTATTATAGGGTTCGGATATGATAAATGCTCAGTACATAACCTTACATTGAATTAGTTGTCTTGGAATATAAATGCAATGATAAAACTTTATAAAAATATATCAAATCTGCTTTAAAATTATATGACTCCTAAAAATGAACTTATGAATTAAAGCTGAATATTTCTAGATTACTTCTTTTTGAAAAAGCATCTATATGTACTTTGGTAATCACTAACAAATTTTAAATTTAGTAAACTTATATTTATTGCATTTGTGTGGGCAAGTAAATAGATTAATTGACAAATAACATTCCCCACTTATTTTGAATATTTTCATGTAGTGATAGAGGCTGAGTGTGCTTAAACATGCTGAACATTGTGTTACAAATTAGAGACACTTAATAAATTATCATTAAACAAATAAAGAATAAATTGTATTTTTCATCAACACAGATTATAGACAACAGGCATTCAATTTGTGATCTAATCATTTTGTGTTATATGTTATACATTTCTGGCACATAATCTCCTCGTTTATATTATCATGATTTTTGAATTTTGCATATGATTGCAGGAAAAGGGAGATGAAGAAGAGAAATCAAGAAAGGCTGATTTTAAATATTTTTTTTTTCTGGGCAAATAATGTTCTTCAGTTGACTATGGTAATGGTTAAAATTCTATCGCTATACTAAGAACTGTTTATTGTATGCTTTAAATGGGAGAGTTATGTACTTTTAATAAGTGAACTGCATAATATCATAATTATATCCAATAAATTGTTTTTAATAAAAATCTGAAACTAAACTATTTTAGAACATCCTCGAATCTAATACAAAATGAATTTTTATTCTTAAAATATTTATTTCTTTTATTGGTGTTGCTAAGGAAAATGGAGCTGGACCACCAGGTTGTGTGCTACAATCGAGACCAACTCTCAACACTCCGCCCTGATGAGTATCTAGTAGAGGCTTCCATGACACCGCAATTGGATTTCATGCTTAATTCCATCCCACCCCCCCAGTGCCAGTCCTCTCTTGGCTCCTCACACATACACACTAATCACTTGTTGTGAAGCAAATTCGGCGCCGGCAATCGGAATCTCTTTCCATTAGGCTCCTGTTGAGCTACTGCTCAGACAAACGGCTTCACTCCCCCAAGCAGCCACACTCTCACAGGACTAATGCCAGGCCTTGCTCTGTTTGGCATTAGTGGGTAGTGCACAAACCCGAATAGACCTGCATTCAGGACGAGTATTTTATTAGCAGGGTAAGATAGATGAGGAGTTGCCACGTATTCTAATTTGCTGCAACCCAGCTGGAAATATCCATGTTTCGGGAGTGGTGATCTCTTAATACTGTCTCTTGTGACAAATATTTAATCTCTTTTATTTGCCTTTGGCTAATATCTGAACCAGCAAACCCTGTGCAAAAATCAATGGCTAACTATCCCTTGTTATTAATTGAGCATTATTATCTTAAAAGAGAGAAAAAGCAAACCAAAGCAACAGGCAAATCAGATGTGTGCAAATGTTTTTGTTTTCTTATTTTCAGGTGGACTGTTCTCCTGTATCATCATTTAATCATTCACTGAGTTGCACCTGCTTATCATTTGGAGCTTATGGTATTCTTTGTGACTGGGGGCCCTCATTAGCTTCTACTAACTCTTCCTGAACTTTGATGTCAAACAAAGCCAAGTGCTTCATACCTGGAGGTCTAGCAAATGTCTAAGTGGCTCAGAAAGGGATTGGAATATCAAAGGCAAAAAAGCGGGATCTATTTCCAAATTTCTGGTTTATTTTTACTTAAAATCGAAAGATTTTCTTCAAATTTTAGATGCCATGGATGAACCCATTGGTAGGAGATGTCATTTTCAGAAGAAAATTAATCTATTGAATTGCATTCAATTATATTTACAAAATGTGTCTGGCTGAATAAAAACAGCAAGGAGTAGAAGAATCTGGTTGCCTCCAGACTTGTTGGAGGAAGTCTGCAGCAATTAGGGAACTACAATTTGGGACACAGTGTGTTGCCTCGTAAGAAAATATAGGGGGTACCAGGAGTTTAGCTGAGGTTTTGTTGCCTTTCCTGGATTTAGTTTTGCTGAGGTTTCAGAAATTAAGGATCTCTGTGTATATTGGCTCGTTGGGTTTGGAGAGGAGCGATGCATGTGTACATAAAAGACAAAAAGCCACACATAAGGGAGGACTCCTTTCTCAAAATGTGTTTTGCTTCAATGATCAGTTTTCTAAAATTGCTATGTGAAATCAGGACTCATGAAGACTTTTTGAGAGAACATGCTGTTTATTCTAGAGGACAGCCTCAGTACAATTTCTTGACAAAATACCTGAATCACTACACAAATGTATTGCACTCAAGCAAACCTGACAATTTTTTGGTGAAGAACAGTTTTCTTTTCTTTCAATCTGTCTTTAGTAGTTAATAAGGTTATAAGAGATAAAGCAAGAACATTGTTACCATATTGAAAAATTATTTCAACCAATACAGTTTATATAATTATGTTCTTTCTAATTTTAATATATTTCATTCATCATATGAGTTCATACCTAGTATATAAAATTATGGTCTTTGTTGCTTTAATATGTTTACCTAATATATTATTTTAGCAGTATTTAAGAATTACACAAGAAAAACTTTGAAGATTTTTTTATCAAATAGCTGAAAGGCTATTTGTCTTGCATAGACTTCAAGTTTTTAGGACAAAATGTCAATTTTTTTCTCGGTTTTTCAAGATGCTAAATATTAATGCTTATTACTAAACTTGCTCAACAAAGGGTTGTAAGATATAGTATTTTTTATTTTAAAAATTATTTACAGGGGTAATTCAGCTATGATTTATAACAACCTACCTTAAAATGGATTCTTATTATGTTGCCTTTACATAAATATTGGATAATATTACTCTGTCATTGAGCCTCTGTATCAATATTTTCTATCTAAATGGAGAAAGTATAGCACCTGTTAGTATCAGGCTTTTGTTGTTATTAAGGGAGCATAAATTTACATGGATAAAAGTTTACTTAGGTGTTAAATGTTTAAATTTAATTTAGTTTTTAAACCCTAGGTCTTCCTGAGCTATTATAGTCAAGCTTCAATTGTTAAGTTTTTTATTATTCTACTTAAATGGCTTAATGAGTGGGACGGGATGGCTGACACCTGTAATGTGGCACTAAGGAGGATGAGACAGGGGTCTTGCCATGAGTTCTAGACTAGCCTGCGCTACCTAGGGAGCTCAGAAACTGCCTAGAATATAGGGAGAGAGCAATGTCTGTCAACATGAACATACATTATTAAAACTGAACATCTTAAGTTAAATACATGCCACTTGATTTCATTTTGATCTTTCATTTACTTAATAAATTTGCCAGCTTGGGCTCCATAGTGAGATCCGGACCTGCCTGAGCTACAAAGTGGAACCCTGTCTCAAAAGCAAAAATAAACAATAAATAATAGAAATAGCAAAAAAAAAAAAAACATATGGATACACCTGTGAGTTTTTGATCAGCCATCTCGTGGTAGTCTAGTGTATTGCTTTTATTCTTATTTCACTACTAAGATTTTCATCAAGATGGGATGGTGTGGATTTAAATATTTCTGTTTTATTTCTTCTCGAATTTCTTTTGTTACTCTTAAGTTTAAATGATCACTCCAAAAAAAAAAATCATGCTTTTAAAGCCAAAGGCTACAGTGTACTGACCCTAATAAGCATCCTGGTTCTCTTATACTCAAATGGAGAAGTGACAGTTGCTTAAAGGTTGTAGTGGGACGGTGCCAAGCATTCCTTCCTACTTGTTATAAAATCCACTCATACCAAGAATTAACAACCATTTATAGAATATGAGCCAAACAATAAGGTTTCTAGAAGGATTGAAAAATCCGTTTGTGTTTATTATTTGCTAAAGTGGATTGTACACCTATGATGTTCACTGTTCTGAATCAGAACCTTTGTACAATTGGCTTATTTGATTTTTCCATACTGTAAATCTGATAGGTAACATGTCATAATTCTGCATGTGTCAGACTCATTTTGCCTGGTTAACTTGCAGCATGCATAAAACCAAAAGGGTGAAATAAATTACACTTTAAGGGAATATAAAGTTTTATTAAGGCTGAAATAGTCACAAAGCTAAACTTAAAAGCTAGTTCCTGGATTTAAATAATTTTATTTACCATATCTGAAATAAACTATTGACTTATATGCATTGGTCCCTAGAGCTTAAATTCAAAGATCCGAAGAAATAATTCTAGAAGGAGAAAATAAATAAATTAAAGATTGCATTTGTAAAATAGAGAAATCTCTCCCTTTTCTAGGCAACTATACTTAAATTCACTTTTCAAAGAATAATAAAACTGGATTTTACTCCATTTAAGAAAACACAATACTCCACTGCATGAACCTTGCTCACCCTTCCATCTCTCATCTCACTTGCCTCCATCTCTTAAAAATCACCTTAAAATGACAGAATTTAACTATGCTTGTTCTTCTTTTATGCGAAGCTTGTAAAGTACTGCCAAATAAATATTTATTATGTAATAGATTGAGGGGGGAAAAGAGAAGAAAATTGGCTTAAGACATAGGATATTTTTTTCTGACACACACGCTGGGAAAATAAAGTATTTAGGCTGCAAAACAATTGAGGACAAATGATGTGCTCAGAAATGTTCCATCATCACCACCATTGTGATTTTCAATCAGCAAAAAAAGAAGCCAGATTTCATAATTTTTAATAAATCTCCAGTAGCTTTTTCTGAACTAGAAAAATCAAATTCTTCCTGAAGATAGTCCAAAGATTTTTTTTTGTAACATGAAATCATTGGTTGCTGGGTCTTTAATTTATTAATTGATTCAGGTCATTGGTCTATTAATTATGGTATCATGTCTCTGTGTATCAAAATTGTATGTCTCAAAACAACATATGAATTTTAATAATTCGTCAAGTCAATTACATATATAAATACTTATATATATTCATATAAATATACTTATATATTCATACTTTTGTTAAGCTCATTTTCATATCTACTATGAATTACTTTAGTTATAGTTAAAAATGTGTAAAGTCATATCCTTTTAATCTGTGCTCTCTATGTTCCATTGTATTTAACCGAACGTATTTATCTATTTTAACAAGAGTGTAATGAAGTAGGTTACCTCAAACGGTTTGTTTTCTCTTAGTTATTTTCTTACTACTTAAGGTATTTCAAAAAGGTATTTTTAATTCTCTAGGCTAGCACAAAAGTGAACTGTACAGGAAGAGTCAATAATTCACCTTCATTTATTTTGTGTTAAGAAATAAAGCGAGAGCTCCTTCGTGAGTCAATCATCAACCAATTGCGGCGACACGTTAATACTTGGACTTTGCCATTTGCCAACCCACGGGTGGTTTCACCCAAAATACATTACTTTGGGGCATTTAAATTATTTTTTTTCTTTTACTGAGGTAAAACTACAATCACAAATGCTTAACTCATTAGAACTGAGAAGGGAGGGTCAAAAAAAAATAAGTGAGATTCAAACTATCTGCTTCAAAAATAACAGCATGGCCCCACAAGAAAAATATTTGTTCCAGTATTTAGTCTTAATAATCAATTGAGAAGAGTTTTTCCTCTTTTAAATTATTTTACTAATGCAGACATTTTCATAGAAAAATAATAGCATTTTTGCCAAACTTATCCAAAATCACTCTATGTAGTGGGCAGTCACAGAGGATTAAAAAAAAGCTTATAATAAAGTAAAATTATAATGAAATCAGAGACATCTGACAAACATATATTTATGTTTGTAGTATATACCTACATTTAAGTGTACAGAAATACAGATATCAAAAAAAAATTCTTAGATTTTAATCCCTATTTTTACTAATTTATGCTTCTTGAATTATTTCAATATAAATTGGCAGACCTAGACACCACACCATGCAATCAAATTTTCTAAACTACATACAAAACTTGGTAATAAATAATTTTAATAATCCACAAAAGAGTCTGTACACTGCTTCTATTTTTTGTACAAACTGGGAAATTTTGCAAGATGAGCTGAGAATGTCAATGCAGATGAGGGATACATTTACAACCCAGAAGACTCATCCTGGGCCACTTAGTGGGACCCTGTCTCAAAATAAAGAATAAAAGGAAAGGGCTGACAAGAAACCCACTATGGAGACCTTGGATTCAACTCTGAGTAGTGACATAAAGAAAGCAAATCCATTAAGATTATCCATGCAACCCATTTATTATATAACGTTGATGATTTTTTAAAGTGTGGTTGTAGTAAATACGCATCCCATGGAGTTATGCAGCTCCTGTTGTTGCACTTGTCTACCTGAACACCAAGCACGCAACGTGAATGGAATCTATGTGTGGTTACTCTGGAGAGGAAACCTTAAGATGTCATAAATCGTATGGAAAGGAAATGAATTAATCATCTCTAGATTTTGAGGTAAAATATCAATATTTGGTTTTTTTGTCGAACTGAAAGGTCTGATAATTCTGAATGACATCAGCTGCAAATCAGAGATACACGTGATCAATCTGGTTTACTTCAAGGAAGTAGGATTATTGGATTATATTACTCAAAAATGGAGAGATAGAATGGTTCTCAGGTGAATCTTAGGTGATAGATATTGCTGTGGTTTAGACCTAAATTGTGCCCCAAAAGCCTCATGCACCCACGGATACTGTGTAGGATTGGGATGTGGGGCCTGACTGGAAGGGGCAGATGCTTAAGGCTTGCCCTGCAGAGGCGTGTGATGATTCCGCCCTCCCTTCCAGACTTTTTCTCTTCCTCCACGGTGTTAGGATCTCTGTCTCCAGAGCACCAGCTCCTGCTCTGGCTACAGCTGTGGGCCTCCACCATGTGATTCCATCATTTTCCAGCCACACACCCACGATTGGACTGTGCCTTTCTGAAACTGTAATCTAAAATAAAGTTTTCCTCCCTAAAGCTGTCCATTGAGTCACAACAATAAAAAAGCAACTAAGACACAGACTATTTTCAAATAATGCAGATCACATCTGATTTTTACACTGATTCCGCTCTGGAGACTTTCTTCTCAGTTTCTATTTTCACAGCCTCAGCAGAACCAGGCTTGTGTCATTCTTACGGCTGGAAAGTTCAATAGAAAAATAGTCCTTCCTCAACAGCAAGGTTTCTCAAACGAATGCAAATTGGCAAACTGTGAACATAGGATGCTTGTCTCAGCTGAGTTGTGGAACAGATGATGTCTACAGGATAGATACAAAGTATGTTGGTAATAATCTCACAATGCCCAGAATAGCCTCCTAGAAAAGTTAATATCCACCTCAAAACTGTAATGCCAATGCTGAGAAATTTCTCTCTGTAGTGGATGATAATATTGTCCAATGTGATAACATATGTGATCACATATGATTATTCATCACTGATTGTGGATGATATGGTTTAACTGTAGAGTATGTAGAGAGTTGAGGAGTATACAATCTGCAATGCAAAACTCTTATATTAATAACTTCTACATTGACAATTTGTTAACGTGATACCACTTTAAATTTCATGGTTTAATTGCACAGACCTGTAGTACCAGCCACTTAGAAAGCTGAGATGGAAGAATATTTACATTTGAGCCCTGAAATATGCTACCAGCTGGGGTAAAACACAGATAATCATCTTTAAAAAATAGTTTCGTGTTTTCATATTATTATTCTAAAGTATCTACTAATTACTTTGAACTACCTATGTACCTATGAATTACGTTTGCATCAAATCACGCTGGTCTAGATGTACTAGAGTTGTATTGTTTAAATCACCGCAATGATGAAGGTGTTCTATTATCTGAATTGTAATCCAAAATTATGCAGCTATGACCTTTATGCACTTGACTAGTGTGGGAAGTATCACTGAGATACTGAATTGGTTATTCTAATGAAATACATTTTGTTCATAGTTAAAGCTACTTACTAAGTTAATTTTCATTTAAACTACTCATTTTTGTCATACCTACAATGTTAAATAGCGTAGGTCAAGGACCATACTTTAAACATGTTAATTACTATGATTGTAGTTATTTGAGGTAGCTTCACCTGTGATTTCTCAAGAAGGCCAGTGTATTCTAATACTCCTTGTAGATCTAATTAAGACACTTGTCCTTTGAGCTCAATAAATTCCATCCTGAAAAAATATGGATTGAAGAATAGATATTTTTGTCAGGGAAGGGAATCATATAAGCAGTGGTAACCACAGATGTCTTCTACAAATGATCTTCCCCTAATGGTGTACAGGGGTAGAATGTCAGCTTATCTTTCTTCATTATGGCATGTTATTTTCTTAAAAGATCTATACCCCATGATTCACTTGTGATTAGGTAAATTATCAGTAGGAAGCAGATCTTTTTCTCAGCCCAGCAAATGGAATTTGTGAAAACGTTATTTCTGCATGATTGTGCTCTTATGGAAGAAAGCGATAGGATCTAGGTAGAAAATCTCAAGAATGACTATCAATATTTTAAAATTTATTTCTCTTAGGCCACGATTATTTTTAGCACTTAAAGGTTTTTTCACTCAAATGTATAGTTATAATTAAATCATGTGAGATTTAATCACGATTGTCAACTTGACCTGATTAAAAGATGCCGTCATCTTAGTTAAGTGCAGTTCTAGCATAGCCTGAGTCAATCGTGGGTAGGTAACTGTGACTCGTCCTTGGCCCCATCCTTTCCTTCCCGGTGCTCTGCCTCCGCCTATGATAATGCAAGCATTATTACCCTAGTGTTCGCTTCTACCATGGTGTTTCTGCTGTTGAAACCAGATCGATAGATGGCGATCTCTGGGAGTATGAGCCACAATGATACGCACTCTCCTTTGAGTTTTGAGTGTATAGCATTTTTGGACTGGCACGGGAAAGGTGACTACTACAACCAATTAAATATATCTACTACATACAATTGTATTTTAAATATAACTTACTTGTGTCATAATATGCACAGTTTTTTAATTTGGATAAAATGTAAATAACAAGTGTCCATATTATTCAGTGTTTTTAGGATGTTCAGAACATGGTGAATGATATTTTGTTTTAATATTGCTCTTCATTTTGTAAATTAAGCTGTCTTTTTTAGTGTTGTGTGAAAAAGTCCTTTACATATTCTAGATCTAGACTCTTCATGAGATACATGGAATAAATGTTTTAATCACGTTTTGTGTTATCTTTTGATAAGCTCTATTTTTTTTTTGTTTTCTTATTTGTGCTTTTGATGCCATACTTTTAAAAAACATCGATTATCCCAAGGACTTTAATATTTGTATTTATATTCTTTAAAAAAAATTGTGTGGTTGTAGAGGTCTCTAAATAATTGTTGGTCTACTGTAATTTAATTTTGTATGAGATATAAAAATTGACGCAACATTGCATTCTGGCATATGAATATCCAATTGCAGCAACATCACGTCTTGAAATAGTAGTTCTATCTTCTTTCCTATTGAATAGTCTAAGATGATTCTGTCAAAAATCAAGATGCCGTAGAACCATAAGTCTACCAATGTGTTCTCTGGTCTATTGCATTGATCTATATATTTACACCATCACAACTGATTACTAAAGCCTTATAGTAAGTTTTGAAGCAAGAAAGGATTCCTCCAATTTTAATATTCTATTTTGACTATTAGGGCTTCATATATTAACATACATATTTTGAGATACTTTTTAATGTATATATGTGCAATTGTGGTTCTGGAGATCAAGCCCAGGGCCTTCACATTGAGCTATGTCTCCAGCACATTATTTTTATTTTTTAACACAATGTCTTCCTAAGTTGCTGAGTTGAGGAAAGGCTTAAACTCATGGTCACTCTGTTTTTAGCTCCCAAAGTGCTGTAATTGTGGGCCTGCGCACTGGGAAAAGCCAAGGAATTTGACACTGTCTTATCTATGGCTACAAAAATCTAGTTTGTGTCAAGAGCAAGGCCCTGGGTTGTATGCTCCATTACTACATAAACTGGGCATAGTGATGCACACCTGTTATCCCAGCACTCAGAAAGCTGAGGCAGGAGGACTGCCATGGGTTCAAGGCCAGCTTGGACTACACAGGAGATCAGGACCAGCCTGGACTAAAATTATTTTAAGGAATATTGGTATGATCAGTTGGTATTGGTGAACTCTTTATGGGGCCCGGGCTGGCCTTGGACTCACAGCAATTCTCCTGTCTCAGCCTCCTGAGTGCTGGGATTACAGGCGTGCAATACCACACCCAGTTTGTGTGGTGCTGGGGAATAGAACCAGGTACTTAGCGCTTTATTTAGCACTTGCTAAGCACTTGAACTGCTAAGCCATTCCTCTAGCCTTTAGTGTGGTCTTTTATAATGATCACTTTTCCACTTTAAATCCCCCCCAAAATTCTGCGTGGTGAGGGTGGGTATTAGTTACTTTTTCATTGCTGGGACAAAGTGCCCAACATCCACAATTTAAGGAAGGAAAGGTTTATTCTAGCTCATGGTTTCAGAAGGTCTAATTCCATTCATGGGCAGCTGGCAATGAAAGCAGCACATGGCACACGTCTCGTCTGAGAAAATCTCTTCACAGCATGGTGGGGAGCCAGTTGAGCCCTATTAAGTTAAAGAGAAGACCAGAGCTTCTCTAGGAAAAGCTGTAGCAATGTTTTTTCTTCCTCCCTTTACTTAGTTGAAGTTGCCACTTGGGCTTCCTACACCAAGGGAGGGTGCCCCTTCCTCACTTCCTGGCCTCCAAGTCAACAACACACACCTACAAGTTCTGCTTTGTCCTTCTCCCAACCTCAAAAAAGTGATACAAGGTCAAGCTCTCAATACCTGCCCTTTCCAATCTGTTGCTACCTCCCAACAAACAGCACATCGTCCCTTAGCTATCCCAGTACATCCAAATACATGACACTTTTAGAAGACACTCCAGATCTAAACCGTAACAAGGCATAGAACTGTTTTAGCATATTGTTTTTCATATGTATTTTGTAAACTACTGACATTTCCTCCTTCTATATTTACATGAATGTAGGTATAAATATATGATATTCTCTCCTAAGAGATAAATATAAGATATTCTCTGAGTTCTGGACTCTGGCTCAATCTTATCACTTATTGCAAGTCTACATTGATCTTCTATTGCTCTTTGATTGAGTGTGCATTCCCAAATATTTGTTTTGCACTGGTATTAATCATGTGAGTGGGTTGTTATTTTCAAGGTTACTACTGAGGTGAACTAGGAACAGGACAAGAACTAAATGATTAAGAAGGTTTTAATATTACAGTGATTTTATAAAGACAAAACAATAGGAAGAGAAGATAGAATATTTCTATATAGTTTAAATATACAGTTAATTACACAATGTTTATGAGTATCAAAATGTTGCAGTGTATAGCATGAACTTGTATAATCATTATGTGCCAATTTAAAATAATACAAAATAAAATAGTGAGCATAATTTGGACATATTTAATTAATGGCAAAACAATAAATTAGCTGGTAATTTTCACATGTATTAGTCGATAGCTTTTGGGACGTGAGCCAGAAATGGACTTTTTATTAAGGTCTATTGTAACATATTTCTCCCATATCATCCCTAACTTTATTTTCTCTCTTGAAAACACTTGTTTAATGCAAATGAAATGCATTAGGATTTAAGAGGTATATACAAATTGAGAAAATTATGATGGTATGTTTTCGTCTTGAAATAATCAAAAATTTGTTTTATTGACAGATGAGACAGAGGGTGATTAATCATTCCTTTGCAAAATGCTAAATCTTCCTTTTTATAAAAGTATTTGTCCTTTAATTGTCTGAATTCACTGAATAATATTCAACCAGTCTCTGTGGACAAGTGCTTATGTTGTGTCCCATATTCATAAATAACTTTGCACATAAATTGCCTTTGCTATTGACAAAATATTTTCACAATATTCTAGAATTGATTATTTCTGAATAAGATGATAAAAGGCAATAACTATTTGTTAATATTTTCTTCCCCTTCGTTTCCCTATTGGATTTGTTTCATTTTCTGTTCTTACCAGCAAATTGTCAAGTGCCAGCTTTTCAATTATCCCTTTAAACAGATCGTGTTGACAAGTTTTTAAATTTTATTAAGTCTAAACTATAAAGAATAATATGTTAGTGAAGTTTTGACTTGAATCTCAATGTCTTTTTAGATGGTTAAGGACACTTTTAATATTTTTGATCTTCAGATATTGTTTATATTTTTGAAAAAAAATTTCCTCAAGGAATTTTTCATCTTCATTTTTGCATATCTTTTATCTGAAATACAGATTACAGAAATGCTTTAGTTGTTATCATCCTGACATCATCTGTAGTGCTTTTGTCATTCAAAATGTTTTCATTTGTTTTGCTGTAATTAAATTATCAAGATTTTTTTTCTGTTTTCTGAGACATATTTAGAAAAGTTGACAAAATTTTCTGTAATAAATACATTTATTTTATATTATTATGTTCATTAAGTTTTATTTTTACTTTCAGATCACAAAAGTGAGTGAGATGGTTGTATCATATTTTATGTTGTTAATCCCGTTTTTTTTCTTTTACAAAGTAATACAATTTTCTTGTAATCATTAAGTTTATGGATTGTGCAGTAAACCTATATAAAAATCTTAAAATACTCTTTGATCTTTCTATGAATTTTCATTCTGTTCCCTTGAACTGTGTATTCTTGTGATTTTATACTTGCATTTTAGAAGTTTTACAGAATGTTTATGTATGTGGTAGGCCCAATCCCCCATTACTAATTCCTTCTACAGGACATGCCTGTTTGATTAGAACCTTTAGATTAAAGCAGGCAGAAAAGTTGCTGAGATTTTTGAGCATGTATTGTAACTATTTACTATTTAACACAGAGCTTATAAGTGGTTTCATTATTCTGTCCTTGGAACACAGCACATGGAGTAAAGTGCTAATTTATTATTATGAAAAATTGTTAATATACCAGTACTCGTTGTTCAATTCTCTGGAGTATACGAAGTATATATATGCCCTGAATATTACCAGTGGAGTAGTCAGGGACAAGGCACAATAAGTCCTGACTACTTTTGCTAAAAGTGAAAACTAAGGACAGCTGGTGTAGCTCAGTGGTAGAATGCTAGCTAGCATGAATGAGAACATCATTATCTTGATGTAGAAAAATAATGACAAACTAATAAATAATACTGTAATATCATGTTGTAGTAAATGTTAGAAATAGTAAAAACACAGTAATAAATCAGCATACTGTCAGTAAATTGAAAGCACTCTGTAAAATTCATTGTGTGTAGAGTTGACACCAAAATTTTCTGTCCTGAATAGGGGGATAGGCTACTCGTTTTCACAATAGTTTATTTATACACACTAGATCTCTGTGGATTATCAACAAAAGTGTTCACAATTAATGTCTCTCAAATAATCTCATCTAATGCTATAAATTAATAGAAGAGAAAAATCTAATGCAAACAGATACAACATTTGCCCCAGGTCACACAGAAAAATAATGATACCAGAGAAAAAATTCAAGGCTTTTTTACTCTTGTTTTTTATTCTTTTCCCACAGGTTGTGGAGAAAACTAGGAATTTCATAAATTATTACTCCAACTCCATGATTTATTTAAGATACAAGTATATTTATACTTATATTTACCTTCTCATAAAGACCTTTGCAATAATTTAGTTTCCACATTTTCTGTTATTTTCATTTTTTGTCTCTATTTCCATAATTTTTCTATTTCAATTTATTTAATGCATTATATAAAGCTAGAATATTTATTTAAAATGGTTAGAATTTATTCACTAGCACTCTATTACCCATAAAAACCTGCTTTCTCTCCTAGCATTATTAAGTTTCAGCTTGACACTAACAATTTAAACACTGTTCCGCTGCAGAGATGCTCATTCAATGCAATTCGTCTTCATGCTTATCCGATGAAGTACAGAAAAATTCACCACATCCGACGCTACCCTATCTTTCTGCTATCCAGAACACCCAGAGTGATAGACATTAATCACTAAAAGTCAGATTAGCCCAATTAAATCAGCTACATCATCATTGTTTCTGTAACGGTCTGTGGAATGGGGAAATATACAACACGACATATTTCAAAGCACGTTAAGTGCAGTTTCAAGATCATAACTGATTTGTATCAAAATTCAAACAGTTGGAAAGCGCTGGTGAAGGATTCCTGCCTCACTGCCATGGCATTCACGTTTTCCACCATGAAAGAGAGGGTAGCAAGAAAAGCTAAAGTTGGCAGCCGACCTCAAACCTCTTTTTTTTTTTTCCGACGAGTATAAAAACCCATATTAGAAGGATAAGTCATTGGAGAGTTCTGTTAAAACGCAAATGATATCTGAGAAGGTATTCAGATTGAGCATCTGTCTCAGGAATATTTTACCTTGAACGTGACATAGAGGTAAGCTCTGATAGCTCTGGTGTTGCCAGTGATTGCATGGAAAAAAATGGCAGGTGCTTATTTAGAATACAGATTCCAAGGCCCTTTCTAACAGTTTGGTTCTACAGGTCATCTAAATGTCTTGAGAATTTAAATTGTTTCAAATACCTCACGTGACTCTGATCCTTCTTCCCAACCCCACCTCCATCCCACACCACACTCTCAGATACTATGGAGGGGGAGATAAGTATGAAAGCAACATTATAATGAAAATCTGGGTGCAATGTTTTGTCAAAAAGACATGGTCTTATTCAAGATATCCTAGGAAAGATGTCAGCAATAAAGTAATTTAAAAGACAAAAATATCAGTGTATGAAAATAATTCCATAAGATTAGTATAAAGCAAAATTAGGACAAAACAAAAATCCTACGCTGAGTGCATCCAGTGTTCAGTGTGGATTTTCAAATCTTGAGAAGGACAGAT
Organism: Ctenodactylus gundi; assembly: GCA_004027205.1. Taxonomy (NCBI): domain Eukaryota; kingdom Metazoa; phylum Chordata; class Mammalia; order Rodentia; family Ctenodactylidae; genus Ctenodactylus; species Ctenodactylus gundi. The sequence continues at coordinate 352,817 of PVKB01000627.1, read as the reverse complement.
AAAATTTGTCTAAAGACCACTACATACCAGATTTCTTGTTTTCATTTCAAACTTAAATTATTGTAGGCCTTCATCTGCTATAAATAATCAACAAGTGTAATGAAATGAAAGATCTTTTAGCCAAAGGATTTATGCCATCTAGTTCAATACTGAGCCACCAATTACTGCCCTGAGTTTGTAAGAGAATTATGTGAAAAATATATTTCTGTAAAGTTAATTCTATGGCAATTTCATCGAGGTGATAACATCAAGGTTGTAATGAGTCACAGTGGGGTTTTATTGTTACAAATTAAAATTAAATTATCTTTTCTATTTCTACTATAGTTATTTATTTATCATGTAGAAATTTTGTGCTGGAAGAGTCCTCATCATCAGGGATCATTCAATCTATTGTTTAGCCAGAAGGCCAGCACTCGGCAGTGTGACAGGCCGAGAGCAATCTGGCACAGGGGAAAAACATTTGCTACAGGCTTTATCAACAGAAGTCATTTGTTTTTGTTTATTTAGCATCATATTTTTTGAAAGTCTCATGACATAAATTAATTTTACCACGTTTAGAGCTAGGCCCAACAACAACAAAAAAAACGTTTAAAGCTTAATCACAGAAATGTATTAATAAAATAATCAAGTGACAACAATCTGATAAACTTTGTAATTTTCTTATCGAGTAAGAGGAAATGGATTTTAGGATAACTACATTTTTCCTTTTACGTTTACATTCAACATGTTGTAATTTTATAATTAGTCTCCATGAAATTCAGGGGCATGCACTAAAATCGTTTTATGATTTTTTTGACTGATGGTTGAATGGTCTCAGGGGAACCAAGTCTTCTGTTGGCTTCTCTCATGCTCACTAGTGAAGCCTCAGGTGTTTTATGCACCTGTCCTCAACACTGGCTACTGATAGAGGCACCTCCAATGTCTTCCCCATGTCCTTTCCTTCCACACATCTGTGTACACATTCTGACAGGAGCCAACCTAGCTTCCAGGATAGCAAAACAGAAGCCCCAGATCTCGTAACACCTACGCTCCAGAACTCACAGCTGCTCACTCCTTCCATATTCTGATGGGTCAATCAGATCATGAGGATAGCCCAGGTTCCCATGAAGAGGAAATAATCTCAGACTTCTCAAAAGTCAAACAACCAGACGGATGGAAAGAACTTTGGTAGCATTCTTACAAGTAATCTACTCAAGCCAGAATTAATTAACGCGGTGTAATATATATATATATATATATATATATATATATATATATATACATACATACATACACACACACACACACACACACACACACACACACATTGGTCAATATAAGTAAGTCTACTAATTCACCATTAATCACAAAAAACTTAACAGAATTTAACACACGCTTGCTCTTTAATTACTTTTGTAGGGTTCATGATTAATATCTTAGGAAAACTGAGTTTTACAAACTACAAGCAGCCAGAAGTAAGAGCTTCAGATTTCCAGAAGAATCCTTTTATATTTTTCATGAAAAAGGTAGCGTGTAATTTTCTATTTATAATCAGATTTCATGAAAGAAACCTATGATTACAGATTTTTAATCTGTACTCTATTGCCATGTTTATCCATCCTGTGTCTTACTGTTCTATTTCTTTTTTAATTTAATAATTAAAAATTTAAAAATAAGTTTTAATATTATAATATGTATGTAAATGCACAATGCCTATGTTATTGGTGTTCTGATGGTTCTCTCAGGAAATTTAACATTTTATAAACTCAGGATGTGTACCAACTACAGACACAACTTTCCTTTACTTTTGATAGAAGATAACATGTTGTTTCTCTATGGTATTTCTGCAAAAGTAATGTCTAGGGTTCTAGGAACTGCTCTTTCTAATACAGGCTTTGCTCGTGGAATGTAAAGAGCTCTTGTTCTCAGGAGAAAGGTTAAGATGTTAGCTGGGCTGGAGACTCCATTCCGGTTTTCGCTCTGTGCAAGACAAAGATGACACTGCTTGGTTAACCTGGAGTGACTTTAGCGTGAACCATCGTCATCCTGTGCTGATGATGTGAGTGGCACAACATGGAATTAGCAAAACAAAGGGAGTATCTGTGTGAAATTCCAACTAACGTGGAGACTAACAGAAAAAAAAAAGTTGTCCCTGTTATTTTGCTTAGAAAGTTGCTCACTTGTGAACAAAGGCAAACTTTCTGACCTGTGTTATATATTTTAATAGGCATTGAGTGAATACCATTTTAATCAGTCTCAATTGTGCTGACAGGTGTTTAAGATCTGGCCGCAAAAGAGCATTCCTTTAACTAATATTTCGGAAAAGATAATTCATGCCAAGTACCATGCAGATCATGATATAACATCATGGTGCCTTTGGTTATTAAGGAGGTAGAGACGAATTTGGTAAGAGTCAAGATCACGCACCATTAAAACTAACTTCAAATTCTGCAGTGAGGAAAAAAAGCACTGAATTTTATTATATCTATACTCTGTCTTTTTTTTTTTCAAAAATTGGGACAGTTGCCTTAGCTTTTATCATGAACATTGGATAGAAGAAGTATTATTTGAGCTGAGTCATGGAAAACAAACTAAAACTTAGTAATTAAATAAGAGATAAGCAGACGATCCCATTCAGAGAACATAGGGTGTACTTCGATTCACAGACATAAAGATCCGGACAATATCAGATAATATTCATATCTTACCTGTATTTTGTTCAACACCATTCCCAGGATGAGTTGACTGTATCCAAATGGAAGCATCTACACCTTTGTTTGTCCTTGGAGGCTCTCTTGACCTGTTAAAAGTGTGACAGGCAAGAAAAGTCAAGAAACTTTTGCCCCCATAATTAGCTCCTAGACAGACTAGAATCGGTGACCACCCCACAGCGTCATCCTACTGACACACGTGATGCCCATGCCTTAGAGTAGGAACCGTGGGCACTTCCACTTTGAACACCAATCATCTGCAATTAAAACAACCAGACATTTACTCGGTTCCAAAGACTCAAGGTGTAGATAGAGAGGATATTACACACGTGTTTAAGGACTTTTTAAAAAAATTTATCAGCTATACATATCCCTTTTTGTGTATTCTATGCCATACGATGAATTTCCAGTAGCCTGGCTTCTTTTTCCAACTTCAAGAGAATTTCTGTATGAGCATTTTCAATTATTCTGTAATATCAGCCTTTTTTTTCTGTAACTTTCAGAAAACTGATTCAGAGTTATCAGAACCTGTGTATCATACCAGGATGAAAATTCTTTTCACGATTTCTGATTTTGAATCAATTTACATGTTTATATTTGGGAAAAGCCATGCCATTTCTAACATGTTCCTAAATGCTTGTGTGTGTGTGTGTGTGTGTGTGTGTGTGTGTGTGTAATGTGTGTGTGTGTGTGTGTAATGTATGTGTGTGTGCATGGTTTTTTGACTTAAAAATTCTCTAAAATAATTTCCAGAATGCCTCCTGTTGCTAATGGGGAATGCAATCATGTAGTTGTTAAGTACTATTTTAGAAATACTATGCGGGTGTTGTAGATTGTCTACGGAACCACGTGATGTTGGTGGATTGGGCTCTAGTGTGGAGGGGTGGATTGCAGTTAAGACTAAAGGCTTGTGAGTTAGGATTAACGGTGTGTAGTGGCCACACCTGGGTGCAGGAGGGAGTGGTTACTGGGCGGAGACCTGAAAGGCTATATAAGCGGCACCTGCATTCCTGGAGGATGCTGGGAGTAGTCTCAACTAGCCTCAGTTTGGCTTCCTGTTTGTCCGGAGAAGCTGCCTCTGCCTCTCTCTCTGCCATGTACTTCGATTGCCGCCGGCCACCCCTGAATGGACTGTGACCTTCGAGACTGTGAGTTAAAACAAACCTTTCCTTTCCTAAGTTTGTGGGTGTCGGGTATTGAGTCACAGCAACGCAAAAATAACTAAGACAATGGGTAATTCAAATCATAAGTGCCTTAGATAGAGCATTTGGAGAAGTATCAACAGGACAGCTCAAGTAAAGGTAAACAAGGAAGAGGAGGGAAGAGGAAGGGTTTAGCCATGATTAAGAATAACAGTTGAAGAATAATTCTGACCTATAGCTTGATGGAGGCAACTACAAGAGAAAGAAAATGACTAATAATACTATTATGAGAGTCAATACAACAGTTGTAATAAATCTAGTTTACATGAGATCCTATACTGTTGGCATATAGTGGGTCTTGCTGAAATATTAATTTCACTTCACTCACGGGAAACTGAAGGCTGGTGACTTTAACACCGAAGTCTCACAGTAGAATGAAATTTCAAAGCCCTTAGGTTTAACCTGCCATCTAATCTGTAATCCACTTGTGTACTTTATTCATACGATTCCTCAGTAAAATTTCACTTTTCAATTTATAATCAGTATACAAATTGGATCGAACCAGAAAAGAAAACAAAATAAAGAGATCTATGATTGAGTAGAATGGCATAATTAAATGTATGTTATAATGTTAACAAAAGTAAAAAGGCTAAAATTATGATAATAATATAATTGGCAGTCAGGGAAGTTAGGAGTATTCTATTATTAGCCTTTGACTATACCTCTACATGTGAAGCAGTACATTATTCGGATCTGGTATCTCCTCCAAAAAACATACTCTGGAGGCTTAATTGCAAGTTTATGTGAATGGAGCAGACCAGGGGGAGGGTAATGACACCACGTGGTGCATCGCTTTGCAGGGGATCTTGAGACCCCCAGACATTTCCTTTTAACTCTCTATTTGCTTCCAAATAAGACAAAGAAATCAACCTTTTTCAATCACACATTCCTACCGTAGACAAGAAGGGAAATAAAATTAGTGAAAAGAACAAAACTATGATTTGGAGAACAAGCAAGAAAGTTAAAAAGAAAAAAAAATTAAAAGGAAAGGTATGACGATACATCTCCCGGGTTGTAGAAGGCGATAATTTCCCAGTTATCTGAGAATGAACAAGGTTTAAAAATTATATTTCAGTGGTAAAATATCTAGATGAGGTATAATATTGTATAGTCCAAACAACTCAGTCAACCTCAGCGAGTGCCAGTATTATATGTGTGCAAACCTCCCTAAATTGCAAATGCCTCTGTGGCTGTTTGTAAGTGGAAAGATCTCCAAACCTTACTCTAAACCAGTATTCCTCACACTGCTCTGGCATAAAATGCACATTTTAGAGTGTCAATTAAGATATGCATGATGGGTTTTTCCCCAATGCGGTGATATTTTAATCATAGCAGATGGGTACGTAATACCCTGTGTATAGGTATTTAACAAATATTCCAAGATAGTTTTGTGCTACACTGTCAATATTTTGAGACATTGTTTCAAACCTGTGTTTCAGAATCTTTGCCCTAGTGTGTGCATGATTAATAACCCCTAGTCATGTCACTCTGAGCTGTCAAGCACAGGAAGTGTGTGCTTACATGACCAGCTTAGCGTGGGAATGTTCATTCACCTACGATTCCTCTGGCAGGCTGTTTCAACTAAGCACCCACTTAGTAGCATGTTGCTCAAGTTTCACACTCCTTTAGAGAAAGTTGAAGTGTCACCGTGTAGTAGAAGCGCATTCTAAAGCAGTAAAGCATAAATGACATTCCTAAAACTTGCTTGTAAAAATCAGGGTAGAAAAAAAAAAAATACAAGTCAAAGCATCTCTGGGACAGTAAGGAGAAGTGTACATCTTCCCACAATGTCTCATCTAGAAGCTCATTCTTTAGTGTCCTGAGTTGCTTGGTTGTATACAGCTATGCATTTTTGTTTCATTTTGTTTGGTTCTCTTCTGTTTCCATTTATTGTTGGCTGGGAACCGGCTACATGCTTGCTGTTACTGAAACCACACCAGATTCCCCGGCTACCTTTTTAAATACTTCCCTAACTCTCTTCTTTTTTAATTTCTGTTTTCATTCTTCCTTCACTTCTTTTTCCTCTTTTATTTTTTAAGCCATCCACCTGTAAGGAATGTGAACTCCCATCGGTTCAGACCAAGCAGAGGCTAGACCAGATGTGACCTGCAATTTGCTGAATGAGAAACACAAGGAACGCAGCCTGCCATCTGTTGATACAGAAAGCAGCAGGCCTTGCCTGGCATTTCAACGGGGCTCCCCCCAACTGGGAAATTGAGAGAGAAAAAGCATTTGTTTCATTTTCCCCCTTTCCCGACCTGACAGCTCCACTGAGCAAGGTGAGAGAAGGAAAGAAAGGGGTATCTTTCCGGACACAACATAATGGCTTATGGATAAATTTTGGGTTTAAAAAATAAACTTTACTTTGCACTGAAGCATCTACTTTTGCTACACCATTGCTTCCTGTCCTTGGCAGCAACCAGTACATGATCTTTGAGGTGGTCAAGAACACATCTGAGGGGAAGAGGCTCCATTTCCATATTACTAATCAATTTTTTTTTGGAATGTCACAAGAAGACTCTTGGGGGCGTTGATGGTAACAAGGCAGGTGTTAGCAGCAGATAGAAACAAAAGCGTGTGTTTTTCCTGGACACAGAGTCCTGGTCTGACATGGTCAGAGAACATCTGGTTTACATTTTCAGAAAGAGATGAATATAATAAAACAGATGGCCCCTATGACATAGACTTGCTCACTTGAACCTCTTTTCCTCTCCTAACCCCATTGTGTGCACTGTGTTCTTCCACTCAGGTACAAGGCACCCACTGAGAGAGCAATTTCCTTCCACCAGGCTCTCTCATATTAAAGGCTTCTTTAACCACATTGAATACATTGCAGTCTCTTTTTATCACAAGGCTGTCTAGGAGAATATATTATTTTGAGGCATAGGTTTAAAGAAAATAAACAGCTTTGAAGATTCTTATTTACTAATTGAATCAGCCAAGATTTAAACAAAAGAGTGTTTTAAGAACCAAAATGTGGTTTCCTGGATCTCTTAAGCTTTTAATTTCTTAAAGGCAATCTAATTATTTCAAAATTTCTTTCCTGGGGAATAAAAGTGTCATCTGAACCAATGCTAAATACATGAGAATGCGAGGTTGAAATCACATCCATAAATTTTAGTAGTGCCCACATCCAGGTAAGTGCTCTAAATAAACACAATATTCACAAAAGAAATCATGGATGCACTTCACGTAACATACTATTCAATACATTCAGTAAGATTTTTTTTATTAAGGAACAGGTAAAGTCATTATTTTATTTTATTATTTTTTTGAATGAGTCTACAACATTCACACAAAATCTACTTAGTGCCGAGCAAACATTGCAAAACGTATTTGGTATGTAAAATTAGAAGTTTTTCTTTGCTCCTGTAGTATTCCTAGTTTAATGAGTAAGAGAGTAAATAAATCCAACTATTAATATCAACACAACACAATATTAATGATAGTGGTCTCCCTGGCTGATCTGACAGAGATTTAGCAAGGAGCAGTGGTTTCTTAGATAGCACTGACTTCTCATTTCCTGGCCACACAAGCTACTGAAACCAGAAAAGTGATCCTGCTTTGACAGTTTCTTCTCCATTTTTTTTATTTCTTTAGAGTTCCCAGCAGGTGTTGCAGGCAATAAACTTAAATTTCCTGGGGAAAAGTAGGTATACACGGTGGCTGTATGAGTACAACAGGTTTTTCACCAAGAAGCTTCTTTCCTTAAATTTCTTTTCATATCCTTTCAAAAGCTAAGTATCATAATGTTTAAAACGTGTAGCTACCTACTCCTAATGCTTCAAGGAACAATATCAGTTCTCATTTGTGGATCATGGTTTATATTGCAGAATTTGGATTATGTCATTTTATTTTTTTGAGCAGAATGCAATTCTTCACTAAAGCGTCAGTCAAGAAACTTAAATTACAACCCTTAGTTAGATGTAAGTATTTCTTATTTTAAGGATATTTTTCAGAAGAAAGTTCTTGAGAGATTTCAACTATGAAAAAATAACACTTAGCAAACTTAAATTGAAATACACTTAATGGTGAATGCACACATTGTTCTAAATATCACTCAGCACATCTTCCATGGTCTTTAGGGAAACAGGTCACTCAGTGAACTTGCCCACCAGGTCATGGTCTTGCTTATATTGCCATTTGTCGTGTGCTTGGTCTCTGATTGTCAGCTTAGATCCATATCTTGGCACATTTACAAATATCTCTTTATCGTGAGCAATGGTTTAGAGTAAATTCCTTTTGTATTCACAATGAAATATTTTTCTAAATATGTTACAACTATTTACCAGGGACTCCTCTCTCTCTGTGTATGTTTTGCACAATGCTTTATCTTTTTGAAATACTATTTTTAAAATCTCATGTGTACATAATATACATAATTTCTTCCATTCATTTCTCCGTGTGTGTGTGTGTGTGTGTGTGTGTATCTGTGTGTTTTTCTGTGTGTGTGTGTGTGTGTGTGTGTGTGTGATACAGTGGTTACCTTTGAGTTTGGGTGTCTGGTACGCATATATATTAGGTCAATATTACAATCCTTTCTTTTTCCCATTTTTGGCCTTCTCTTACCCTGCCTCTCCCCACTAACTCCCACTATCACACCCATTTGATTCTATAAAAATGTTTGTTTTTTTCATCTGATTTTTCCTCTCCTCTCCTCACCTCTCCCCTTCTTCCCCTCCCTCTCTATCTCTGATTTCTCTTTCTCTCTCTAATCTACTCTTTCTTCCCTCTCTCCTCATTTTCTCTGCCCCTATCTGAACCAGTACTTCATTAGAAAACATCAATTATGACACACATTTATGGACTGAGAATGAAAATAGAAAAACATTCTCTATTTTCATCTTTCCACTTGTAAGATTCTTCATTCCAAATTAAATAGAATAAAGATAATGGAATAACCTTTAAAAAGACGGAGATGCTAAATTACGTCACTCCAGATTCCACTGACTCCACTGAGAAACCTTGCATGTGAGAGAGGTGACAGGAGGTGGACTTTCCAGAAAAATAGGAAGATGTAAACTCTCAGGATGCAGAAGCAGAATTTAGTCTGACTTTCCAATCACAGAGAAAACGACAGCTCTGAAGCTGGCCCAAGAGTGTCCCCATAAAATAATATGTCGGTTGAATTTCTGGATATTAAGAAAGCCAGTCATTTTTGAATAGCTGCGTTTACAAAGCGCTGTGACATCGAAGTTCAACATTACCCAATACGCTTTGCTAATCTTTAGGCACTCACCCCAGTAGGCATCTTCCTGCTTCTGCCCTACTTCTTGCAGGTCGCCCAAAGTTTGGTTCAGTCAGAAACCATCCTGCAAGGGAATTAGTAGAGAGCAAAAGTGGAAGAGGGGTGTAGGGTGGGGGGGGGGGGGAAGGAGGGAGAGGTGGGTAGACGGCGGGCCAAAAGGAGAGTGGGAAAGCCCTTGTCACCTTGACGAGATACGTATGTGCACAAAATGCTCAACTCCATTGTAAACCTTGAATTTTGCACGTATACATGTCAACAAAATGTGGGAAAATAGTCTTTCCCTGTTTCCAACGTTCATATAGTAGGATAAGCTGTCTTGAGGCGGAGCTGTAAATCAATTAAGCATCAGTGATGTCCATACGCATAGCCTGTTCTTAACAAGGTGCTTTGCTGGCGCCTTAACATTGTCATCCAGTGTGTGCAAAAAGTGTTCATATAACGTAGCAAAGAGGCAGATTCGGATTTCAAGGGAACCTGTCATTATAGGTCCCTATCTTCCCGGGCCTGATAAGTTTAATCCAAGTTGCCTGGGAGGGAAGAGCTCATAAAATACTTTATCTGAGGGAAGCGCAAAAATACTCATAAACTCAAAGGTTAATCACTGCACCAGAAGGGCAGACGAAGGAGATGGGGAAGCTTTATGTTTCTTTACTGTGCTGCCCTTATTAATCATGTGGTGCAGTGTTTTAAAATATGTGCCTGCACTTTATTTTGAAATCCTAATGGGTAGATAGACAGACAGCTGTTGAAAATGAATTTGTAATGATGATATTAAGACTCATTCAATCTTTTCTCCATTTGCAAGTATTGCAGTAGAAACCATCAAGGTCAAGAAATGCATTATATTTTCATCAACTTATCCTCGTGCTGCATTTTTCTTACAATTATTATATTTTGCTATATTTAAAATGTGACAGTCTTATTTATTCTGAGCTGCAGATATTGACTTCATTTTTATTTCTGCGCAAGTGGATTTATTTTACAATGACAGGTGGACAGCCTGAGCATCTCTGTAATGATCCCCTCAGATTTCCGTAACCAGCATGTAAGTGGAGTGGAGAATCATGCTAGTAGAGTTGCTGCTGCAAAATCTGCAAATGCGTTCCACTTCTGCCTCTGAATTCCTGTAGGACATCTTTAGATGGGCGAAAATACAAAAGATTCATATAACAATAAATTCAATACAGTACAAAGGAGGTTCTTGACATATTTTATAGAGTGATATGATAAGATCTACATATAAATAAACAGCTTTAGTATAAATTATGTTTTACTTAGATTCCTTAAAGAAAAGGGTAATTATAATTTTCAGTATTCAAGGGCTATGGTCGTTGCTACTGTATTGTAAAAACAACCAGTTATAACATGAAAAAATGTCATGGTTGAGACTTTATAAACTATATTTTAAAAACAGATGAAGGTTACAATTTTCTCTTGGGCATCAGTTTCCTGAACTGTGATGTCAATTATTTATTAAAATATAATAAACAAAGAAGAAGTTTAGAAATGCTATCTTCGACTTTGTTTAGCCATGTAGAGATTGAATTTGAAAGCTTTGCCTTTATTTTTACTGTCATAGCGCCATAGGAAGAGATATAGCTCCAATTGTTCAAAGGCATCTGGGATTAACTTAAATATGTAAGGCTGAAGTAGTAGACTACCATAATTGTTTCTTAATTAATCAGATTTATAGGCTAAAATACTTTAAAACAAGAAAAATAATAAAAAGAAAGTTGTAGAAAAAACAGTTGTTGTAATATTTGGTTCAAGGACCACAATATCACAATATGTGGCAGATTGAGGTTTTTTTTTTTTTTTTCTCTATGTTCAGGTGACATTTTCTTGAAAAAGATAAATTCATCACTTTAAAAACAGATCTAATTACTATCTTCTCTAGGGAACTTCCATTTGTTTTGATATGCAAACTTTATCACTACATTCTCCATGCTTTTAAAATGTAAAAATTTTTAGTATTCATCTATGATATTGGTCCCACCATAGACAAACATCCTTACGTATTAAGTGCAAACATACAGTGATGACTTGATGAACATTTCATTCCTTTCAAAGACATAATCTTTTTTATCATGTGATTGGTCATTAAAAATTTATCAAATTAAAAATTTCTCTATATTTTATAATTCAATGTGGCCTTACTCAGATTCTCACTATCTCCACTCAAAAAATCAATCAATTTGGAGATTTTTGTACAAGAAGTCTTTGCCATCTGAGATGTTGCCTCTTTCTATGTAAACTCAGGAAAACAGGTTTAAAAATGTTTTAATTTTATTTAAACTCATCATTGTAGGTCAAGGTTTGAAAGGGCTGCATCTTTTATAATCTATTAAACTCATGTCATAAATTCATGCTTGCCAGAAATCTATTCGCAGTGCTTAATTATCCCGAGGCAAGTTTGAAAGGCAAAACTTAAGTAGCCTATGGCCTACAGTAGTGCACATGAAATAGGTTCTGCTACCAACTCCAACTTATCTCTTATTTTTATCTCCATCAATGGTTTTGCTGAAGCCACCATAGCCTTAGATTTTCAAAACATTCTTCAGACTCTGGGCCACTTTAATTACTGTACTTTTCCTCAGATGGTTTCTTGGATTTTTCTGATGGCAGAGTCTTTTCCATTGTTCAACTCTATACTTGAGAATATTCTCAGGAAGATCGCCTATTGCCATTCTAGAAAATAAAAAGGTGCTATATGTTTACTCATCCGTTTATTCATTGAGTTCACAAATATTCCTAAATGTTACTACAGATCAGGTAAAGATATGGATCAGACATTCCCATGAAAATTTAAATTTCCCTAAGGCTATTCTTTGTCACTATATGTAAACTTATTTTTGCTTTAGTTATTGTGATTATCTGTAGAATTTCAACAGTTTATTTTCTTCAAACCTGTAATACTATAAATTTCAAAAACTATTTCAATTTCATTCAATATAGAATATCTGGTATGCAGGACTCTTCCTGGAATACACACACACACACACACACACACACACACACACACACACACCTTTAATTAATGGACACAATAACTGCATACCACAAATGTGTTTTTATTTGCACTGATTAATTTCAAATTTCTAGTGAAACTCTTATCAGATGTAATGCACTCAGGTAGGTAAACCAAAAGTGACCAACTTGTTTAAAAACATACATTACTGCATATGGAAAATACTCATAAAATTAAAATGGTCAATGATTCAATAATAAATTAGCCACATGAATATGTATTTCATAAGAAAAAACTTAAAAAAGAACACTACATCACGTGTTTTTATTCTTTTGTCTTAAATTCCATCAACTCATTAGTCAATTTTATAAGAACATAGTTCACATTCAATTCAAATATAGCTATGCTGAGATGTCTTATTTTCGAACTGGCATCATCTATTTAAAGTGTGTGTGGCATATAGTTATTTTGATATATTATTTCTATGCTCTTATCAGTTGTTGAAGGAATTGAAAAAGGCCTAATTTTCATGGGTGTTATTTTTAACAAAAATGAGGAAGCAACTTTATGAGTGATAGACATAAAGAGTGTTTTCAAGGATCAATTGAAAACCTAATTTCATTGTAATCATCATTAGTGCATTTATATAGTGTATTTTCATTAAATAATTTTAGCTTATTTGAAACTCTTCTGCGGAATATATATACATATATATAATTTTATGGGCAAATATAACTTTTTAGATTAGGTAAAAGGAATTAAACAGCATTTGCTGATGAAGTATGATCCAATTACTTTTGTTTTGCTTCTATAAGACTTTGCAAAACATAGATCTCATTTATATTAATGGCTTGCATTAAACTTTGAGTTACAGTAACTAATAAATAACTTCATTTATATTTTATGCCACCATATTGAATCATGCTAGTATACTCTCTCAGGAAAACTAAAAACTACAGTAAGTATATTGTCAAAGTTTTGAACAGATTGACATCCTGGCACTATCTTTTATCAAATGTTAACTCTAATCAAATTGGGCAGTAGCCATTTAAAAAAGAGCTTAACATTTCAGTTACTCAAAAAGTTCAAATGCTCATATTAGTTAATAATTTTTAGAGACTAAAATCCAAAAGTAGAAATTTATGATATTGAAATTAAAAAGAATTCCCTTCTTTCTGTCCTACTTTCACTAAGCTCTGATTGCGTACAACCTTGATTTAAATGATTGCATTTAGATATTGATGGTTACAATTTTTCAGAATATGAAACATATATAGCCATGATTGAAAGCAATTATTTTCCAAGAAGTATTCACTCTGAGATATGGATAAATCAAATGCAATAACAGGGCACGAACAGGATAGAGAGAAACAGAAGTTTACGTATTGGGAGATTGTTACTTGAATCATTTGGCTAGGTCTTCATGTAGCCTTCAGAGTAGAAATCTAAGAATAATCAAAACAGAACACACTTGTCTCATTACAAATGTTAAGCATCACTGGTATACAAAGAATACATGCTTAGATCTTCTCTTTGGACACTAATATTAAAAAAAAAAAAAATTCCAGTCTCTTGAAGGACCATTAAATCCCAGGAACTTGGTGGCAAGCCAATGTTCATCAAAGACCCGGAGGACTGTAATGCTTGTTCCTGTCTCTCAGCAGGAAGATGGGAAGTTCATGAGAGCTTCTAATGTGCATTTTGGATGGGGAAGGAGGCAAACTCCATATCTGCTAAAACAGCCGCCTTACAGTAATGTCATGTGGTTCAGCTGCACACTTAGCCTGTGCTTGGAGTGGTAATCAACTAGGGCAAGGTGCCAGAGCTTATCCCCAGCTGACTTTCTCATGAGGCACTTGGCTTCCAGAATGCAACATGTCTTCTTTAGTCTGTTCTGATTTATACTTAAGAAAAAAAAATCACTCCGAAAGTACAATTTATATAAAAGCAGTTGTGCTGCTGATTTTATTTTTCTGTGTAAGATTATGGTTTCTTCTCCTTATAATTCTGCAAAAAAATGATTTCTGACTTCTGTTGGAAAACCAGCTCATAGTCACCTTATTAAAATGTAAATTGTTATAGCTCCTATTTTTAATCCAAAATATATTTGAACATCATTTTTGCAATATGCTCTTGTTTGTTATTAATAAAAGGGTTTTGTAAAATCACCATTGCATTTTGAGATTTTGGGTGTCACAAAATTTAGAGAGTATACTAGCCCAAGTCTTTTCCATCGTGTATTTTGGTTCATTGATAATTACTGGATTTTATTTATGAGTTTCTTGATTTCTTCTTATGATTTTTTCTGGCCCTTTATTAACTAAAAAAGAATTACTAGAAGCACAGATACATCCAAGAGTATATAATGAATCTTCTTTGCTTTGATAATTTTAATTTCAGATCATAGAAAATTGAATATAAAGCTATGTCCATTTGAGGAGTGGACATATGCCAAACCCTAAGACAGGGGTTTTTAATTCATTTTCTTAGTAACCAAACAAAGTACTAAAGACCAAGAATTTTTCACAGCCTTAATTATCATTTGATTTTATTTGACATTAACTCTGAATCTTAAAAGAAAACTGCCGGATATTGACAATTGTTAAAAATCTGGTAACAAATAGAACCACCGGTGTTCTTGGGGCTAATGCCGACTTGCCTGTTTGGCTAGCTGCTATAATAATCTTTCTTGATTTAAGTATTAAATATTTGCCAAATGACTCCATTAAAGTGGAATTTAATAACATATTTTTGCAATCTAAGTGAGCACAGATAAGAACATTATAAACTCCTCAGAGACTTTCAGATTAAGTATTGTTTATAGATCCCAAGTTGCCCTGATTTTGTTTTCAATAAAAATACAGCTGGGGAACAGAGACAGTCAGCACGAAGCATTTAGAGAGTTGTGTGATGGGACGATTCATGCAAATGGAGTTGTCTGTGATGAACTAAGTAAGGTCACTTGACATATTTTAAACATTAATCATAAAGTGCATTTCTCCTAAGTCAGGCACTATGCTATCTTAAGATATTAGTTGTACAAGTATTTTTTAAACAGAAAAACAAAAACAATAAGAAGGTATAGTCACAAATTTCCCACCAAGCAGAATTACCCTGAAATGACAGTAATTGGTGGAGCAGATCCCTTCTGTTGGCTCTTTTATTGGGCAAGATCTGTGTTTTAATTTTGAAAAAAATAGTCTTACCTATAATTTTATACCAGCTTTGATCAGTCAAGTAAGATGAAGCATTGAACGGAAAATCCTGAAGCAAAAATCTTCAAATGATTACAAGTTGGAAGATTTAATACTTTCCCCAGAGAATGACTGTATCAATTATCATAACTAAAGCCATTCCTTCTCAACGAGTTTCTGTTTATTCTTGTCCCTATTTTATGACTATACTTGATCATAAGGTCAATTTCCTTAGTATAATGTTTTAAGTAACAATTTACCTTATCTGATTGTTTTTGAATGACATATTTGTTTTCTTGTTCCCCCATTCTGTGTTTCAGGCTGATAAAAACATTTTTATGATAATTGTATATGAGTGATTTATTTTCTGGGTTGAAATATAAAATCGTCTAGAGTTATGCCTGCATGCACTTTTAATTAATAAGGGTCATATGGTTACAATTTGGACTTAGTTTTTTTTCCTATGTGAATGTTTATAAACTTTATTCAGTTGCTTTGGTTGTAAGATCACTATCTATAATTACAAATAGCACCAAGTATGAAAAATAACATACTATAGAAAGGAGCTAATGGCATTCTTCCTGCCTGAAAGTCCAAATAGTTTCTTGACTTGCCTTTTTCTACAATTTTTCTCATGGAAGAGTTATAATTTAAGACAAATCTCTTGGTCTCCAGTTAAGATGCTTCATCTCTCACTATATGCCCCTTTTTAGCAAGTCACTTGTATATTTGTGTTCTCATATTTAATATAAATCTTTTTATATTACAATGTGTAAGGTACAAGGCCATATTGGTTTCTGATTTTCCTTTGACTGTTATTTCACTGAATTTTACGTTTTCAAGTGAAAGCGTTTTCCCTTGTTATCTCCCTTCCAAAAGCTGTATCTTCGTCTGAATCCGCTGTTATCTTTTAGGTCTAAAATATTTCCCTTAAAATCTTACGTGTTTGGGAGGCAATTAAGTCATGAACATGCTATAGTCATCAGTGGAGTTGAGTTAGGTAGCTGAGCGCCCTGTTGCTCGACCAGGTGAGGCTGCTTAGAGGTGCATCACTGGGGTCCTGACTTAGAAGGGTACGTTTTTGTTCCTGGGTCATATCTTTTCTTTCTGTTTCCTGGTTTCAATAACATGACCAGATTTTATTTCTGCCCTAGAATCAACCACAAAATGGTACCATTAAAACTAGTCCAAAATAATAAGACCCTTTTCTCTTAGGTTGCAGACTTAGCGTACTTTTCTCCTAAAACAGGAAAAACAGCTTTCCTTTATCTTATCGTCATCTCTCAGTTCAAAATCAAAGTTTTTTTTTTGGGGGGGTACTGATATGAGTTCATACTCGCTATTCTCTGAACGTGTCCCCCCAGATTCCTATTGTTAGAAACTTAGTCCTCAAATTAACGGTAATGGGGGCTGGGGCCTTCTGTAATGTGTTTAACTAGCGAGTATTCTCCCTTCATAGTTTGATTCAGGTTCCAACAAATAGGGCACGCAAACGTGGGATTGTTCTCTTTGTCCTTCTGCCATGTGAAGTGTCTTAGTTACTTTTTCATTGCTCTGACTCAACACCCGACACCCACAAACTTAGGAAAGGAAAAATGTATTTTAACTCACCGTCTCGAAGGTCACAGTCCATTCAGGGGTGGCCGGCAACAATCGAAGTACATGGCAGAGAGAGAGGTGGAGGCGGCTTCCCCGGACAAACAGGAAGCCAAACTGAGGCTAGTTGAGACTAGTCCCAGCATCCTCTAGGAAGGCAGGTGCCGCTTATATAGCCTTTCAGGTCTCCGCCCCCTAATTAGTCCCTCCTGCATCCAGGTGTAGCCACTAGACACCGTTAATCCTAACTTAACTGCAATCCACCCCTCCACACCAGACCCCAATCCACCCACATTACATGGTTCCATCAAAATACATGAGACTTTTGAGGGGACACTCCAGATCGTAACCACAACATGAAGAGACAATTTGTCCTCTAGGGCCTTCCCGATTTCTACAGGGTAAAGACAGTACTCCTGTCTGAATATGAAGACTTTACCAAATAACGAATTTTATGTTTTGTTTTTATTTTGTTGAAATACTGAGAAATAAACTCAGGGTCCTAATGCTAAGCTATACCCCAACACCTGTCTTTCATTACCTCTGTTTCTCTCTCTCTCTATTTTAAGACAGTTCTTGTTACATAACTAAGTTTTCTGGCTGAGCTCAAATTAATACATTAACAAATATAATTAATCTAAAAGACAATTGTGTAAATGCTACTTGTTAATTAATATTTTGTTTTAGGTACAATTTAAAGGACTATTACAAGTGGAGTAATTATCAGTTCATGTTTCAGGGCACAAAATTTATACAAATATAATTGTGACAAAATAGATTATATAAACTAAACAATCTATCAGTGCAATAAGCCTAATAAACATATAATTACAATCTAGGAAAAATAATTATTGCAAAAATAGACATATAGAAATAACAAAGAATATGAATTTAAAATCACAGTAATAGCAATCAATATAAAGAGATTAAAAATTAAATTGAAAGACAAATAATTATTTTCAGTTCAGATACGTGATTTTCATAAGACAAACTTCCAAATTACTAGGATTCCAAACTATTGGAATTAAAATTTTGAAAAATATAAAACACTAACCCCAAAAAGCAGTTATTTTTATTATAATTATTACTATTATTATTTCTTTAAGCAGAGTATATTTTAAATTATATAATTTTAACCAATAGGAAAAGATCTTTAATTGATCATTTATGCTAGATATTTTAGCTTTCCTGCCATAGTAAATTGATGAAAATTAGTAAAAATATGAAATAATTGAACAATACATAATAGAAACTTTTAAATGGTACATTGAGATAAAACAACTTTATATGAATTCTTTCAGCATTGTAAGGTATATATCTAAATATATTCAATTTAATAGGCAAAAAAGAGGAAAAGACAAGGAAAACTAAAAGAAAATTTCAGTATTATACAGGTTACATTATATAGATAAGTAAATAATAAAAATTCAGTAAAGAAATAGTAAACACATGAATAGTATGTATAGCTTATGAGTGATTCATGCAAAAAAGAAAGATTATTGTCCTAGAGCCCAAGAAATAATGCTAACAAAGTAGCAACATCAGCAGATTTCAACCCCCCCAAAAAAAAATATTGTTAGAAATTCACGTTGCTTTGATTTTCGATAAACCAAAGTTTACATTTCTTAAATAACTTTATTTCTTAGATATCTTGATTCTTGGTGTCATGGGGAAGTTTTATGTGTGTTATTGTTGAATTTTAGAGAATTCACATTTTTGAATTTCTCTTTCACAGAGTATTAAAGCCAGAAAGACATTCCAAATAGTTATAGATCCAATACCAAGATGTCAATAATTAAGTGAGCTACTATCTAATCCTTACATCTGAGCCTTAAACTGAATTTCATAATTGTATGGTCTGTTATTTTTTAAATTTCATCTTGTGACGCACCTTCTTTATCCCAGGAAGCTTATAAACATATAAGTGGAAACAGTTAAGTGTGTAATCTCTGATTTTTCCCCTCATCCAAGGCAGGCTATGTCCAGACTCACATAGCATTCTATGTATATATTCATTTATTCAACAAACATTTCTGAAATACATGATATGATTTAGAAACTGAGTAAATACTCAGGGCAAAAGTGTATTTCCCACATACACTACCTCTAAATGCCTTTTTCCCCATCCATTCCATAGTTTTAAATAGCATCTATCTGTCCATTGTTGCCAAAAGTCTACCTTAAGCTCAGACTTCCTCATGGACTCCAGATTTATAGATCCAATTATCTCATTAGCATATCCATACCTTAATCTAATAAAGACACGAAACTTTACACTCGATTTCACTTGCCCCAAAGCTTATTCTTGTTTTCCCATTTCAGTAAATTCATTCCAGTTATTTGAAAAAAAAATAAAACTATTAGACACCTCTGAGTTCTCGCTGATATACAGTCCACACATACAATTTCTTGTCAATTCTGGCAAGCCTTATGTATTCATTACAAAACTTGCATACTATCTGTGGTAGCTGGACTCAGTTTTTATTTTGACTGTCATTCTTTTTTAGTAGTATAATACTTGGCTAGCTATTTGCCTCATTTTAATCCAGTAATATATAAAATGATATTAATATTAATGTGTATATTGCCTAATTGCTATAGGAATGAAATAGAGTAACACATCCAAACATTCAGCTCAATTTTTGGTGATTTGACCATTGCATCATTCAGTTTGCTTTTTATCATTCGGTGTCTCTTTGTCTCGTGGGCGGTGTGGAGTTTAAAAGGCAAAATCAGCAACAATTGATTCGAGTGGATAAAGGAATAAGGGGAGAAAGATTTAGAAACACACTTTATTTGTAAAGGCTCTGCTTCGGGTATGTTGGTAGCTACTGTTCAACATTTTTCAAATTAATCATCAAATGAAGCTTATATTTAAGGATAACAATAACGAGTTAAATGTGCAACAGTAGAGTCGAATTGCCTGTTATATTTTTAGGTGAGAAAGGTCAACAGATGATCATGTGTGTGCAGGCCCATCATGTCACACATCTCAGGAAGGACCATGCCCAGTGAATTTACAGTAAGTGGTTCTTCTACAGGTGAGGATGTTATTACTGATGGCAAGTATTTATTGTAAACATTTTTTAATAAATATATAGCTGGTAGTTGATCATTTGTACAACATGCACACAATGAAGAAATCATTAAAAATGAAATTTCAGGGTGTGACCATTGGAGCGATTATGCCAATTTGAGGCAATCAGGAACCACACCTGGATCAGGGTTTGGAAACCCTTCCTAGACTGGAATTTGAGAACCAGCCTGGATTAGAGTGTGAGTGATTTGTGGGCCAGAGAATGAAGGAAGAGCACCCACCCGGATGTGGGAGGGCCAGTGAGAACTCCAATGGCATAAAGGGAAAGAAGAAGGAAGATTGTCACAGCTTCTTCCTCTGGGAAAGCTCTCGCCTTCACAGTTGTCTCTGGATCCTGACTTGCCACATGCTTCAGATCTTCATCACAGTTTTGTTTCAGTCTCAAGTTGCACCTGTCTTCCTTTTGCTGATCTTCAGTCACTGATCTTCAGGCTCCAGTCCTCTCCATTGTTCTTTGAAAAAAGCATGACCTGTAGCAGACCCTCACCAGCTGTCCTGCAGTTCTGGATGGGAGATCTACTTCTCAACCGAGCAGCCATGGGAACACTCCAGCTCTAGTACATGCAGACTGCCATCTTGGACTGTCTCTGTCCTCAGATTTGTAAGCTTTCTGAAGAGATTCTTTTTGTTGCAATTTCTGTAAATTCTGCACTTTGAAAAAAAAAACAAACTAATACACAGAGAGCTTCTCATTTAAAAGACAGTAAGACATATTAACGCATGAGAGAAAATGAGAACTAAGCAAGCAATACTACACATGATAGTTGAGATGTAGAAAAACTAGTGCAGCGTACACATGTTTCTTCAAGACAACACAAATGTCTGCATTGCTATCCATAGTAATTCCAGATTAATGAAATCTGCCTCTCTGCAATTCCACGTGTACTTAGACTTCAGTGTTTATGGATGACACAGTATAGTTTTGACTAAAGGTCAGATAAATTTGTGTTCAAGTCTTAGCTTATGACATGTTCTTTATATAACAAAGATTTTCAAATCAAACATTATTCATGTAAGGTATTTTTCCAAATACTACTGGGAGCTCATACATTTCTACATAAATGTTTCAATCATTTTCAATGTAGAAGACAATAATTATCATGTGCTAGTCACTGAGCTACACTCTGGTCTAGACCCTTGAGACAGAGCAATAAACAAAACCAACCTTCTACAAAATAAGTTTTAAAATAAAATTCCTGCCCTTGAATCTTACACATTATAAACAGAAGTTTATACACACACACACACACACACACACACACACACACACACACACACACAAATATATATATATATATATATATATATATATATATATATATATATATATATATATATGCTTAGGAACCTCATCTACCAGAAATAAATAAAGAAAAAAAGAATGATGGTGACAGTGACAAATACAATTGATATGTGAGCATTGAGGCACACAGGAACTATCATAATATGCCACGTGAAACTATGATTTATTATTTACTCATGGAAAAAAATACAATTGCCATATTAAGTAACCTCCTGATCTCAATACAGCTAAAATATATAAAAACCTTAACTTGACCAAGGCAAATGCACTCTAGCCTCTTCTCTTTGCTAATCCTCATTCCTAAGTTGGGGAAAAAAAAGAAGAACCTCACAGCGTGCTTGTGATAACTGAATTAAACTTATAGAAGTGATTTATGTAAATTAATAGGGTAGGTAGATAACAACAAATTTTAATTGGCTTGCTTCTTTATTTCAAGTCTAGTATGAATTAACAGTACATAAAATAGATTTTCAGTCTGTCAAAGAGTTGTAAACATAATTTCAAAATAGGCATATATTGTATATCTATGTTACACATATGCAATTTCTAGGAATATCTATAAGAAGAGTAGCTTATTATAAATAATGAGCATTTATAAAATATTTACTATATTAAAATATATCTTTACATCATGGAAGTTTGGTTCTCGATCCAGAAGAGCTCCTTATATATCTTTTGATTTAACAGTTCATCATTTTAGTATGATGTTGAGTTGCTTATTTTCAGAATTTTAGCTGTTTGCAGAGCTTAAAAGGAGACAAGTGCTAAGCTTAATAATTGCAGACATATAGGAAGTAGCTAGAGATATCATATGCCTTGGGCTATGAATTTGAGCTCAACACAAAATCACACAAAATTAAAAATACATCTTCCTTATTAAATGGTAAATTTGGCAACGGAATGAGTGCGGCAGAAGACTTAACCCTCCCGTTACTGGTTCTGTACCTCCTTAGGATGGGACCACCAACCTTAAGCAAAATGATGACGTGTAATTATGAATCCCTACTTAAAACCTTCTTTTTTTCCCAATAATTCACATTGTCAACTGATCATAAGCCTGTGAATCGGCCTTTGAGACTCTTGTCTCTGTTGTGGCTTGGAGAAGATTCTCCACACCATTTGAAACAATGCACTAGAAAATACCATGACCCTCAACTCCAAAATACTAGTGTAAATGTGTAAAACTGCACTTAGTGTAGTTTCACTAGAATCCTGAAGTCATCATTTGTTTTATTCTATCCAGATGCATCCATATTTTAAGATAAATGTGAAGTACACCATCTAGTATATGTCTGCATCCTCAACTGGTCTTCTAATTCAAATGACAGACCCGCAATGAATGTCTTTAAAAAGAGCCCTCTTCCTCCATTGATTCACAGGAACAGAATTTACCGGATAACAGCAAAACTAGCTGTGATTCATCCGTTCACCTGTGACAATCCACTGCCTAAACATCTTCCTCTATTCACTCCCCAACCTGTTTTGGCTTTTGAGACGTTGCACGCAGTTCTTGCAACTGGAAATGACTGAAACAGAGCTAGATCGATGTTCGTGTATCAGTAGAGTGAGAAATGGTCATGAACAGGATAAAAATAACACTTACCACTAATGGAACATAAAAATGTCCTTCCCTGGGTAGCAACTTAGCTGCTGAAATTGCTCTGGGGAGGTAGAAGCAATTGCAATTTCCTCTGACTTCCAGGGTGGTCCAAATTTCTTTAGTTGAAATAATCCATTGCAAATGACTGATTAAGAAATCAAAAAGGAATAATTTGTGGAGCAGTTAAGGTTCCTCCTCAGTGGGGTAAATTGATCAAAAATAAATGTAGATGTATTTCAGGAACTCTTGCAAAGCGGCACATGGATTTTAACATTAATAATATTTAATATTGCCAACACCAACTTGTTTTCTCTTACATACAGATATAATTATTTAAATATATTTAGAAAGGTGTAATCATTTCTACAAAAAATACCCAAATTTCATATTTTATTTTCAGTCAAGTCTTCTTTTATGATTTTTCTGCTTTTTAACCCTTTCTGTAATCCAGGGTGAAAACCAACTTTGAAAAGTTATTTGTAATATTTATTACTGATATTACCTTAGTCAATAATTTATCTTTTTCTCACTTTTCCTAACTTTGTCTCTTTCCTATCACACACCTAAAAATTTACCTTGCCTTTTCAGTTCTCACAAAGATGTGTCTAGGGAGAGCAATGTGAATTATTAATGAGGAAACCCGTGTACAAAAAAGAAATGTGTTCTATTCACATTTGTTGTGGACTCTCTTACTTTTGGAAAACAGGGTTGGACCAGCAGCCAAGCATGACCGTGATTGTAGCCCCAGCCCAAATGGTAATCAGGGATTTAGGTGTGAAAAAGCAACTTAAGGGGTTAGGCTGGGGTTAAAAATGCCCTTTCCTAGTATTCTCTGCAAACTGTATTGTTTCAGCATATTATTGCTGTTCTCAATTACTGTGACAGATCAAAGTGGCATCATTTAATTACAAAAATATTGGATGACAAAGATTATATTTAACATTTTACTAAAGCCGTTAAATTTTTCTAGGGTATCTTGCTAAAACTCCATTTTCAAACAAAAGAAGGAGGGCAGAAATTGTTATTTCAAATAGAGATTACAAAATAAAAACTTTATTGTTTGGTTGGAAGTTTAAAAATGTAATTGTATTTGAAGGAAAGATTATTTGCTAATTTATTTGTTTTTTTTTTTTTTCTTGTCCACGCTTGCTCTGCTGATCTTTTCATGCAACCTAAGGTAAGAAGTGTCTAATTAAGAGCAAATCTACCAAAATGGAAACAAAATCAGGTAACATCTAGTCTTATGAAAAACCAATAAATACCCCTCCATACATATGCTGTAATGTGAGATTGCCTTGGAGCGATTTGGATTAAGATAGAGCAAATGATGCCAAGATTAGAGTCAAATTCCTTTCACCAAAGTTTGCCAATTTGGAATACTTCTGGTTGATCTTGGTAGCAAACAGTCACATTCAATTGGACTGCTTCCTTGATAAGAAAACAGAATTTACTTTTGATGTTTTGTTTGATAGAAATGAATTTTAAAAGAAGTTTTGAACAATACTTATAGATAGTCTACATTTATCATCAAAATAAAAGGATTGTGTTTGTACAGGGTGGCAAGTTGTCAAAAATAGCTTGTTATCTTTTTTTCAATTTTTCTTTCTTTAAAATTTGTTTGATTTTATTTTGTAAGAAGTAGCTTTATTCGGACAATTTATTTTCTTAAAAGAATCAAAAACTACATATATTATGTGAATGAAAAGTGTAAGAAGGCAAGAGGGATTTTTCTGCTCAACTCTGCTGAGGAATATACTACAGGATAATTGGTTGTCAAGACTTAACAGGGTTTTCATGTACCTCTCAAAATTGTGCTCAGTCAATGAGATTCTCTGGTCAACTCTATGACTTATCCATAATGCAAAATTCCTGGAGAGTGGACAGTGTTAAATTGGAGTACATTATTATTATAGTTGAATCTGGAGTATCTCATGTATTTGGATATTTTGGCTTATCTATAGAAATATATGGCATCCTGGTTTGGAGAAGTGAATTTTGGTTGTGTGGTGGATTTTAGGTAAGTGGTTGATTGTTGGAGTGTGGTGGAAGACAGATATGTGATAGATTACAGATTACAGGTATGTGGTGGATTAGAAGCTTAAACCTAGAAGAAACTGAACATTGAGACTGGAGTAGGGGAGTTTGCTGGGTGAATGCTTAAATGTTTATATGCTAATTCCTCTCTTTTTTATGGAAATTTACCTTCCTGTTTGTAATGCTGTGAGTAGCTGCCTCTACCTGTTCCTCTGCCATAGGCTTCCACTTTTGCTGGACAGCCACAAACGGACTGTGACATTCTGAAACTGTGAGCTAAAATAAATCTTTCCTCCCGTAAGTTGTGGATGTAAGGTATGGAGTCACAGTAATGAAAAAGTAACTGAGACAGAACTTGTAATCAAAGAAAAAGGCCATTGTTGTGATTTTGTTAGTGGTTTCAGTGTCAGGCATGAAGTCTGAAGGTCCTCTGTGCTGGGTTCGTGTCTCAACAGGCAGAAAAAATAAGTCACGGAAGATGGTAAGCAAGTTGTGAAGAGGACACTTTATTGGGAAACTTATAGAAGAAGAGAAAAAAAAGGTAAGAAGTAAAGTTTCTGCTAACAAGAAGGTGGAACCAGAAATATGGATTGCTCATGTGGCTCACTGTCTAGAGGTTTTTATGGCGTAGCTGGGCAAGGGGCTGTGCTATATACTAAGCAGCTTGGTTGCTAAGGCTGGTTGCTAGGTTCTCCACCCCTAAACTGCTGCTACAGCCCACCTTTAAATAAGTCCCTCTTAAAGATCCTTCTCTCAAATGTCTTCACTAAGTTCTAGGAAGTGGTCATGAATTATAGCCAGCTGTCTTTCTATAATCCTGCCTTCCCGCACATTTTCCAACCGAATCCCTAACTGCTCACAACCCTACTGTTTCCTCTCACAATTTTACTTGAAAATGTTGTTTGAAAGCCTTTGGACCTGGTTTGTGGAAAATATTTGGAAAGCTTTAAGGATTGTGGCTTGTGAAGCCTTGGAGTGCTCCAAGATGGGTTTGTTGGGAGATCCTGGACTGAATTTAGAAGACCAAAATGCTGATAGAATTGTGGATTGGAAAGGCCAGGGTCAGGAAGTTTCAGATAGGGATAAAAATGATCTTGGCATGTGTTCTAAAACTGCTTGGCACATTCTGGAAGAAAATGTGCTGCTGTTCTGTCCTTGTCCAGAAACTTTGTATGAAACTGAGATTAAGATCTATGAACTATGTAATCTGGTGAAGGAAATCTCAAGGTAGTCCAATATTCAGGCTCTTACATGGCTACTGTTTGTGACTTTTAGCCAGCTCTACATTGGGAAATGGAGAAAACAGCAGCAAATGTGTTTGTTTAAGAAATTACTCTTAAAAAGAATCTGAGTGCTTGCAATCAAGACCATAAAAAAGAGGCCTTGAGTGTCTCTGGAATCAGCAAGACTTCACCATTTATCAATTAAAGTGCGGAAGGGTAAAGGACTTTGCTTTGAAAAGAGACTCTCAGAGCATTCTGCAAAGCAACCTAGGAAAGCAAACCCCCAAGGAGTATAGCCATCTAAGAAGTCAAGGGCCTTGGCAGTGATTATCCAATAGGACCAACTATTGCCCTGGCCAGTGACTGACGTTGGAGATATGCATGTAGCCCTGGCTTCACATGCTTGCAAAGTGCAGAAATTGTTGGGTCATGGCAGCTTCCACTCAGATTTCAGAGGAAGACTTTGGAGGCACGGCAGTGTGTTCCTGGAAGGACAGTGTGTGAAGTTGTGAAGGAGCAGCCTGAGATTTAATGGAGACCTTGAAAATTTAGAGAAGCCAGGAGCACGGTCATCAGCCGAGGAAAGCTGCAGGCTGTGAGTAGATGAAGGAGAGAAGACAGAGGTTGCAGCCTGAAGCAATGCTGTAGGGGTGGTGCTACGTAAGCTCTTCGGAGCTCATATCACAGACTTGTACTTTTTTTTTTTTTTTTTTTTTTTTTTGGTTCTCATACCAGCGCTGGAAGTCTTAAGACTTTAGCAACTCTTAGAGAACGCCTAAATACATTTGGCATGAAAAGGTGCATGTGAATCTCCTGGTGGTCAGGGGAGAAACATGGCGGTTTGAATTTGTAATGCCCCCCAAAAGTCTCATGCATTTGGGAGTTATTAATGATCTTTGGAAGTGTGTACTGTTAGGATATGGGGGCCCAGTCTGGAGAGATGAATTATGGGCATGTGGTGGATTACAGGTGTGGTAAAAGCAGTCATGTGGTCGATTATAGATTACAGGCTTGTGGTGGATTAGGGGCTTAAACCTGGAAGGGGCAGAAGGTTGAGGCTGGACCCAGAGGTAGCAGGGCCTGCAAGTGGGTGTGTTATTTCTTCCCTTCATGCTGAGACTTGGTTCCTGTTTGTAATGCCATGAGGAAATACCTCCACCTGTGCATCCTCCATATTCTTTCTCCGTTGCTAGCTGTCTAAGAAACGACTGTGACCTTCTGAAATTATGAGCTAAAATAAATCTTTCTTTTCTTAAATTGTGGATCTTGGGTATTGAGTCAGCCACGAAACAGTAACTAAGACAAGTATAATATGAGCAAACTCTCTTGAACATTTCATAGTAGATACAGCTTTGATAGGGTTTTCCTGAAATTTTCCTGAATTAATCCCAGAGAATAACGTGAATGCGGGGTTTTGTTATTTTTCAGTATACCACTTGTATTAAATAAAAACTAAGTAATAGATCCAAATATTTCCAAAGTTGACTGCAATCCATTCATTGAAAGATACAAAAAAGAGTGATTCTCTTTTTGCTAATAAGCAAACAAATAAATTGAGGTAAAGAATGTCTTTAGATTTTTAAAACTAATTCTTTGATACATCTTTCATAATGACTCACCAGTAGATTGACATTCAGCTGTCTGTTTGGACACAAAAATTAAAGGAACTCAAAACTTTAGATGTCTGTGTTCACCTGTTATTTGAAAGAAAAGTATCTGTTACTAGATACTTTTTTTGTTGAACATTACAATAATTCTTATATAAATATCAGTTCAAAAATACATTTATTTACTATTAGCTTTGAATTATAATGCATTTTATAGCATTAAGCCAAAAGACAAGGGAATTAAAATATACTCTCTGCTCCATTTTCTCAATTTTTCAAAAAATAATGAAATATTCATCTGTCTCTAGTAAAGAACTTACATTAAAATAGATTAATGCACAATGATCATTTCTTAAGGGAACTGATGATGAATTAAAAGCAATGTTGTATTATTCAACTGGCTTTTCCTGAAACAGTACCCCACAGAACTAGTTAACAACGTTGTACAAATGTCTGACCTAAAACAGATACACTTTCGTCCTTATTGTATTGATCCAGAATTTATATCTAAATCAGCAGGGATTGTCAGAAACATGACTAAACAAAATAGTTTTTGTTTTATAATATATTACTTTAAGCACGGTTGTTTAAAAAACCTACCCTCTGGCTGAAATATCCCATGATACCCGTATTAACCATTCACCTTATCCTGACGCCAAAGCTAAAACATCTTAGCAGTGGTTATGCAATGATGCAAAATGTGGAATGAGACTTAATAAGGGCAGATGACTAAAATAGAAAGACTGTTCAGTTTGTCCTCCAAGGACACGACACAACATTGTGTCATAGGGAAATGGAGGATACTAGTGAAATATAGTCCTTATAAAAATCTCAGAATATCTCTTCAAAGTAAATTGTTTAATAATGACTATAACAACATGACATTATTTGATACTCTGCATGCATTTGTTATCCATATTATATAAAAGGAATGCTTGGGAATGTTCCATGTTCTAAACATTTTTGCAAGTTTTCTTACTTTCTTTTTTTTTTTTTTTTTTTTTTTTTTTTTTTTTTT